>CAJNDS010002841.1:0-232500 GCA_905221605.1 Symbiodinium natans
CATCCTTTCTCTTCTCTTTTCTCTCAAGGGGAAACTCAAAGAAATTCAAAAAAAACTTTAAAAAATTCAAAGAAAACAAAAAACAAACAAAAAACACAAAAAAAAACAAAACAAAAAAAGTGAGGGTTTAAGGCCTAAATCCTCGTACGAGGGTTTATTTAGCGACGAGGGTTTAGGGTCTGAATCCTCGTACGATGGTTTAGCGACGAGGGTTTAGGGCCTAAATCCTACACGACGAGGGTTTAGCGACGAGGGTTTCTATGTAAATTTGATTCAAAATTTCCCTGGAATCGGCCACTTTTTGCCAAATCCTGGGGTAAGCCCCACGGGTGCCTAATTCCTCTTTGCTAGCGACGAGGATTTAGGCCCTAAACCCTCGTCGCTAAAAGAGCCCAAAAATCTGGAAAATGAGGGGGTCATTTCTGCTATTTAAATTTGATTCAAAATTTCACTGGAATCGGCCACCGGGGGCCTAATTCATCTTTGCCAGCGACGAGGGTTTAGGGCCTAAATCCTCGTACGAGGGTTTAGCGACGAGGGTTTAGGGCCTAAATCCTCGTACGAGAGTTTAGCGACGAGGGTTTAGGGCCTAAATCCTCGTACGAGGGTTTAGCGACGAGGGTTTAGGGCCTAAATCCTCGTACGAGGGTTTAGCGACGAGGGTTTAGGGCCTAAATCCTCGTACGAGGGTTTAGCGACGAGGGTTTTGCGACGAGGGTTTAGAGCCCAAAAATCTGGAAAATGAGGGGCTCATTTCTGCTATTTAAATTTTATTGAGTGCCAGGGCACGGCAGTTCGAGTTCTGGTCGATGCATGCCTCCTGGTTCATGTGCACCGAATGCCATCGCCTGGAACCGCGGCCCTTCCACCAGTCCAGTCATGCGAAGAACGCACAGCTGCGCGCAGTTCAGAAGAAGTGCAAGCACTGTGCCCACGGCGTCGGGTACCGGGCCCCGACCATCACCGACATCCCGGAGCCCCTCCGCGCGCTGACAGCCGCCGCACTCTGGGCCCTGCGCCCTATCGAGATCGACGTGGGCGCCTACCAACGCGGTGAGTACGGTTACCGCATTCACACCGACATGACCCGACTGCGCTGGAGGCCCCAGAGCGTCCGGGAGCAGCTGGCCACACTGCGAGGCGAGGATCGACGCGTAGCCCAGGAGGCCTGGCGGTTCCTGCGCTCGCGGCCCTTGCCCTCCATGCCAGAGACTTGGGCAGAGCACACACGGCTCTTTCGTCTTCATCCTGGCTACTCGGCCTACCTGTCCTTCGTGGCGCAGCATGAGCGCTTTTGGACATGGCTGGTCCACGGCTGGACAAGACCGCCCGGCGACTTCCAGTCCGTTTCCTGGAGACCCTTGGCTTGGAGACCGCCCTCTGGCCCCACCTGTACCCGGCGGTCGCCCTGTGTGAGACCTTCGTGCGGCTGGAGGACGGGAGGCGCCTGGCCCGTGAGCGTAGTGACGTGCGGGCGGCGCACGCCCAGCGCCAGCGGGCCGGCCAGGCTGCGGGACGCCACGGGGCGCCGGCAGGGCTCCGAGCACGGGACGCTGGCGACGGCGGGGCTGAGCAGTGCCATGGTGATGAGGAGGAGGACGACGGTTCCCACATCGACTCGGACGCAGAGCACAACGGCGTAGACGACGGGAACGAGGACGAGGAGGACGACACAGAGTCACCCCTAAACTTCTTGAAGGAGTCCGACCGGCAGTCCCTCAAGGCCAGTTTCCTAGCGAAGGTGACGTCGGCGGTCATCGGATATGCCTCGGACTACGAACTCGCGCAGTTCGTCTACGATCTGTGGCTGTGGAGTGCCTTGGGCGGCGCGAAGCACGCCTCGGGCATCCAAATGCGCGTGGCGCTGGCCGGCAAGCCGTTCTCCCCCGAGTATTGGCGGACGCGCCACTTCGCTCTGTTGGATTTGCAGAAGCAACTCGGCTATCCGACACTTTTCGTGACCATTGCCCCGTACGAATGGTCCAGCCCCTACCACGCCTTCCTCGAGGACGAGCTGCTGCGCACCTTCAAGACGCGCCTGCATCTGCCCGGACCGGAGTCTTTTCACCTCGCCCACATCCTCACACAGGCAGCCCTGGGCCTCGTCACCGGCTGGAACAAGCAGGGCCGAGGAGGCTGGACGCGCCACGTGCTGGGCGATCAGGCATCCGCCGGCCATGGCTCGGTGCTGAATCTGTTCGGTCGCATCGAGTTCCAGGACGGCAAACGGAAGCGCGGGGCGCGCAACGAGCGTCTCGACTACCACGGCAGCGGCCGCCCCCATGTCCACTTCCTGGTGTGGCTCCGGCATCCACAGAGTTTGCCCTGGTCTCAGATCGTCTGCGGCCACCTCCCCGCCGACAACGCGCCCCTGGAGCAGATCGTCAGGAGCAGCCAGTTCTCTTGGACGGGTAGCGGCTGGCCCCGAAGGGACGCTTCCACTGCCTGGGACGAGACTGCGCAGCGCCTGGAGCTGCACCACCCAGAGTCCGCGTGGGAGGAAGGCATGCGAGCGTACATGCCCGACGTCCTCGCCAGTCTGAAGTGCCACATGGATGTGCAAGCCTCCGACGGCCGCGGCATGCTGCTCCGGTACGTCGCCGGCTACGTGCCCAAGTTCTCCGACTCGTTTCAGTCCAACTGGTTGGATGACCTTTCGTCCGACTACGCCTTGGCCCGGCGGGTCCTCACCCAATACCAGCCACTGGAACCGGAGATGTGGCTGCAGCTCGGTGCCCACCTCTTCCGACAATGCTTTGCCGGCGGGGGCCTGTCCCGTTTCGTCGTTCCGGTGCCCTGGCGAGACATCCTCCCCGAGCGCGTCCAGCAGTACATGGGCTCCTCCTGGCGCCCCGACTCCATGTGCCTGCTGGCCTACCTGCGCAAGACGAACAAGCGGGGCGGTATACACCGTGATTACAGGAAGACTTTCGCTGCGCTGGCTGTCTCGGAGGGCCTCGGGCCGGAGGACTGGATCCATTGGCTCGCCGATGCTCATTACAGCGGCGCCGTCCTCGTGGCTGCGGTGATGAAGTCCCGCTTCAATGACGAGTACTACAAGCAATGGTGCCTCCTGCACGTGCCCTTTCGCGAGCTGAAGGACCTTTGGCACGCGAAGCTGGAACTCTTGCCCCCTCATGGCCGCCCACTCAGGGTCCGACAGAAAGCACAGTTCGCTGCAGCTTTTCTCATGTGTGTGTCACCACGTGTCCTTGTGTGTGTGTGTGGGTGCACAGGCAATTTTCGAGGCTCTCACGTTTGCCTCCCGAACACCGAGGTCTGGGAATGGCGCTGGCGCTGGCCGGCGAACACTGGCGAAACCAGCAGGCCGTTCGCGCGGACATGCCAGGGCCAGGGCCAGGGCCAGGCCCTGGCCCTGGCCAGGGCCAGGGCCAGGGCCAGGGCCAGGGCCAGGGCCAGGGCCAGGGCAGGGGGCCCTGGCCAGGGCCAGGGCAGGCCAGGGCCAGGGCCAGGGCCAGGGTCAGGGCAGGGTTTCACATCGGCCACTTTTTGCCAAATCCTGGGGTAAGTAAGCCCCGCGGGGGCCTAATTCCTACTCGCTAAATCCTCGTACGAGGGTTTAGCGACGAGGGTTTAGGGCCTAAATCCTCGTACGAGGGTTTAGCGACGAGGGTTTAAGGCCTAAATCCTCGTACGAGGGTTTAGCGACGAGGGTTTAGGGTCTAAATCCTCGTACGAGGGTTTAGCGACGAGGGTTTAGGCCCTAAATCCTAAACGACGAGGGTTTAGCGACGAGGGTTTTGCGACGAGGGTTTAGAGCCCAAAATCTGGAAAATGAGGGGGTCATTTCTGCTATTTAAATTTGATTCAAAATTTCACTGGAATCGGCAACTTTTTGCCAAATCCTGGGGTAAGCCCCACGGGGGCCTAATTCCTCTTTGCTAGCGACGAGGGTTTAGGGCCTAAATCCTCGTACGAGGGTTTAGCGACGAGGGTTTAGGGCCTAAATCCTCGTACGAGGGTTTAGCGACGAGGGTTTAGGGCCTAAATCCTCGTACGAGGGTTTAGCGACAAGGGTTTAGGGCCTAAATCCTCGTACGAGGGTTTAGCGACGAGGGTTTAGGGCCTAAATCCTAAACGACGAGGGTTTAGCGACGAGGGTTTTGCGACGAGGGCTTAGAGCCCAAAATCTGGAAAATGAGGGGGTCATTTCTGCTATTTAAATTTGATTCAAAATTTTCACTGGAATCGGCCACTTTTTGCCAAATCCTGGGGTAAGCCCCACGAGAGCCTAATTCCTCTTTGCTAGCGACGAGGGTTTAGGGCCTAAATCCTCGTACGAGGGTTTAGCGACGAGGGTTTAGGGCCTAAATCCTCGTACGAGGGTTTAGCGACGAGGGTTTAGGGCCTAAATCCTCGCACGAGGGTTTAGCGACGAGGGTTTTAGGGCCTAAATCCTCGTACGAGGGTTTAGCGACGAGGGTTTAGGGCCTAAATCTTCGTACGAGGGTTTAGCAACGAGGGTTTAGGGCCTAAATCTTCGTACGAGGGTTTAGCGACGAGGGTTTAGGGCCTAAATCCTCGTACGATGATTTTGCGACGAGGGTTTAGGGCCTAAATCAGGGTTTAGCGACGAGGGTTTAGGGCTTAAATCCTCCTACGAGGGTTTAGTGACGAGGGTTTAGGGCCTAAATCCTCGTACGAGGGTTTAGCGAGGATGTTTTTTCCCTGGGCCTAAAACCTCCAGCTTTGACCCAAATTGTCCAAAAACAAATTCGGATGTTTGTGCTGATGCAGCAGGAGGATGGTTTTTCCCCCGGACCAAAAACCTCTAGCTTTGACCCAAAATGGTCCAAAAAAGGCCCTCGGATGTTTGTGCTGACGCAGCAGGAGGATGGGTTTTCCCCCTGACCTAAAACCTCTAGCTTTGACCCAAAATGGTCCAAAAAGACCCTCGGATATTTATGCTGATGCAACAGGAGGATGGGTTTTCCCCCGGACCTAAAACCTCTAGCTTTGACCTAAATGGTCCAAAAAGATCCTCGGATTTGTGTTCTGATATGTGTAGCAGGAGGATGGTTTTTCCCCCTGGACCTAAAACCTGTAGCTTTGACCCAAAAATTGTGTGCTGATGTGTGGGTAGCAGGAGGATGTTTTTTCCCCCGGACCTAAAACCTCCAACTTTGACCCAAAATGGTCCAAAAAATGTCCTCGGATTTGTGTGCTGATGTGTGTAGCTGGAGGATGTTTTTAACCCCCGGACCTAAAACCTCCAACTTTGACCCAAAATGGTCAAAAAACAATCCGGGTTTCCCCGAGACCTAAAACCTCCAGCATTGACAGAAAAAAGAAAAAAGCTGCGAGAAAAATAGAAAACAAGAGAGTTGCCTTACAACTCAGTTTAGGAAATTAAACCCTAGAAGGCGGAGCTGGTTAAGGGTGGGAGCCGCACTCTACGGCGCGGGAGGGAAATGGAGGTGGCGCGGCCGACACAAGGCCCCATTCCCGAAAGCTCTCGAGCGTTCGCCGAGGCCGACCCACCTCGCGTCGAAATTGTGTGCCCAAATGGCGAGTAGTTCCCCTTTTTTTTCGCAAACCCTAAACCCTAAACCCTAAACCCTCAACCCCAAACCCCAAACCCAAACCCTAAACCCTAAACCCTAAACCCAAAACCCTAAACCTCTCTATCATAATGAATTTAAACCCTATTTCAAAAGTGGGCAACGGTGAGTTTCGTGGCCTCAAAAGTGGGCAACGGTGACTTTCCTGGCCTCAAAAGTGGGCAACGGTGACTTTCCTGGCCTCAAAAGTGGGCAACGGTGACTTTCCTGGCCTCAAAAGTGGGCAACGGTGACTTTCCTGGCCTCAAAAGTGGGCAATGGTGACTTTCCTGGCCCCGAAAGTGGGCAACGGTGACTTTCCGGGCCCCAAAAGTGGGCAACGGTGACTTTCCGGGCCTCAAAAGTGTGCAACGGTGACTTTCCTGGCCTCAAAAGTGGGCAACGGTGACTTTCCTGCCTCAAAAGTGGGCAACGGTGAATTTCGGCTTCAAAAGTGGGCAATGGTGAATTTCCTTTTTCCCCGAGTTTTTTCAAGGTTTTTCAGCGTTTTTCCGTGTTTTTCAAGGTTCTTCAATGTTTTTCAGGATGTTTCAGGGTTTTTTAACCCTCAATTCTGACGAAGGGCCGCCCCCGCGACCTTTTCACAGCCTAGTTTTGGTCAAGGGGGTCGTATTTTTCAATTTTTCAATTTTAAAGGCAAAATAGTCTTCGGAGACCCCCCCTTGCCTCAAACTCCGACCCACCCTTGAGAGGGAAAGTTTGCCTCCAAAAACACCCCAAATGAAGGGGACCCCAGGATCGGCCCGGGCCCCAGTTAAAAAATGCGATTTTTTTAGTACTGCAATCGACGGTTCTGGGTGGTCTCTCGTTTTCTGGATTTTTGACCAAACCGAGCCTTCACCGATAGGGGCTTCTAAACCGTAGGGTTTAAGGCCCTAAGAGCATAAAGGGCTTATTGTGGGCCTTAGATTAGATTTCGGGTTCTGGGTCCGTTAAAAACTAACTACTGGGAATGTATTGAGTGAACTTTGTATTTTCTCAATGTTATGGGTTTCTTGGGTGGGTGGGTTTTCTTCCAACGCTTGACAAGCTGCTTGACTAGTGAATGCTCGGACTTGAGATGCTGAACCCTAAACCCTAAACCCTAAACCCTAAACCCTTTAGGTTTTAAGGTGTAGGGTTAGGGTGCAGGGTTTGATTTAGGGTTTAGGGTTTAAGGTTTGGGTTTGGGTTTAGGGGTTAAGGTAAGGGTTAGGGTTTAGGGTTCGAGCGGTTCGGGGTGTTTTACACCCGAGCGAGCGAATACGACCAACACACCCTAAGCCCCAAACCCTAAACCCTAAACCCTAAAGGGTTTTGATAGGGGGTTGGGGGTAGAAACCCTAAACCCTAAAAGAGTTGAGTCTGGGTGGGTCTAGGGCGGGTGGGTGGGTCTAGGGTGGGCGTCACTGAGCTACGCTAGAGCGAGCGGCTCGGGGTGTTTCATACCCGAGCGAGCGAATACGTAAACCCTAAACCCCTGAACCCTAAACACCCTAAACCCTAAACACCCTAAACCCTCAATCGAATTTCCCAAGCTATTTGTCGAAACAGCTGACAAGCTGAGTTTAAGTATATTAATCCAGAACACATCTTTCTGGAGGCCAAATGCTCAATTCATATTAATCCAAAACACATCTCTCTGGACTCTGGATGCCGAATGCTCAATTTACTTGACCTGCTTCCTTTCCCTCCCCCCCCCTCCCCCGCACCTCCCACCAAAAAAAAAAACTCGATATTGAGACCCAAACCCTACACAATTTCTATAAACCCGAAACCCGAAACCCGAAACCCTAAACCCGAAACCCTAAACCCGAAACCCTAAACCCTAAACCCTAAACCCTAAACCCTAAATCCTAAACCCTAAACACAAAACCCTAAACCCTAAACCCTAAACCCTAAACCCTAAACCCTAAACCCTAGCCGCAGCTTCAACGGCAGCTCTATGACTGAAAGGATCTGCAGAGGCAGTTTCTCACTGAGCGCAAGAATGCCCTTGCCGGAATATTGCGCATGTCCTGTGAAGCAACTTTTACCATGGAACTTGCGACGCCAGCCCCCCCCCCTTTTTGGGGGGGACTGTCGGGCCTGGCTTCGGCAGAGTGTGGTGATTGTCGCAAACTTTACGGCGCCTCCCGTCATCTCGACACAGGTGGCAAAGAGGAGTGCAAAGCAGCTTGGCGTCACGGGGACTCCTTGACGAGGACTCCACGGTAAGCTGAAACTAAGGGAGTTCCCAAATTTGCAGAATCTCATTCCGCTCAGATTTACGGCTTGCACGGGCTTGCGTGGTGCTTGGGCTTATACTGCTAAGATAGGCTTAGGCTTAGTGCGATAAGGCCAAGGTTTATGAAAGCGCACACTTACTACCTAGGGTTTAAAAGTAGGCTTGGTGGGGGACGTGTTCCGTACAGGTTTCACAATAGCGGGATTTGAGCTTAAGGCTGGCATGGCTCACTCACTGTAATTTGCACTGGGTACTCCCACATAATATGTACAAGGCCTGAAGGCCGACATCCACAAAGGCATCGGCTGTCCTGGCGAGCCCGATTCTGGCCCTAACACGAAATGACCACCAAACAAACAAACGCAGCCCAACATTAACAATGAAACCATCCTCTTGAACGGATCCTCAAAGGGGTTCTTGAGGTTTAGCTTGGGTGGCTTCCGAAGTCCTGTGAGTGGATGCCAACACACACAGGCAGGCCCAGCGAGTTGAGATCGTCATAGGTACAGACATTTTACATGGATATATGGCTAGAGCGGAGGCTAGAGATTTTTGATCCAGATTCGGATGTAGATAGAGATGCAGATTCTCAAGAAGATCGTAAACTGACGCATGTGCGCAGATGCTGGAACCAAAAACGGAGGTTGAAATGGCTGAAGATAACAAAACATTTCGTACCATGAAAACAAATGCATAAACCGTGAAGAAACGAGCACTTGGCAGAGGAGCAACGGCTACGAATTATGGCTGCGGGTTCAACTTCGTTTGATTTCGGCTTCACACGCAAACACAACATACGAAGCACACCCTCATCCACGAGGCCGCGCGTTAATGCTTAACCCTCACCCGCATGCTTGGAAAGGAACCCCCTGAACCGTTGACCGTCCGTAGGGAATGCCACCGCAGCCGCAGCCACAGCCGCAGCCACCGCAGCCGCCACAGCCGCCCCAGCACCTGAGACTGTCTCGAGCAAACGCTTTTTAGGTTTAGGGATTATACTATACACTCCAAAACCGCAGCTACAAGAAGCATGAACCCTATCAGCCAGCCCAGCCTCTAAAGCCACAAAAGCTGCGAGACCCCCAGGGCCACGCCGGAAGCCCTCAAAGCCAAAAACCATGATCCTGAAACCCTTAGCCCCTCAAGACCCTGAGCACTCGCTGAACCTTCCAGCCCTCGCCATTCCCTCCAAGTCATAGTCACGGCTTGCAAGAGCTGTCTGGGGCTGGCGCACCTTCAGTCCTGAATCCTTTCGGCGCTTTGAGCTTGAGGGTTCTTGGTTTAGGCAATTCTCCTAAACAGCATCCGGACTATATTCTCGTTCAATACAAACATTTTGGATAGAGCCCAACCCCAGGAAGTCTCCGAAAATCCACAGCCGAAGCTCTCTGTGGGCTGCTGCATCTGTTGGTTGGCGTACCTGCTTCAGGGCTTCATTGATTTCATGCAGGATTTAGGATGGGGTCTTTGTCTGGTTTTCTTGTATCTGATGCAATGAGTGAACTTCCTTTCCTTGGCTTGGGCACATGAGAAGCGGATAAAATATTGTCTTACCAGCAGGGTGTCCGATGGGTTTGGGCGAACTTTCAAGAAACAGTCGCCGAAGCTGCGAGATGAAATCATGACCTCCTGGAAAACCCGCTGCTCAACACCCTACCACTCAACATAGGGAACCCAAGACATCATGCCGGTACAAACTAAATACACTCAAAACGCTAATCCCCGCATGAAGTCAGGGTTTGTCAAGAAGTTTCGGGTTTAGGTTCTGTGTAAACTTTGTGTTCAGAGTTCAGGGTGTCGCAGGGGATGGGGTTCAAGAGCCAATTTGCAGATGAAGCTTCAATGCCTTTAAAACCCAGCTTAGGAGATTGGAGGGTGGGGTTCTAGGTTCGCTGTGAAGCTTCAAAGGTTCGGCTTGAGGTCAGATTTAGAGTTTGCGGATGTTTGGGGTTCGTGGCTATGCAGTGTCGCTAGGTCCCCTTTGGGTTATGTAGGGATTAACTTGGGTACTGGACTCAGGTGTGCAGATGCTTTTACGTGTGTCCACGCTCATCCAGCTCACTGCTCTTTTCCGCCTTCCGTACGCCAAGTTTAAGGCTGAGGTCGAGCACAATATCTTCGGACCAGGGTCGGCTCAAAAAGAGTTTAGGGCTATAGGGTTTTGATAATCTACGAAAGCCATAAGCGCTGGGTTCAGGGATGCAGATCAGCGGCATGACTTGCTGCATGGCAAACTGCTGCATGTAGGCCTGGATCTTACTGGGCTCAAGGTTAGCGCGTAGGCTCTAGAGTGAAGGGCTTTGCAGGGGTGTCCTTGGACATGGTGTGGATGGTCCACCCTCTCATTCCAAACTAAGCATCAAGGCAAGGAGTATGGTGGCTGAGCTGACGGTTTCGGGTTGGAGTATGAGACTGCAACGGTGTAAGGCTCATAGTAGGATCCATTGTGTGATCTGAACTTAGCAGGCTTAAAGGATTTAAGGCACAGGGAGTAGAGATTGATTTTGAGGGGCTCAGTCTTTCAGGCTAAGGGTTTAAAGCTTGCTGGTTTAGGGCATGATGTTCGGAATTGAGGCTGTCAAAATCTCGAGCACTGCGCGTGCTCTCATTTGACTCGCGCTGGTGCTGAGTGGTCCCATCCAAGTTAACTGTTCTCCCTACTGTCCTAAGCCCTAGATCCCAAAGCAGCAGCCCCAAGGCTACAACCACCCGAAGGCGGGCAAACACCCACCGATCCGACACCCAAAAAAGGATTGAATTCGAAACCCCGAACATGACATCCTAAGCCTGAAGCTTCAACCCTTAACGTTTGGACCTGTTGGGCGGCCATCGTGTAAGCAGTGTAGCTCTCCCGTCTCAAAAAATTATTTTGTGAGTTTAGGACTAGTGTAGGCAAGGCTTTAGGGTTTGCAGGGGGGAACCTTTCAGCTTTTATACTTCTGGTCTCTACAGATTGGTGCTTAGGCTTTTAAGGGTTTGCGAGCTTCACTCACTCACTGGCTCGCTTGCTCACTCACTCCTTCACTCACTGAGTTAGCGTCTCTGAGAGGTGGACCAGTAGGCCAGAACTACCAAATCATCAACCCATCCGCCCATTACAGAATGTGCAAGTACCCCTACAACCTACCTCGCCTCCACTCAACCATCTCAACCCCACACCCAAACCCCTCAAACAGTCGAAACCCTCTCGCCTGCATCTGCTGCTCGTAGGCCTGTGCGTTGAGGCGTTCACGGTTTAGGATCTGCGGGTGTAGGATGTAAAACGTACGGATATCTGAAATCTGAACAACACGAATACCCAAACGACTGCCTGCCAGGCCAACCTCTCCTCCTCTTCGAGCCGCAGTCTCTCCAAGCTCTGACCTGTGGCAGGAGGGTTCAGAGGGTTCAGAGTTGAGGGTCTGGGATGTTGAGACGGTGGGTTCAAGGACTGGGATTGATGCAGTGAAGGTATCGGGGCCATGGTTTATTTACTTCCTCCTTCGAGGCACTCTTTGGGCCACAACGCCTGGACCCTGTCTTGTGGCCCCAACAGGAGCTGTTGCAAGATGCGCCTCCTGCGAAGGAACTGTGTGTTTGCTTTTGTGGTTTCTTGGCCCTCTGCGCGTGACTTGACTCCCTTAAGTCCATTGCGCGGATTTGCTGCCTCTACAAGTCACAAACTATTGACAGAGCCCCAAGCAATACCTCGAGTGGTTCGGTATTGAGCTTTCTCCTATTCTGATCCAGAGATCTTGCGTGAAATGAAGGGTCTATGTCTGGGTCATGGAAATTCTCGCATCGGAGGGCTTCTGATTGGAACCCTAAACGCAAGACCCTGAACCCTTATCTGCCACCAGAGATGCTACTGTACAAGCATGTACAAGCAACACCCTTCGCCAAACATTCACATCCAAGCTCACGGCTTGAGAGCCCCCAAGCGTAATCTGAAAGCTCCCAGACTCTCTGCAACCCAACCCCTGGATTAATTCCAGGGTCCACACGGACGACCATGTGAATTGCCTCTCCATTTCAACAATTGTTTGGGCTACTGTGCTGGTTTTTGGTTTACGGTGTGAGGTGTAGGCCGTGGGGTTCAAGGAACTGGGTGGAGGCTAGGCTTGAAGATGCAAGGGTCGGGGTTGTGTGTTTCAGGTAAAACTTTTTTCAAGGGTTCAGGTCTTGGAGTTTGGGTTGGGGGCTTAGGTCCGGGCTCAAGGTTGAACTGCATGGATTGGAGTTCGCGCCGTTGTGGGTCAAAAACAGCTTGCAGCTTTTGGAGTGTTTGAGGTTGCAGCGGGCTTGTCGCTTTTGGCGAGCGGTTCAGTTTTGTAAATCGCCAAAGTTTCAAGTTTCGGCTTTAGGCTCAGGGTCTCTGGTTTAGGCTCTCGTCCTGGGGTTCGGTTGGGTGGTGCAAGCAACAGCCTCCTGATCCCTCTGCCGCTGCTTCTGCTTTTCTGCCGCTTGGCCTCAGCATCAAGCGAGAAGGCTTTAAGCGCACAATTTAGGGTCCAGGACATCGGGCCTTGGATATGCAAGGTCATGGCTGGGGGGGGGGTTGGGGGAATGTGAATGGGGGGGGGGGGGGGGGGGGTGGGTTGGGGGGGGGGGGGGGGGTGGTGGGGGGGGGGGGGGGGGGGGGGGGGGGGGGGGGGGGGGTCGTCATGGTTTGGAAGGTGTTTGAAGGTTTTGCAGGTTTGGGAGCGCAAGACCGCAAGAGACCAAACACTCGCCTTTCACTCCCATGGCTTTGCCAGAATGCGCCTGAAAGCTTACACTTGGACATGGAGTTGCCCGCTTTAAGAAGGCACTAGAAGCTTTGGATTTGCATGCTCACTGAGAGTAACAGTCGGATCTCAGGGAGTCCGCTCCCTTCGCATCGATATTTCTGATCTGAACATTGGGTTGTAGGACTGTCGGGGCTTAAATTGAGCCGGTGTGCATTCGGACCTAGCAGTTGAACGGACAGCGAACCTTTGATGCCGAAACCTTATTGTCAGTCCCAAAGCAGCAGGCTCTTAATTGTTGGCGCAACAGGTCATGTCTTTCGAACTACCAGCCGCAAGCTCCCTCGAAGCACAAAATGAATGAAAGGCCGGGGAGCCGTCGATGGCCGTTATCGTTGAGCCGGCTTCCAGGTGAGGCTGGCCAGGCTTATCTTCGACCTTTTTTCGGTCTGGTGGCTGGGCTAGTTGAGCTCTGCAATCCGTGAATCAGCGACTCGGCAGGCATCCAGCATTAAACTGTGCAAGCCATCACTGTGCGAGCCATCGTAAACGAACCCCGACTTATATAAGCCCCTAAACTTACCCTGCGAACCCGACCATTGACTGCTAAGGCTAAAGCTTTTTAAACCATCCTGAAAACGGAAAAAAAACCGCAACAGTGCCGCAACGCTCAAACCTCGAGCCTGCTCCTGAAAACCAATTTTTCAAGACGACTTGAAGATCTCAAAAGATGTGACTGGAACGATAGGCCTTGTCCAAGCGCATGCCCCAGCCTCAGCTCTCGGAGCCAATCGCAAGCTCCAAAACCCCAGGCTTCTGCTACCCAAAGCTGAGAACCTGAAAACTAGATTCCGAAACCCTGGAAGCAGAAACTTCAACTGCAAAGCCAGGACCTCAACCCTCGGCCACATACAAATGAAAGAAGAAGAAGAAGGAGAAGAAGAATGGAGAAGAGGAAGGAGTCAGACGCAATGAAAAGGGGAGGAGGACAAAGCTCAGTCGAGTCACAGGTCGGCATGAGCTCAATGCCAGCAACAACCTCTGAGCCGACCATGTAGGGCTTCTCCGGCTCTTTCCCTGGTGCATTTGGGATTCCGTTTTGGGTTCCCCAAAAAACTTTTGAAGCTCCTCGCCTAGGTTGAAAGGCTCGAGACGTTCGGTCTTCGGCTCTGGCGTTTATAGAGTTTGGGCTGAGGGCTTTGGATAAGCCTTCAAGGTGCAGGGCGCTTCCCTAACCACACCCCGACAGCCCCTAAAATCCTTAAGCCACAAGCCGTCTCGCCTGTTCCTTTGCCCTTCGTGCCCTTTTCGTCCTTGCCCTTGCCAGATTCCGGGATCTTTGCCTGCCATCTTCATGGATGTTCCAAGCCTACCCAACTGCAAGCTCTGCATTTAAGGAAGTCGTGGATCGGTTGTGGGGAAGCGCTTCGGGGTGGGCGCCCAAGGCCCCTATCTGCAATATTTTGCTCTCAGCAGTAGACTCCGTAACCCCCCCCCCCAAAAAAAAAAAACAAAAAGCATGAATCCAAAAGCCTGAACTTCAAAACTCCTTGACCCGGGCCCACACCCTGGAGTACCCCCGACAAAAATCACCACTTCGAACCTCCCCACCCTGTTCCTGCAATTGGGTTTACATTCTGGCACCGTCCCTGACTTGCCTATTCAGGCGACGTTTCGGCACAGTTGACCGCCTTATCATGTGAGCTTCTCGGCCCTGCTTATTATGTTATTAAAGCTCAATTGCCAAAAACATGTGCAGACCAGGCTGCAACTGTACCGTTGTTTTAACGCGCTGGCCAAGGAGGCTCAGGCTGGCAACTGTACCAGAATGTTGCCTTAACAAGGAGGGGATGTTGCTTGAATAGCCATTAGCTGTACTGACTGGTGTCCTGAGCACGTCGCGTCACATGACGCACGCCATTCTTGTAGCAGCGTTCCCACTTGTTGGATGGGGCAACAGGGTGCTGTGATTTAAGGAATGAACAGGTGCATGATTGGGGTACTTGAGTTGCAGGTGGGTGAGCGGGGTTAGGGCTGAGGGTTCAGGGCTTAGGGTTTCAGGATTTGGAGTCCACAAACATGCATAGGAGAGGCTCTCCCTCATGCAGTGTGGGTTAAGCTTCTTGAACCGGCTCAGACGCCAGCTGAGTTTAGGGTTTAGGATTTAGGTAACCCCGTGCCCGAAACGCGAAAACCACAACAAAAAATCTAATCAGTCTAAACTCTAACCCCACACCCTGAACCCTCGTTTCGAAGTTAAAAGAAAGCCTTACAGCCATAACCGAACAAAAACCCTGAATCCTACATCAACCCTAACATCCTAATGCTCTGCGCCCTCGAAGTTGCCATCGTACTTGGGGACCCGAGGCCGCAACGTGGGATCCCTCCTACGACAATCCCTCTTAAGCTGAACCTGTTATTCCAGTTTAAAGTTCGACTACTGGCTAAGGTAAACCCTTAGGGTTCGTTTAGTCCCCAACGGTAAGGGGGGGGTCGCGCCGTACCCTAAACACAAAACCAAGCCCCTTATGTGTTTGGGTACTCGTCTCTTGGCCCGTGGTTCCCGAGGGCTTAAGGTGACCCTAAACCCTAAACCCTAAACCCACACCCCAAATCCTAAGCCCTGAACCAGGTTGCGTGGAACTTCGAGTTTAGGGCTTAGGGTTGTTGGCGCTAGTGTATTTGCATATGGATTTTCTGCTAGGTTTCAGGGCCAATTCAGGGTTAAGGGCTGGGGGGGGGTTTAAATAGGGTTTAGGGTTTAGGGGCTAGGGTTGAGGGTGTAGGATTGAGGGCCCTAAACCCTAAACCCTAAAAGCTAAACCAGTAGGGCTTCTGCCTTGTGCAGGCTCTCGAGCAGTGTAGGACCCTGGAGTTGGCATTCAGTTTTTTGGGTTTGGGTTTAGGGGTTTAGGGCTTTGGGGTTTATAGGCGTTTGGGGGTTTCGGGGTTTGGGAGCTTGGACCCCGAATCGCGTAAGGCTGTACTTTTGCGGGGTTGTTTGAAAGCCTGGGGGATCCTGGTAGAGGGGTTTAGTATTTTAGGACGCTGATGAAAAGAATCAGGAGCGAGGATTTTTTGTTTGTCAATTTTTCTGGTTTTTTTTTTGTGATGTTTTGTTTTTCCTTGCTTCTTCTGGTCTTCTGAACATGCCCTCTGGTTCTGCCTGTCCTCCTCCTCTGGTTGGAATTCTTTTCTGTGTATTTTGCTGGTTTTTTTGGTGAATTTTGCTGGTTTTCAGCTTCCGCAGGCTCCTCAGCGGTACCGCATGTCCGGAACCTGACCACATCTAATAACCCTCGGGGTAGCAACCCCCCCCCCCCCCCCCCCAATTTGCAAACATGGAGTTTTGGGAGCGCTTCGTTGAACTAAAAGCACGCTCGCACACCGGGAATTCTCCCCACCCCATGTGCAGACACAATCTCGCAAGATGATTTTTGCAAGGGATTCGTATGGCCTAGAAGCACGCTTGGGCGGCTTATAAAAAGCGCGGGGGGTTGGGGGGCGCAGCCCCCCCATTTGCAAACACAATAGTTTTCAAATGGGATTTGTTTGATCTAACAGCTGAAAGCACGCTTGCACGGTTTTTAAAAAAGCGGGGTTTGGGGAGGGGGGGGGGGGGGGCGCAAGGCAAGGGATTCGTATAACCTCAAGCACGCTTGCACGGCTTTAACAAAAGCGGGGGGAGTGCGGAGGGCCCCCCCATTTGCAAGCACAATTGCTCACCCCCACATTTGCAAACGCAACACTCGCATGATGAGGCTTCATATGGTCTCGAAGCAAGCTTGCAAGGCTGAAAAGCGGGGGGGGGGGGGGGGGGGGGGTGGGGGGGGGGGGTTGGGGGGGGGGGGGGGGGGGGGGGGGGGGGGGGGGGGGGGGCAGCCCCCGCATTTGCAAACGCGATGCGAAACAATGATGGGTTTGGAAGGGCCGGAGTGGTATATGGTCTTAACATGTCTTAAAGCAAGCTTGCACAGCTGGACCGCATGACCGGACTCTCCTGACCAGGGGAACGCAGGACCACCGGACCAGGATCGCAGGATCAGAGAACCAGAGGACCAGAGGACCAGAGGACAAGCCAGACCTAAGAAAAGGGAAAAGACAGAGCCAGACCTAGGCAAAAACAACACCGGACCCCGGCTAGAGCCGTAATCCCTTACCTCAAACACTCAAACCCTAAACCCCAATTACAAACCTAAACCCTTCGGGTTTACTACTGCCCGGCCGCTGTGCCGAAGGGCGTTTGTTGTATCCTCACAGGTTCCACATATGGGTTCTGGGGGTCTAGGGATTATGGTTTAAGGCGTAGGGTTTTTAGGGTCAACCAAGAACGTGCGAAGCGAGCGGAACCCTAAACTCTTTCCATCCTTCCTTTATTCCTTGCTTTCTTTCTTTTGTTGTTGTATGTATTTCGTTCTTTTGTTCTGTCTTTCTTGCTTTCTTGCTCTCTTTATTTCTTTATCTCGTTCTTTCTTTTTCCTTTATTCTTCATTTATTTGATTCTTTCTTTCTTGCTGTATTTCTTTCTTTCGTCCTTTCTTTCGTCCTTTCTTCCTCTCTTCCTTTATTTATTTATTTCTTGCTTTCTTGCTGTCGCTGTTTCTCTCTTTCTTTCTTGTGTTTTTCTTTATTCCTTTCTTTCTTTCTTCCTCCATTCCATTCCTGCCTTTCCTTTTTGCTCTCTCTCTTTCTTTATTTGTTGTCTTTCTTTCTTTCTGTCTTTCTGGTCCTGCCTTTCTTTCTTTCTTGATTTTTTCTGTCTTTCTTTCTATTCCTGCCTTTCTTTCTGTATTTCTTTCTATCTTTCTTTCTATTCCTGCCTTTATTTCTTTCTTTCTTGCTGTCTTTCTTTCTATTCCTGCCTCTCTTTCTTTCTTTCTTTCCTATTTGTTCTTCCTCTTGCGTCCTTTCTTTCTGTCTTTCTTTGTTTCTTTCTTTCTTTCTTCCTGTCTTCCTGCCTTCCTTCCTTTCTTTCGTGCCTCAAATTTGACCAAAAAAACAGGAAAAAACACAGAAACAAACCAGAAAAATCACAAAAAAACACGGCACCCAAAAGAATTATGCGGTTTTTATTGCGGGGTATTGGGCCCTTTGGGAAGGTCGACAGGGCGCTTAGACCGCAAAGCCTGATCCGTTGACCTGAACCCCGCCGGTTTGGGGCTTATAGGGTTTCTAGTTTCGGGGTTTAAGGGTTTAGGGTTTAGGGTCGTGGCGTTTCAGGGATCAATTAGGCCACAGAACACTAAAGCACCACATCAAAACCCCTGGACAGTGCCTGAGCCCAAAACCCGAACCCAAACCCTAAACCAACATACGCCAAAACACCCTAAACCGCAAAATCCAAAAATCACGCTCAACCCTCAACCCTAAACTCTAAATCCATAAACACCAAGCCACCTAAACCCCCAAATCAACCTGCACCCTCAACCCCAACCACCAAAATCATTGGGGATTAACACGCATCAGGCCTCGGAAATACACAAAATCGAGCGTGGACGCTCATGAAATTTACACATCAAAAGAGAATATACACATCACAAGATTCCGAACCCCCAATGTAGACGCTGCTTGATGTTCTCAACCACTCAAAACTCATCAAAATGAAGATCCCTGTGCCTTTTCCATCGCTTTCAAGGCCTGTCCGCTGCAGCACATCTTATCAACACTTTCGGGCGTAGGGTCTAGGGTTTAGAAAGACCACTGCGGCAAACTTCATCAGCTGACGGAGTTACAATGTCTCGCGTTCTTCACGTGCCTCCCGTCTGTGCCAAATTCTGAAGCACAAACAAATCCAGCTCTGCAACAAAACCTTCGTTTCTCATGAACTTCTATCAATTTCGAACGCTCATCAAGATTAATTACATAGCACATGGGATTGTTGCTCCATTTTTGGTTACTCTCCGATAGCTAGACCCCTTAGGCTCCGCGTGACCTGGTCCACTTTCAGCAAGCTTGGACACCTTGGCATTGTGTAAGGTTTGAGGTGAAAGCTGTGAAACTTAGGGATGTCGTGTTTCCGATAAGCCTTCTTGCCTTGCTTCGTGGGGTATGATTTGCGATCTTCATCTAGGTAGTAAACAACTTTAGGATCCCGGTGCTTCGTGCATGGTTCCAGTTTCGGCCCGCTTACTATACTAACTATAGTTAAGGGACTTATAACCTAATTTAGGATCGTTAATTACAACCCAATTAGGGCTCTGATTACTCTACTTGTTTCTAGGGGGCCCCACCTTGTAGATCGGGATATCATCGGATGTATATATAGGTACGTATAGAGAGTTCCGGATCTAAGGACACAGGCATTGTGAGCATGCCATATGCTTACAGGCACTTTCTTGGTACTTTCTTTCCCGCTCAAGCTGAATCAGATCCAGGGTTCAGCCAGACTGTGTTTATTTAGTCGAAAGTCCACAGTTCCTTAGGGCCTTAGGGTTTAGACTTAGTGAGGGAACCGGGCTTGCAATCTCTGAGGGATTGCAGAATTCAGCTCTGGAAATGATCGCCGCGGTCTTGCTACAGCCAGGGCCAGAGGGGTGAGGGGGTGAGGCTCAGCAAGGCATCACCATCCCACGATGAGAGGGTGTCTGGATTGAAAAATCAGCGGTTAAACACCACAAGAGATTTCACTATCTTGCCCCTGCCCCCGACCTTCCACGCACAACATGGGGAATGAAATATTTCATCTTGGACCCTCCCCGTCATCATAGTAGTAGTAGTAGTAGTAGTAGTAGCAGCAGTAGTAGTAGTAGTAGTAGTAGTAGTAGTAGTAGTAGTAGTAGAAGTAGTAGTAGTAGTAGTAGTAGTAGTAGTAGCAGCAGCAGCAGTGGTAGTGGTAAAAGTTGCAAAAATGGTAGTAGTGGTAGTGGTAGTAGTAATAGTAGCAGTAGCAGTAGCAGTAGCAGAAGCAGTAGGAGTAGGAGTAGGAGTAGTAGTAGTAGCAGTAGTAGTAGTAGTAGTAGTCGTAGTCGTAGTCGTCGTCGTCGTCGTCGTCGTCGTCGTCGTCGTCGTCGTCGTCGTCGTCGTAGTAGTAGTAGTAGTAGTAGTAGTAGTAGTAGTAGTAGTAGTAGTAGTAGTAGTAGTACTAGTAGTACTAGTAGTACTAGTAGTAGCGTAGTAGTAGTCGTAGTAGTAGTAGTAGTAGTAGTAGTAGTAGTAGTAGTAGTAGTAGTAGTAGTAGTAGTAGTAGTAGTAGTAGGAGTCGTAGTAGTAGTAGTAGTAGTAGTAGTAGTAGTAGTAGTAGTAGTAGTAGTAGTAGTAGTAGTAGTAGTAGTAGTAGTAGTAGTAGTAGTAGTAGTAGTAGTAGTAGTTAGTAGTAGTAGTAGTAGTAGTTAGTAGTAGTAGTAGTAAGTAGTAGTAGTAGTAGTAGTAGTAGTAGTAGTAGTAGTAGTAGTAGTAGTAGTAGTAGTAGTAGTAGTAGTAGTAGTAGTAGAGTAGTAGTAGTAGTAGTAGTAGTAGTAGTAGTAGTAGTAGTAGTAGTAGTAGTAGTAGTAGTAGTAGTAGTAGTAGTAGTAGTAGTAGTAGTAGCAGTAGCCGCACGGTTCACAGCAGTTGGGAAGTCAACCAGCCTCCAGGCCGAACGCACTAGAGCTCAGCAACAGGCCCTGCCTTCGCAGAAGCTTAAGGATTCTGCCTTTGCCTGAGCCATTTTGCCATTGGAGCTACGAGTCGATTCTTCTGCTGTGAACCGCCGGGTCCCAATTCCCGGGCCTCACGCACACCGACAACAACGAGTTTGCAGAGGTAAGCGGTAGGGTTTCCACTGCTCCGCGAGGTGGAAGGAGTACCCTCTTTAGTGACTTCATCATCTATGTTTCTGGAGGGGAAAAGCAAGCGGATGGCGAGCCGAACGCGCCTCAGTACATTTCTCCTGCCTACACTTTTCCATTTACAAAAGGTTCTGCAGCACACAGACATCCTTGGAGCAGCGCAACATTGGTCGACTTCAGAGCCTGGTTGCTATGCAAGAAGTATCAGTGCTGGAGGCCTGTTTTTGTGCTTCGAGCAACTTCCCTGGGATGATGCACTCAGAGATCAATGCAATCCCTTTCTGTGCAGTTTATGCGAAGTGGCAGCTTCTTCTCCGAGACACTCACGCTCAAAAGCCGCTGCGCAGACAAGTACGTGACTGGCCACGACACGCCCCCTCTCCCCCCCTCCCCCCCTCCCCCCCCCCCAGTTCGAGCTACAGCCCAGTCACGTATTGCTTTGGATACTGTTGAAAGGGATTGCAGCGCAGCTGACATGCTGCTTGCTCCGGGGAAAACGTCAAACGTTGGTGAGGATGAGAAGTCTCCGATAAGGTTGTACGGACTTGCAACACAGCTGCCAAACACAAAGCTATCCAACGGCCTTCAGCACGACGTAATCCTCCCAACGCTGGCCCCGCTGAGCACCCTGATGTCTTTCGATGCACATGGGGTGCCCTTGTGGCCCCAGACGGGGCGCCGGGCCGGTCTTGTCTACAGGACAAGGTGCAGGTTGGGACACTGCAACCACAGTTCTGAAGTACGACCAGCTACATGCGCAGGGCAGCTTGAGGGCGATGCTGGCCTCAACATGTCACCAACGCCTCGTCTTGCAGCGGGGTGCGAGAGCCGGGACTCGCTCTTGTGGCGAGGAGCAGGTTCGTCCGACCTCTAGCAGTTTCTGCACTATGGTACGGCTCCACGACACGGCTGGGCACAGACTTTCTGATGAGCGATACGCCGCTGCCGCAACACAGTTGCGAGCATCCAAGGACACAGTCCTTCACGGCCTTTACTGGCTGAACATCTTACGGCCCTCCACTGGTTAGTGTGGGACGCCACGATGACTAACATTTAGGGACGGAGACTGAGCTGGGCCTTAGGCAGTTTCAGTTATCATTTGAAGCCGATTTGCGAGCCTGATGTTTCTGCAGCTTTGTACAGCCAGCTCAAGCAGGCCTCATTTTAAACTCTATTCCTTGTAGGCATGTCCTTCTCCTGCTCTGAGGCATCGGCAAGTCTGATTCCAAGGATGCGCTTGCCTTGTGTTCTTTTCTTGTTATCGTACGTTCGTGGCAGAGGTAGCAGCCTGGGCCTAGGAGCTTTAGGTTCGTCCATTGCTCTTCAAAGGGATGAGGTAGGTAGCTGCGATTATCGCAGTGCAGTCCCCCCGGGCCCGCTCCAACGCCTAAGAACGTGTTGGTCTTGTTGCTTGCGTTGGTAGTTTTCGGTTTGGTCTTGTTTGGCTTGTTAGTCCTTGGCTAGGCGGGTCCAAAGGACGGAGCTGGCAACGGCACGTTTCAATGGGCTTTTAGCTAATGGTCAAGGCACGTCCGAAGGGCGGGGCTGGCCACGGCGCGGCACGTCTCACGGGCGGGGCAAGCCAAGGGCATGGCGCCTCCCGAAGTTTCAGAATCGCCGCTATGAGCAGAGCCCGCTCGCTCAGCGTTCAATAAATAGTAGTAGGAGTAGTAGTAGTAGTAGTAGTAGTAGTAGTAGTAGTAGTAGTAGTAGTAGAATAGTAGTAGCAGTAGTAGTAGTAGTAGTAGTAGTAGTAGTAGAAGTAGTAGTAATAGTAGTAGTAGTAGTAGTAGTAGTAGTAGTAGTAGTAGTAGTAGTAGTAGTAGTAGTAGTAGTAATAGCAGTAGTAGTAGTAGTAGTAGTAGTAGTAGTAGTAGTAGTAGTAGTAGTAGTAGAATAGTAGTAGAATAGTAGTAGTATAGTAGTAGTAGTAGTAGTAGTAGTAGTAGTAGTAGTAGTAGTAGTAGTAGTAGTAGTAGTAGTAGCAGTAGTAGTAGTAGTAGTAGTAGTAGAATAGTAGTAGTAGTAGTAGTAGTAGTAGTAGTAGTAGTAGTAGTAGTAGTAGTAGTAGTAGTAGTAGTAGTAGGAGTAGTAGTAGTAGTAGTAGTAGTAACAGTAGTAGTAGTAGTAGTAGTAGTAGTAGTAGTAGTAGTAGTAGTAGTAGTAGTGGTGGTGGCGGTGGCGGTGGTGGAAGCGGCTGTGCTTGTGTGATAGAGACATGTCCCCTCGCTTCGTGCGTTGTGTAGGTTGCATTCTGCAGCAAGCATCATTGTAACATGTGATGCAGTGACGTAGCACTTGCATGTCGTTTGCTCTTGCCTTTGTACAGCTTCATGTCAACCCGACTGCAGCTGTGGACTCGAACGTAGGTCGTAGCTCAAAGCAGTTTGTGTAGCTGAGTTATTAGCCGAAGGCAACGAACCCGCCATAGCGCTTGTTAACGTACTGCAGCTGCGCAGCAAGATTTGCGAGCTCTTTCGCCGAGTGGTCCTGCGATATCCCAAGCCGAAAAACAAAAGGTGGCACTGGGGGCCAGGCAATTCTTGAGGAGCCAGGGCAACAAGCGCTCTGGCAGTCTTCTGCAGGAGTTGAAGCGCCGTGGTGTCACTGTTACCACGTCGGAAGCAGCTGAGCTTTATCACCGAGTCGAGCCACTCGTGCTTGGTTCGGCTCATGCGCAAGCTGCGCAAGTGGCGTCTGCCTACGGAGGAGCGTCTCCTCCTGCGCCACCCCCAGCAGCTGGCCCCGCAGTGGCCCAGGCCGTTTTTGCTGAGAGCCGCGGAAGTCGATCGGAATTGACTTGCGAAACCGTCAAAATTTTGAAGATTCCCAAGACCGGAGCCTCGCTCTTGGAGTTAAGCAATGGACCCAGACGCGGAGACGCTAGACGAGTAGGAGGTCCGGCTCAGCCAGGGAGTCGAGGCGTCGTGAGCTGATTCCGTGATGAGGCCCTTATAATTTCGCCGAAGGTATGTTGGGAGAGGCCCAGTTCAAGACTGCCTACGCGCGCTTCCAACAGTTCGCTACCGACGCGAAGTCCCGAGCAAATGGACCAGACATTGCGCTTCGAGGCGCCGGTATCTCAGGGCTGAGTGTATGATCGGGCGGTGGCCGCGCTAGACGCGAGTTTTCATGAGTCGGACGAGGCTAAGGCAATGAAAGCCCGAGCCAAGTATGATTCGTTGGATAAGAAGTCCACTGCCTTTCAGGAGTTCTTGAGGCGCTGACCGAGCTCAATGCTGCGCGTGTCACAAGTGCCAGAAGGACCTGCTCTATGACTACCTGCATAAGATTGGGTCGTACCTCCGAGACGAGGTCTCGCGTGACCGGCGATTCTGGCCGTGGAAGCCAGCCCCGGGAGTTCAGCAGGAGTTCCGTGGGGTGGAAAGCTGGTCCGAGGCTGCGCTCGCGGCGCGTCAAATCAAAGATGCGAATAAGGCCACAACACTGCCGAGGCGGGGATTCGAGTTCCAAGAACAAGGACAAGCGCCAGCGGAAAAAGAAAGGTGGCGGCGACGGCGCCGAAGCTGATACCTCGCAGGCGCAGATAAGCTTGCCGAGCGGCGCGGGGGGACCTCAAGTGCAAACATTGTGCGCAAGGCCAGCAACTGCTCGCCGAGAGCCAGAGGAATGGCAACGTTTGCCAACTCTGCGCGGCAGTGGGGATTAAAGATAGCGCACACCGAGCCCGACATCACGGTTTCGCGGCCGCAGTACTCTTCTGGTGGTGCGGTAAGGGCAAGGGAAAGGGCAAGAACTCGAGCGGTAATGGTGGGAACGCGGGGAACGCAAAAAATGGAAAGGATCAGGACAAGTCCGAGCAACCCTGCCGCTTGTTCGCCAGCGGTCGTTGCACCTTCGGTGACGAGCGTAAGTTCTCCCACGCCAAAGGAGATGCTGCGCATCAACAGCAGCAAGAGTCCTCTGAGGGAAAGAGCAGAAAAGCCCAGGCGAAAGCTGCGAAAGCAAGCAGCTGCCGCTTCTGATGAGCGTGTTTACCCCTTGTTTGAGGTGCTGGTGGGATCAGCTGGGGACCCCGTGCCTCTGTAGATGCAGCGCACCAGACTGTGGAGCCCGGTGGCAAAGGCTGGCGCCATTGGCCGGGTAACATGAGTGGCTTCCGCGCCCACGCCTGGGTTCATTGTTGGATACAGGAGCCACGTGTGCCGAGCGGTTGTTTGCGGAGGTTTACGAGCGTGTGAGCATCGATGTTGCCTCAGGCAAGTACAAGTGGGGAGACCGCGATTGCCCAATTCGCGAGATTGGGGATTTCTCCAAGGATCCTCAGTCTATGATGGGTTTCAAGAAAGGGACGAGCATCGAGACGCGTTTTTTCGTTGTTTTGCGGTTGTTCAGGATAGGAACCTCTTGAAAACCCATCCACTGGGAGACGGCAAGGAGCTCGGAATGGAGTCAGCTCCCGCTCTGCATGATCACGCAGCGACCAAGCGCGGCCCAGATGCCTGACTCAAGGATCGGGGTACACATCATCACATAGTGGACAAGGGGCAGAACCCGAGACCACTCCCTGGTACACATCTTGTGAACGTCGCCGAGCATCAAGCTCACCAGCGCGTTCGTGGTACGGTGCACCGTTTCACCCACACTCACAGACATCGGCCAGCTGGTGGAGCGCGTTCTTGAATACCCAGTAGCACCGACATCTCCTCGAACAGGGCGTTGGAGAACTCCGGTCGCCACATAGCTGGAACTGTCAAAGAGCGCTGCATACAAGTCAAAACGCCCTGCGTCGCGTCACCACGCTTCAGCCGCTTCAACGACCGGACGGGCTCGATGATCGGGACGCGAAGCAGCTTGCAGGTGTAAGTACACGCGTACTTGCAGCCATCAGCACTCTCAACAAATGGACCTGCAAAATCCACGTAGACATCCATCCCCGGTTCCAGTGCATGCCAGAAGGGCGACGCGACGCACATCGGGGACAAGACTGTGTCCAGTACTCACAGTCGGGGAGCACGCGGCCCCAAACAAAGCACCGGCGAAGCTTATCACAGGTCTTAGTGGCATGAAGGTGCCCGGACAATGGGGAATCGTGAAAACGAGAGAACGCCCGCTGCCTCCACCCCCCCACCGAAGGAAGTACGGGCACTTCCAAGGGAAGATGGATCCGGCGGCAAAGAAGGCCACGGTCATTCAAGGAATGCTTCGCCGCGGCCGATCTCAGCCTCCAATCTTCTCCGCTCGCTTCTCTCCAGCCTTGCACCTCAGGTAGTTCAACAACTCCCAAGTTTCAGCATCGCTCTCCTGATCCCTAAACAAGCTCTGGGCGTTACGATTCGCCTCGAGAGGTGGCGGGATAACGTGGGCTATTGGATTGATGCTCGAGCAAGACAGATGTCCGAGGCGGTTAGGCGACTCCGAAAGTCGATCCTCACTGGGATCATGACTATGATTCGTGAGGTATGCCACTGCAATGTTTTGGGTCAGGCGTTGCCGGAAGCCTTTACGCCGCAGAGCAAGTTGCGACCTAGTGTTTTGGTTGCCCCGGCGTCCGCCCGCAAGAAACCGGTAGCGTTTGGGATGGGCTTACCGAGCATTTGGGTTTGAACCGGGTGCTCTCACTCGCGGAAGCCATTCCGCTTAAGGAGGCTTTAGCCGCCTCTGCGTGCCCTAAAAGGCTTGAGGCTGAAGGGGTTGCGTTCTGTGTCGTATGTGGGAAGAAAGCGCAGCTGCATCGCTGTGGGCTTTGCGGAGGTCCCCTCCATCTCACATGTGCAAAGAATGGAGCCGTTGTGAGCGACGACGAGCCAGGCGTGGGCCTTGCGATGCTCTCGCTGCGGAATACGACCTTCGTCACCCTATTAGGCGCACCACTGCACCACAGCCGACTGATCTGCCTCGAGGTAGACCTCGGCATCTAACATGGCACGGAGTGGGACCTCAAACCGACACTCCGTCCCGTCTGGTCAAAAACTTTCGCGCCCCAGTCTCGGCAAGGCCTTGGAGACATCCTTTGCACGCTACTTGGCTATGACTGAGGAGAAGCGCTGTACGATCGTGGCCACGCGCGACGTGATTGGGTGATTAGAGAACATGTGTGGCGACACCCCCCCCGTGCGCCTTGGTGGCAAATTTCAGCCGCAGCGAGCCAGTTCCAGCTCGTGTTTTCGTCTACGACACCGATCTTGAGCGACGATCCGTTGGTCAGATTGTGGGTGGGCAGAGTCCTGCTCCCTTGCCTGGGCCAAGGGTAAGTTTGGTGCCATGAGTGCTGGAGCCCTAGCGCTGTACCGGCCCAAGAAAGAGCTAGTGGTTGGCAGGGTGCTCCAGAATCTGCGAGACTCAAAGTGGCGCTGCAGCGCTACCCCAGTCCGTTGGAGCCCAGCCCGGGTAAATCCCAAGACGGTGTCACACCGGAGTCTCTTCCGTGAGGCGCAGATAGGTGCTCTGAGGTACTCCGATCTGTCGCGCCTTCCGAGGTAATTGACCCTGAGGCTGTAGGAGCTCTGGATGGTGAAGGAGATGACGTTGCGCCGGTCCTAGATCAAGACCGTGCGTTCGCTGTTTCTGATGCTGCGGCTTGGGTGCCTCCGAAGACACAGGTGCCTTATGTCTCGCGGTGGACGGCCACCCATCTGCCATCCGACGCAGCCGCCGCCAAGCGGCAGGCGAGAGCCCAGCAAAATCGATACGCGGACGTGCGCATGCCTGATGCTTGTTTTGTCCCCGTGGAGGTAAAAATGATATGGATGGAGGGCGTGGCACCCCTTCAAGAAGAGGCAGGGCCGGGTCGAGATCCGAACACACTTCTGTTGCCGACGAGAGTCAGGCCGGGATCATCCACGCGTGTGGGGCGGCGAAAGCGTAGAAGGCGAAAGGCCAACAAAATCTCCAACAAAGGGCCCAACAAGATCTCAAGTGGAGATGAGGTGGACGAAGAAAACCCCGTTGAGCCCGCCGAGCACGCCGAAGTTTCCTTCGAGCCGTCTGCGCCCGCTGACGGACCTGCTGAAGTGGTGGATCACCCCGAGGAGGCCATGCCTGTGGATGATGATGAGGAGCAGGATGGAGCAGGAGAGCCCGTCAACAGTGGTTCGGCGTATGGGATTCCATGCCACTGAAGGCGCTCAGGACGCGGTAAGATCCTTCCGCAGAAAGCGTACGAGAGAGGGGAGGGCCAGATCGATGAGCCTCGTCGCTGCGCCGGGCCCGGTCAATACCGGCCCAAGAGGCCGAGCCGAAGCGACGCAGGCGCCCTTGGACCCTAAATGAAGGTCTTGCCACTGTTCGGCTAAAGTTGCACGGGGTCAGACAAGGGCGCCAAGGATGTGGAGGTGAACCCCGACATTGTCGCTCAGGACAATGATACCGACATTGTCGCCCAGGAATCCGAGCGAGTACGGCCACATAAAATCAAACCGTTGGAGAGGCCCAGCCAGAGTCCAGTCCAGATGCGCCCGGAACCCCCGAGCCGAGTACCCCACCGTTCTGGCACTAATCTGTGCTAGCTACACCGGGTATTTGGGCGAGCCTGGGCATCCAGACACTACTCCGCGGTAGAGTGGGCGCAGCATTTCCCCCAAGCCGTCGTGGATGATGACTAGTAGCACTACGCCGGACTATGCCGACGGCGAGGACGACGACTGGGGCTGGTGGAAGGGTGCACCACCGGCCAGGGCCGCGGACAGCGTCTTGCAGACCCTAGTCGGTCCATATGGCGCCAACGGAGCCCGTGCTCGGAAGTACGAGAAGCGTCTCGAGACCTCCGCAAGAAACATGGGAAGAAGCCGAAAGAGGCAGCCGAGCAGGGGACTGGCTCTAGTGCGTCACTTCTTTGGCTTGGCGACAGCCGGCCTGATCTTTCACCAAGAATCAGACCTATGGCTGCGCCAGGACGGTCCGCGCCGTCTGCTCAGCGAAGCAAATGCTTCGTCGCAGCGGCCAAGAGCCCGAGGCTAACATCGAGGCCGAGGCCGAGGCTGTTGTCGTGTTTGAGCCGGAACCAAGCTTCCGCAACTGCGCATTCTCCTTCCTAACAACTCAAGTTCAAAAAGTGTACCGCCTGACACAGCTGTGGCTGGGGAGAATGCGCCAGAGGTGAGCGCTGGGCTCGCGCCGTCGGGCGCGGGAGCAAGATCGCTCGAGGCGACGTGGGGTAGACAGCTGGCGCACGACTTCTTAAGGGCGCTTTCTCGGCATGGAAAGAAGCATCTCGCCCTTATCACTAGACGTCTCGTGGGCGGCCAGCAGCAACCCTATGCACAATGGCACGCGCTGCGATCGCCTTTTCTGCCTGACCACTGCCCTCGATACTGTCCATCATAGACTCAATCCTCCTCGTGACCTCCTGCTTGTCGGAAAAGGCCAAATCACCCAAACTTAAACCTATGCGGCAGTACACGGGACCTGGAAAGGTCGGAGACGCGCGCTGCGGGCTTGCAGGCTCAAGCGCGGGCGCAGCATGCATTGCGCCAGGCGGCGCAAAACAAGGTGCCGGCGGTTTTCAGTTTTCAATCCTGCGGCGTATCTTCCGTAACCCTCCTTCCCGACAGCCAACGGCTCGAGCACGTTGCGCGCGACATCACTCCGGGCACGGATTCCCAGGGCGGCGCTGCCACAGGGGACGGGAATCCAGTTGCCATTATGGCCACAGCGTACACCTACGATTGTGATCAGGTGACTCCGGCGCTGTGCGCCGCGGCCGAGGCTGGAACCAAAGCCTTTTTACTCGTTGATGAGAAGAACAGTCGTTCTTGCAACGACTCGCTTCCACGCCTGCAGAGCTTAAGGGAGCCTGGTGTAGAAGTCCACGTTATATCGGGGAAACCGCTGTCGCTCGTCTATCCCCGACAGACCGGTTGGTCTGGAGCGTTACACGCTAAAACGCTCTTAGTGGACTGCTGGTCAACCACGAGCATCTACGCCGGGTCACACAATTCTACCCGAGCTAGCAGGTGTAATTTTGAAATGGTCATGCGCTACGAAACAGCGGAAGCCGAGGGAGACTCTCGCGTGGAGACCTACAAGGCTTGGCTGTCTGATTTGTGGGATCGTTCTGTCCCCGCAAAGTTGAGCTTCGAGCCGAGGCGTAGGCTTCGAGAGAAAGGGCCGCCTAAAGGCCTGAGCTGAGCGCGCATTGTGAGCAAGTGGTAGCCCGTAGGTTAGCCGGTCTAGATTACGCCGCTTGCACTGAATCGGGGATCCATGTCTCTTTAAAACTCGGGGCTGCTGGAAGCGGCTGTGCTTGTGTGACAGAGACATGTCCCCTCGCTTCGTGCGTTGCGTAGGTTGCATTTTGCAGCAAGCATCATTGTAACATGTGATGCAGCGACGTAGCAATTGCATGTCGTTTGCTCTTGCCTTTGCACAGCTTGCCGTCAACCCGACTGCAGCTGTGGACACGCTCGAACGTAGGCCGTAGCTCAAAGCAGTTTGTATAGCTGAGCTATTTGCCGAAGGCAACGAACCCGCCATAGTGCTTGTTAACGTACTGCAGCTGCGCAGCAAGATTTGCGAGCGATCCAATCGGGATCGACTGCACTGTGATCCGGCACTTGCGTGTTGTGCAAGGAAACAATCGGTTGACCGAGTGACTGCGCTAAGCCAAGCTTTCCCAAGTAGTCTGCCTTGGACGTTTCCACTAGTACTAGTAGTCGTAGTCGTAGTCGTAGTCGTCGTCGTCGTCGTCGTCGTCGTCGTCGTCGTCGTCGTCGTCGTTGTTGTTGTTGTTACCACACGCCCCAAGATGATTATGTTCGTGCTAACATGCACAAAACATCGGTGTTTGTAGTGTTGTTGCTTTTTGGGTTACCACACTTACCTGGATGATTATGTGCGTGGTACGAGTGCATCCATTGCCTATCGCAAGTGCCTGATCTCATGCAGACGAGGCACAGGGTTGTTGGGAGCTTGATTTCGTCCTTCAGGGATGAGCATGAAAGGGTTGAGGGCCCATAGGGTTGCGGGCAGAGATTGGGTGCTTCTTTCTATGAGCCGACGTACCTAACTCCAGGAACTTGTGATACTTGAGCTGTCTGGACCAAGAAATGGTGCCTCTATCAACTGCTCGGCTGAAATCATGTAGCAACCCCACCCTGGAACCTTAAAGCCCTTCCCACGTGTGGGCCGTGAGGGGCGAAAGTCTACCTTAAGGACTTCTTGTGGTCCCAGCCATCTTAGACCACAAACCTCTGCCCTAAACCCCATAGGCCATAAACCGTGCGCGGCGCCAGCTAAGCCAAGTAGTGTTTCTCCAACAGGCTGCAAGCCCGGTCGCACCTGCATGGCCAGAATGCATTGTTTCCAGCCCACCTCGGATACTGCGTCCGAGTCCGAAGGAAGTCCGGGTCCGAAGGCACGTTTGTATACAAGGTGCTCATACCAGGTAGGCAAAGCTTTAAAAAAAACCTTTAAAACACACGAAAAACGTGCAACAAGAAATAATACACAAAAAGCCCCACCAAAAAAAAACAAGAAAACCCAAAAAACAAAAAAAAAATCCTGATGGACTCTGTTGGGGAGCCGGACCCCTGGGAAGAGTCTCTCAGGATTGTTTTTTTTGGTTTTTTGTCTTTTTTGGTTTTTGGGGAATTCTTGTGCAAGAAAACCAAAAAAACCAAAAAAAAAACAATCCTGAGGGACTCTGTTGGGGAGCCGCACCCCTGGGAAGAGTTTCTCAGGATTGGCTTTTTTGGTTTCTTTGGTTTTTTTGGTTGTGGGGAAATTCTTGTGCAAGAAAACGAAAAAATCCAAAAAAAGCCAGAACAACCAAAAAAACCAATCCTGAGGGACTCTGTTGGGGAGCCGGACCCCTGGGAAGAGTCTCTCAGGATTGGTTTTTTTGGGGTTTTTTGTCTTTTTTGGTTTTTGGGGAATTCTTGTGCAAGAAAACCAAAAAAACCAAAAAAAAACAATCCTGAGGGACTCTGGTTTTTGGTTTCTTTTGATTTTTTGGTTTTGGGGAAATTCTTGTGCAAGAAAACCAAAAAATCCAAAACAGCCAAAACAACCAAAAAAACAAAAAAAACAATCCTGAGGGACTCTGTTGGGGAGCCGGACCCCTGGGGAAGAGTCTCTCAGGATTGCTTTTTTTTGGTGTTTTTGAGGATTTTTGTGTACTATTAGAGATTTTTTCTGTACTTATTTTCTTTTTTTACGGTTTTTCGGTGTCTTGTGAAGGGTGTTTTTTGGGTTTTCTTTCGGCTTTTTGGTGTTATTTCATTTTTGTATGCTTTTTTGTACAGTTGTTTTTGGTATTTGTGTTTTGTGTGTGCTTTTATATTTCTGAGTGCCCCTTGTACGTGACAAAAGCACTAACATGGACAATCAAGAGCACCGCATTATGTGTTTCTCTCATCTGGTGGGCGGTGAACGAAATGTCCCGACGCTTGCGAGCCAGAGACGTGACAAAATTCTCTCTAGGTCCTGCTTTGCACAAATTTGAACAACATTGATATATTATCCATGAATTTCGTGCTCCCAGCTACATGGTTTGAAAAGCAAGGATTTTTTGGAAAACATTGGTTTTTTCCGATGTTTTTCGGCTCCATCCTTCAAAACATTGGTAAAACCAATGTTATCATCCATGAATTTCGCGCTCGCAGCCATATGGTTTGAAAACCGTGGATGTTTTGGAAAACGTCGGTTCTAGCACTGTTTTTCGGCTCAACATCAGTAAAACCAATGTTTTCCATGAATTTCGTGATCTGAGGCTCTCTCCCAGCCACCATTTCTCGAGGAGGTACCAAAAAACAAACCCAAATCCTCCAAAATCTCGAGAGAGTACCAAAACCTCCATATAATCAATCACGCCCATCAGTCACGCCCCACTACGCAAGACATGACATCTATCCTAAAAACCATACCTCAGCTAGGATATCTCAAGCAATCATCCCCGAATAAGCAAAACCTAATATCTATACTAAACACTGTAGCTTGGCAACATATTTTAAGACATCACGCCCTAAGGCTGCTACCAACTTAATAAGGTTCCTAACAATTTAAACAGGGTTCTTATTCATGTTACTGGGATTCGCAAAGGGTGTTTAATTAATTTTAAGGATTAGGCTCATATTAGTTTAGTAGGATTCCAATTAGTTCTTGTTAAAGGATTCTATTGTTTTCAGACCTATTGGTTCCTATTCATTTTAGTAAGATTCCTTCTCGTGTTAACAGGATTCCTGTGAATTGTAACCCAGGTTCTTTTTGATTTGTCAAGGGTTCCTATTCATTTTAATAGTCTTCCGTCCTATTAACTGTTTTCCGGTTCCGATAATTCAATAGAGGGTTCCTATTCATTTTCATAGGGTTCCTAATTATTCTAATAAGGCTCCTACTCATGTAGTAAGATTCCTACCAATTTTAATCAGATTCTTGTTTATGTTAATGGGACTCGTATTAATCTTAATAGGGATCTCATTCACGTTAAAGGGGTTCCTATTGGTTTAGGCTCATGTTCATTCTGGTAGGATTCTTATTAAATTAAACTAAGGGTTCACATTATTTTTATAGGAGTCCGATTGGTTCGTATTAATTGTAGTAGGGTTCCTCTTCAGTTCAATAGAATTCCTATTAATTCTACGAGGATTCTCAAGTTCATACGGATTTAAATAGAGGATTCCGGTTGTTGTTTCTAGGATTCCAATAAAGTTGGCCCATTTAGTTTGAAAACGGGGACAGGACGTACACTGTATCGATGCTTTGTGTTTGCGCACTTGCATGGTGTGCATGACTCGAGATTTTGTTTATATAAAATACGGGTACGCTGTGAGAGTGTTTGTTAAATATCTTTAAATGTCAAGTAGAAAAAAGTGCACTCCCACAGCGTCCCGGTCTCGAAGTAAACACTGCCTGGACTCGAGAAGCCGACGACGCACACGGGGCTTTTTCTCCTACAAGTTTTAGAGGTACGCAGGGTAGCTGGGGAATAGACTTCTACAAAGCTATACAAAGTACGGACACAGAAAACTGACTACCTGAAGGCGTCAATCAATGAACACCCAGTGCGCAAATGTACTTGGAGGGAGAATGTGACAGACCACCTTCAACATCTGGAGGAGGACGTCAAATGGCATGACGTCGTCATGCTACTCCCCATTGTAATGGAATCATCCTCTTCAGTCGAGGTGCACACATCTGGTCGTAGCCCACGGATTGGTCCTGCTGTTGCCGTTACATGATGGGACGGATGCGGAGGCCGAGAACAATACGCTTCTGTCCAAGACTTGAAGCGGCTGTCATCTTTAAGAGCGACATTGGACTGAAAACGTCTGGCTTCTAATGTAGGGCTGCAGTGCTTCTGAAATAGGTTAAACATGTGTGGCAGGCCCTAAAGACTCACTGAATCGCGAGTATGTTTGTCTCTTCATTCTCTGCCATGGGATTGGGAGGACCTGGCGACGTGATGAATACAGGATCGCGCACAAAAGTTTCGCCATCGAGCCAATACAACCTACACTACCTCTTGGGCTGCGTTGCCAAGGATCTCAAAGAAGGCGAGACCTGAACTGACTGTCTTTCATCCGATCCATGAGCCTGAGTCCTGAGTGCAATGAAGAACCGAAGGAATCGTGACCGCATGTAACCATTACCCTTCTCCAAGATGCAACGCCCCAAGCCGTGCAAGGGATCATACGATCATACGGCATACAACAGGCCCTTTAAACTCGGGGACGTGACCAATGAACAGTGCATCCTTGAAAAGGTTTGCACACGGAATGACGGCATGGGTGGTCCAGGGACTGTAGTGAGGCATGAATTAGAGACTACTATACGGATCGAGTCCTGCATGCCCCAAAATGAAGTCTCTGAAGCCCTTACACACTTACCCACGGGCCTCCAAGAGTTTTCTGGCTCTCAACTCCTGGAGAGGCTGGACCAGGAGCATCAAACAGGTTGAAGTTTGGCTCATGGGCTAGGCATGTGACGACACACTGGCGCTCACTACCGGGGAAGTCTTGGGAATGACGACGAATAGGAGTCATCATCAAGACCATGACCCTACAAGCCCCGCACCCTCCGTAAAATGAACTCCCCTACGTAGATAACGAACGATACGGGGTGTAATGTAGAATGAGTTACATAAACGAACAATACCTTGTAGTTGTGCAGGAGTGCTACTGGTGTGTTGGGGCATATTCTGGGTTGTGAAAACTGCAGCCCTGGTTACCTTGTCCTGAAAATCCCTCCTCGAAAGTCCTATCCCACAATTAAGGTAAGCGGGCACCTGACGTGGAATGTGCTCGATGAGTTCAATTCAGCATGTTTCACTCCATACGCAATGTTCGATGCCAAGGTCGAGACTCCACTATCCCCAGACCATTTTCGTCTCCCGAATGGTTGAAGTTCAGATGCTGTAGAAGTGAAATACCTTGGTAGGAAGCCTTCGGTCCCAGTCCTACATTTCCTATTTAAAATTACTCTTTTTAAGGCGGCGGGCTGGGTTGACGTCGGCAATCGGGATTGCAACCCTCTGCGGGTTTCGGCGTGGTCGCGGTGCTAAAACCATCGTTTTTGACGTTTCTTGCACGGGCCATGCTCCACAAAAACCCCAGGATGCAATGCTTTACATATGCGCACTATACAAAGTCCACCTCAGCTCTTCAAAGTTCTCATTCTACAGTTTTCATACCGATTGCAAACAAACGCGGCGCGTCAGTTGCAATGTGTGTGTGTGTGTTCGGGGTCTACGCTGGCATGAAGTCGGGTAGTGTATATTTCTACCATAAGGTACTTCTCATAGGTTGTGTAGGGATGTCGGACATTTCGGATTATGTAAACGCCCTTTCCATCTTGTGAATGCAAGGTTTCCTCGCTTGCTTTCATTTGACCCTTCTGTCGTTTTGCTTCATTGCCATAAGTCACGGTTGCTACTCTTGCTTCTCCTGCGTCCATCAGTAGGATACCTGAAAGGATTGAAGCTGCCAAGCACCCGCATTGTGAACGGGAAGCATGGACTTCAGCTGGGCACATCTTGGCACCCGGCGCCTGCCATGGACGATCTCAGGTCTCGCGCAAGAGGCGTGCTGTCTGGCACACGCATCACGAGCTGCGAAGCAGCAAGCAGGCTGGCATCGCGCAAGGTAGTTGTTGATGTCCGGGTTTGTTTGCTGCAACTCTTTAGCGATAGCAACTGCTTCCGAGGAGGCGCATACTTCGGAAACTGTGAACTGGCAAACGATCTAGGCCTGAAGTTTGTCTGAGGGTTTAATTCTGTTGATAGGGCTGAAAAGGCGCTGGAACGCGCACATACACTCACGCTCCCCTCAAGGCATCTTGAAGTCTTGAGCCTCAGAGGATGGCCATGCCAAAGTCGTCCCTAAGATTGGTGCTCACAGCATATAACAGCTGCATTAGTATATGACTTATCGCAATCGCACGTGCATCCCTCCGTCCGTTCACTTGGGGTGACAACATTCGCTGCCACGCCGCCTCACGCGGCAAACGAGTTATTCTTTCTCTTGTTCCGTTCCTTTCTCGTCCCCATCTTCCAAGTTTTTATCAAACCAGGTCTACATTCGCCGACCTTGGTGGCATGCTGGACGGGGTTCAGAGGTGCAAACTTTTCGCTCCTTGCCCCGCAAACCGTGGAGGGCCGGGAAAACATAGTGAATGCAAGGACTCTCACGTCAAAGGCTCAGGGCCCCCGCTGGTTGCTACATTCATTTTCACCCGCTTCTCAACATTTTTGAGAGTTCTATCCATCTCATCTGCTTAGTTAGCATAGGCATATGCTCAGTTCAGCATTGCTCGGTTTAGTGTAGGTGTATGCTCGGTTTAGCATGGGCATATGCTCCGCTGAGCATCCCCCTATGCACCTTTGAGCATCCCCCTATGCTCCGGCATTCCCCCTGTGCTCGCTTTAGGATACCCTCTGCCCACAAGCACAGGCATATGCTCGGTTTGGCATAGGCATATGCTCGGTTTAGCATGGGTACATGCTTCTTTCAATATGCTCGGTTTAGGTGCGTGCTCGGTTCAATATGCTCGGTTGAAGAAGCAAGCATAATATTAACCAATGAATACTATTCATGGTTGAAAACAATGAAAGGCACCAACAACAGAACCAAGCTCCCGAAATGCACCTAAAGAACTTAAGAATTTCAAAGCGAATGAGGTGCGACACGAAGCCACGGAAAAGAACAACACGAATGAGGTAAGACATGTTCAATAATTTGATTTATTCTTGAAATTAGTATACAGACCGAATGAGCAAGTTAAAGGACCGGAAAACCCCACATGCAAAGTAAGCCATGTGCTTGGGTGCCTTGCAAGAACTTCGCATCTCATGCCCAGATGGCGCACTCAGCGGACTTATTACACACATTACATTGGCTTCTTACCGAGGTGTCGTGTCAGTTCATCTATGGATTTACAGATTTACATGCCCTGGCGTAAGCCTACGGAGGCAAAAGGGCCAAGGGTTTTCGCACGCTGCATTTTGGTGGTCCCAGGCACGTGGTACAGCAATCCTCAGCACAGCATCCCTGGGACGACCTGCCACCAGACAGCGCGGAATGGAGCAGTATGGTCGGATATGGACGGACTGCAGATTGAAATTTGGAAAACAACACGCATGTGTGGGGTGGTTCTAAAGGTCCTTTACAAGGATGGAGAAACAGGGAACCTACCTTTTGGTCATTTTGGGGACAGGTATTTGGAACAACTACCATGTATGTGCATGGTGTGCATGTTCGAATTGCGAGACTATTGCGAGTTGCTGCCGCAGAGTCTCCGCAGATAAACATGACAGGACGGCATTCTCGTCGCAAACGGATCCTCGTGACCTGAATCTGGGGGAAGCAGCAGAAGCTGCGCAATGCTGTTCAGCTCCTGCATGAAAATGCGTACACCTGCTCCTGAGGCTGTGGACAGATTCTTCTGCCTTGCTCTTAGGCACCACTAAAGACCACCAAGATCACTAGATCACTGAGCGTGGGGCCGCTTGTAGCCATCGCGTTGCTCGAGATTACTCCCCAAAAGTCCATAAACCAACCAAAAGTAGGACGCCTTCGCCAGGCACGAAGGAATCCAACACAGGCAGAAAGCAAGCGACCCGATTCCTGCACAGCATCTGCATCGGCGCCGTGCATTGCTCAAGAGATAGCCGTAGAAAATGCTGCCTGACACATGTTCGTGTAAAGTAACGCCTTGCCACTGAAGCACTATGGGCTCTCGAGGCTATCAGTGGACGCCCCCTGCAAGATCGTTTAAGAGACAACCTCAACCCTTCCGGGACGGAGGGACTTTCTGTCCACGAGCTCGCTCGAGCCAGGACCCCAGGAGGCATTGTCGCTCAGGAAGTAAGTTAGGAGGATTTCACGTTTGTGGGGTATTGACTTGCTGGCCTGTCCCCGCATCCTAACATGACTCTGGCTTTTTTGGTTTCTCACTGCCAGGTCTCCAGGTCTGGAGAAAGGCACGGCAGGAAGATGCCTCGCTGAATTTGGGTCAGCTTCTCGTGTGAGAACTCTGAAACTGCGAATTTTGTCAGCCAGACGTTTCCGCAGGGCAAAAGGTAAGCCCACACACAGGAGAGGCATGGCCGGCAAGGTTTCAGTCACATCTGTCACCCTCGGCGCCGTTGAAGCTCTGTGGTGTCACTAGGGACACGGCTGACTGCCAACTGCCGAGCTATAGCCACTATGTGTCAGTATTGTCAATGCTCCCATGCATGCAGGGACCCATTCGCTACTAGGCTGCAGTTCGGAAACTAGCTTGACAGCTATGGCTCAGCTGGGCCGCACAACGCATCAAAAAAGAAGCTCTCGCATTGTGCATGCTGCCGCGCTGCCAAACATTGCCAAACGGCGCGGCGTCCATTCCCTCATCATGCCGACTCTTTGGCCCCCTTGCCAAGCATGGCCACGAATGGGTGCACAAGGTCGCAGGAAAATCTCAGAGTCTGCGTTGCCTTGTAACGTCCGGCAACAGCATGACGCCACCCAACCCTGTAGCTTGCTGCCGCAAGCTCTTGCCAAACGTCTGGTGTGTTGATGGTGGCTCAACGGCATCGGCAATAGCCTGAAGTACAGTCGAATCCCAAACAAAAATCTTTTGGGTGCTCATGGAACCGCCGCGTTGTAGCAAAAACGCGCCGCCATTCTCGACGAAGAGGAGCGATGCTGCGACGCGGCTCATCCTTGGAGACATAGGCCTTCAGCGCACCGGGTCCAGCGGCCAGCGCAGCGACTTTGACAGGTTCTCGCATTGCCTGAATCTTGCGAACTTTAGGAATGGTCACAGGGTGCGAGGTGCTGGTGCCTTCGGGGTCTGAGGGGGTTTCCAATGGTTTCGGCTGGAGGAGATCTGAGCCCTCGACCGCGAAGTCCTCACAGTCCTCATAGTCACAGAGGTGCCTGGCCTTGACAGCTTGATCTTGTTTGCTTGATTTGCAAGTGCCAAACTGTGAGTGCCCGTCATGTGCTGAATCACCCTTCCATCACCCTTCAAACGACCCTTCTCCGACTCTTTTTGACCCTTCCGCGACCCTTCTCGTCCTGCCTGCAGACATCCAGGCATGGATCTGCGCAGCGAGCTGCATCTGCTGCTGCATCGCCAGCTGCTGCGGACTTGGCACCAAGAGAATGGCGGGAACGGCCAGTATTGTAGTAGCGTTTTGGAGGCTTCTGCCCGTGTGACCGAAGCTTGAGTTCATGCAGCTCCTGAAATACTTGCGTCAGGTTTTGCACTTTGGGAACGGCTAGCCCAAATGACTGAGGCTCCCGGAGCCTGGGCTGCATGACATGAACTGCGCCTGAAAAAGTACCTGGTGTTCTACTCCCAAAGTGGGTCAATGAGCACAACACAAAGCTTGAAGTCGACGGGCTCCGGGCTCCAGGGCAGGCGGAGGGGACCCGGAAGCTGCCAAAGGTTGAGACCTTGTAGAGTCTGTGGCTGTGCACGGCTGCGACGATTGGGGATTGGGGCCAAACACCGCCGGAGGGCTGCAGGAGGTAACACGAGTGCATACAAGTACTGTCAGTGCTGCAGGTGTTGTAGAGTCGTTGTAGAACTACGCGGAACTTGTGGGATTTTGTGGGCTAGCCTTGACAAACTTGAGAAACTAATCAGGCGAGCCCCCATGGAAGCCGCCAAATTACCACATGAAGACTTACAGATCTTCAGGATTAAGGTCAACAATGCACAAGCAAAGATGTCGAGAGCGTTCTTGCTCTAAGGCCCCTGCATGCGGCTGTAGAGGTTCAGCAGTGACTGGAGAGTGGCGAGCTGCTGTGCCTTCGAAGCGCAAAGATCAAAGAAGCTGTCATGCTCACATACCACCTCACACCTGAATGCAGCTCAAGGTACCTGCAGCTGCTGAAGTTGAAGCTGCTGGACCTGCAACTGCCTCAGCAAGCAGGGCGACAGAAGTCAATGATATGTAGCACGCTGACGCACCCTTGGCATTCGTAACGTGGTGTAGGGATAGGTCAGCCAGGCCGTACTGGGGTCGACCAAAATGGACTTAAGTGCCGTCGCGAAGCTGCGCTTGGAGATGCACGTTTAGGAGCTGCTGGTTCTGTGCGGACGGGACCTGTCGGGACTGAAGACGACTGAAACCCTGGGCCCTCATGCGCACTTAAGGATAATTACACCGGATAAACCAGATAAACCTCTGACACATCCCGAAGCCCTGAAGCATGGCTGGACAACTGAAACTGCCTGGACAGCCTCGGAAAGCTGCAGCTGCATGCCTGCCAAGCAGGCACCGACGTGCGACTCATGATGACTCAATAAACGGTCAGGGGCCACAAAGGCTTCACAGGGCTCCAAACCCCTCAGACCAACTTGCGCCCCTCATTGGGATCCCAGTGCTCTGATCTCAGCAACACGCACAACATGCAAACTACGTATGATCGTTCCCAAGTCATGTGGGAGCAGTTCTACCAACTTCGCCGCTGTAAGCCATGGGCCAAATCAAATACAAACGGACCTAGATTAAACTCTAGACTCTAAACACCTGCTACCTAGAAGACTGGAACGCGCTGGTCCTGGGACGAGCTGGACCTCCATGGGCAAGCAACCAGCCTGCGAAGAACTGCGGAAGCCACTCAGGCACCTAGCGACTTCCAGAGTCACCCCGAACCCAGCCTGCATCTCAGGTGGCTCCGGCCCTGCAGATTACAGAGACCAGGAGGTTTTTAGCGAGCCCGAAGGTGGAGGAGGAAGATGCCAGAGGAATGTACATGTGTCGAGAGAATCGAGCTCCCTGTATTCCTTGTGCTCGTAACAGCCATGCAATGTCAACCTCTACAGCTGTGGTACCTGCTGCAACGCTAGATTCATATTGAGAACTTGCCAAGTCTGCCTGGAGTTGGGGACTCCGGATTGGCCGGTGGCGAGAGGTCGGGTGTTTGCTCCTCAACATGCGCATGAGCAGTTACAGAATTTGCGCAGGCAAGGCTTCAAGTGGGAGAACGAATCTCCTCCTCCAATTGCTTGGGAGGTATGACGCAGGGAATGTGCTGCCGCGGCGCCTGCCCGCATGAGGCGCAGCGACAAAGCTACGACTGATTGCTAGGTGTTGTCGGGCGGATTCGGGAGTCAGGGGCTTGGCCTCGGGCTCAGCAAAGGCCACCAAGGCACTCATAGCACCTCTGAAATCACATCACACTTGCGAGCAAAAGCTACTAGAGCTTCAGTGAGCAGCACTTGTCACCAGTGTGGCAGCCCCGGCACTGTCTTGCGGCGACTCCTGTTGCCGCTCTTGCTGCTCTCGCTGCTCTCGCTGCCGTTGCAGAAGTTCTTGCCTCTTGGCCCGATCTTCCTGATGCACTGCAGAAGGCCTTTCCTTCACTGACCCTCTCCCAATGCACGAGTCACACTACTGTCACGATTGACGGCTAAAGCCGCGCATTCATGCGCAGACGTCCTCGATTCTCTTCAGCCGGACCCTCCTCTCTTCCTCCTGCTTCTGCAACCTGACTTGAGAGCTTGAAGCTAACTTCTCGCGCATGGGCTACAGAGATGGAGTCTCGCTGACTTCACGATGGACAGCTGGGGCTGAGGCTGAGTGTCAGCGAGGGTCAGGTGGAAGTGGGGAAAGCATCGGGTGACGGGTGGCTACTAAGCAGGCCGTCCTATATGATAATTCGCCCCTCTCCCACCCACCCCACCCACCCTGTGCCCGACTCCACCCTTCCCCCCCCCCCCCCCCCCCCCCACTTCCCCACCCCACCCTTCAACCCTACCCCCTCCTCTACCGGCCGGCTTGTTGTCTTGCCACTCCCACACTTGGGGTTTCTTCACATTTTGGGGGCCTGGTCGATACATGAGCCTGCGTGTTACACCTGGCTTCACACCTGCGATCTCCGGTTTGGGTTGCCTCGCCGCTGGGCATGCCCAGGTCGCGTAGCGCCAAAAACACGTGACAGCGCAGTGAAACTTGCAAACCATAGTGTACACCCCGAATCCCTACCAGAAAGCTCAAGCGCGCTCCCCCATGCATTCTTAAGCCCCCAAAGCACGACAGACCGCAAGCCAGCAATCGCGCTGGACACTTTGGGCAGGCGACTCTAAGCGGCGCTTCTTGTCCGCCAGCTGGGCCATAAGCACACGCTGCTGGTAGTCCTGTGGAGCGGCAGCAGATATCGGCTTGTGGCTTTTCGGCATGGAGACATCGCTTGAGGCATCAATTTCGCGGGCCCCATGACTCAGCAGTGCAATTGAGCGTGCTTAGGACGCTCGAAGATGTAGTGCAAGGGACCCCGCCCCCGTCAACCTGAAACTCTCAACCCAACCCCCTAACAAATTTCCTGCTGGGAAGGCTGGGGCCTCCAGGTTCAGATCCTTCTCGCGCTTGAAGCTCTGGAGGATGTCCTCCGGAATCCTGGGGCTCTAGGGAACCCAAGCCCGATGATGCTGCGATCGGGAGACCTAGACCCAGCTACTCGGGTACGGATGTATTCACACCTGACAGTCCTACAGCTTCTTGGCACTGGCATGACTTCATGAGATGCAAGATGATTCCATGCCGGCTTCTCGTTCCCTTCTCAATCCATATGATTATCTTTCGCACAGTGAAATAATCATTAGAGTCCAGTTCTTAGTGCTGCCCAGGAGCGGCTCCTCGACAAATTGGCCAGTTGCAGGGTCCCAAACACTCCCCGGAGCGAGGTCACCTTCCACACAGCGACATAGGCGAAGGCTCCCAAGGATGGCGAAGCCGTTGGATTTAAGGGCCTTCCCCTTCATACAGTTACGCACGACCGAGCCAGGGCCAGGATTTGCGATGTCAAGGAGTGGTCCAACTGATGCCCTCGCTGCGCATAGTGCACTTGGTGCCGAAACATCTACTCGAGACTCTCATTGCAGCATTGACTGATCCATGCTGGAACCCAGGAATAAGTTGAGATGTAATAACATAGCAAGACCCTTCTGGGTGTTCTCGTGCGCACAAACACATCGAGGGCGTGCCTGTTGCAACTTTTCAATGGAATGCTGAAGCTGGATACCAAGAGACACAACACGATGGTGGGGGTTTGTGGCCGGCACCTGCTTCGCTGGCAGCGCTGGCTCGCGCAGGATCCTCTCAGAATCAGATGGATCTCATGAAGAAGTGGGGAGTGCTGCATCATGTGGTCCACTACTTCGGTCGCGAGGATGGCACAATGGACAAAGTAAGGAGGAGACCTCCCGAAACGGAAAGATGACATTGGCTTTGTTGTTGTGCGACAATCTCTTCCAATGTTTTTGCCACAATGAGTTCTGCAAGCATGCTGTCATTGGAATAACTCTGATCCCCACGGGGGCATGCAAATCCCATAACTTAAAAAGCGAGCATCAACGCATATTAGTGAATTGTAGGGCGTCAGCACGCGCATCTCAAACCCTTCTACCAGCTTTCTCGGAGCCTGTCCTCCTTGCTCGACGCATCTTCCAGAACACTCTGAACCTCACATGACATGGTGAGCCAGCCAACTTATGTGGGACGCCTCGACCTGTGTGTGCCCCCTCTGCGTGTTGCAAGCTCTGGTGGCCACAATGAGTCCAGGGTTGTCCCGCAAGCCTCCATCCGGCCCCTGCGATGTGCAGCACGCTCCCGAGCTGCCTCAGAAGTCAGCCTCACAGTGCGTCGAGGGTTCTGGGTTTTTGGGAGCTCAGCTCAATACAAAAAGCGAGCGACAGAGAGAGAGAGAGAGAGAGAGTGAGAGAGAGAGAGAGAGAAAGAGAGAAAATGAGAGAGACAGATGGGAGTGGGTTTTGAGTCTATAGTTGTCGGAGTTTAGGGGTTTGTCTTGCAGTGAGTGACATTCATCTGCTACGGCCAGGAGTGCTTAAACATGTATGAAGTACTTACTCACTGAAACAGTTTTGCAGCGACATGCCAACTTGAACCGGCATGCACAACCTCACTTCTTCATCGGACTTCAAAAGAAAGAAGTAGGCAAAGCAACCGCTGACTCCGAACAGCAACGATGTCGGCCTCACCCGCCGCTCGGAAGCCTCCAAGCAGGTTCTGGGCGGCTCTTTCGCTGGCTCCTCCTCAAGACTCAAAAGCCCAGAAATCGAGACTGTAAGGAGTGGTGGCACATCGCATGTCTAACAGGACATCGGGTGGGGGTGCAACACTGGCTTAGGAGGTCGGAGGCAAACTTCGAGGTAGTGACACAAACGGGCACAGCAAAGGAAGTAACAAGCACCTTCAAAAACCTCCTCACCATGTAGTTTCCCTTGCAGGCACAGGGCAGACATACACTCACCCTGACTGATTGGCTGATTTCAGGGGTCCTCGTCTTCATAGCTACTGAGCATGGAGCTCAATGTCTTCTTCGGGGGCGGTGCCTCAAGCTTGGGAAAGAGGCGGTCACAAGTCCAGAACACCCAAACACGCCCCAATGTGAAACCGGGCAAACTCCTTGCTCAGCACATTCGCAGCTGCAGCAATATCGACGCGCTAGCTATTGCCAATTTAATTCAGCTACTGCGCAACAACCATTAATTTGGCCCTACTATCCTACCCTGCGACCCTACCACCTTCAGGCAGTCAAAGCTCGCATCTTGTGCGTCAGGGGCATCACATGATTTTCCCAGCTGGAGTCGACAAAAGTCGACAATGGCAAGGCAAGACGAGGTCTCGGCAGTTTCCAGCTGAGGGAAAACTTGTTAAATCGCGCCTTGTACCAGACTTCGCAGCTTGCACCGGAGGTCGCTTGGCTGGCCGGTGGGGAGCTCTCCACTCCCTGCTCACAGGTTGTGAGAAGCTGTGAGAAGCCGAAGTTGACTTCTACCTGCACTGAGTGCAGCAGACCCGCCGTTATCTGCCCTTCTGCGCTTCATTCACTTGGTGCAAAGCCGGCCTTCGCAGTGCTGCTCGTTGGTGGCGCCACCTCACTAGATGCGCGGTTCAGAGGTCGGTGGATGGTAAGTGTTATTTCAATCTGAGGTTGAGAACTTCAGAGCTGGTGTTGCTTCAAGGGGTTGGTGTTTATGAGCACGACCTGAACCCCCCACACCTCAAACTCCAAATCCTAACGCCCGAACCCTAGAACACCGGAGCGGAACCCCCTGAACGCTCTAAACTTGATTTGCTAAGCCCTAAATCCTTACTCCCCACCGGCCCCTGGGTGTTCGGGCACTGGGCATCTTGGCATAAGCCGGCGCCAAGGGCTCGGCTTTGCCTTTGGTAGGGGGTCCAGAAGTTGGGACTGAGATCGTTCGTTGCAAGTCGGATCCAGAGTGGTGACCTACTGCGGGTGGACTCGCAGCAATGTCCCCGCACAGGAACAAAGAGCCAAACAGCACACCATCAGCGCGCAAGCATTCATCGAACTCAAGCCAGAAGTTCACAAACCAGATATGGTACCGTAGGGCCTACGGCTCCAGGCAGAAAGACCCCAAGCCTTCAATGTGATGACAGTCATGTGAGTTCGGGAGGGAAGAACCGAGAAATTATGAATTGAAAAGGCCTCCTTCTTGCAATTGTGTACCGGAACCCGCGTGCCTTCATCCTCCGCCCTCGCAACAGCGTTTTCGGAAGGCTCCCTGGGGCAGTGGGCAGTGGCACAATTTTGCAGGGCTTGAGTTTGGGACATTTATGGCCTCAAAAAGCATCTGAAACCTTTTACGCTCGCTGCTGCTTAGACCTTCTAGGAATGGTGTTCTATGAGGAATGGTATTCTATGCCAGGGAGCTTCTGGCAAGGTAGTGCTTGCAGGTTAAGGAGCTTGGAGCAGCGGTGGTGGCCCGCGAGCGCGATCCCTCAAAGAAACCTTCGGCCTGCACCGGCAAACCACGGAATCCATGTTTGCCAAGAGGCCGGAAGAGTACCTTGAAACAGGACTTGTCCAAGGATGTCTGCCTCTTCGGTTGGACATCTGCCGGCTCCCCGAACCTAGGTGCGCATGGAAATTCAACAGGGGATGTGCAGGTGGGGTTTCTGCTTGTCAGGGATTCAACGTCTGCCACACAAGCGTCGGAACATTGCTGGAACATGCTTGTGGATCACGTGGACTGGTGGACTGCCGCCTAAATTTTGTAAGTATCAGCGTTTCACTGAAGCCGGGCTAGCAAGGAAGCACTGGTCAAGGCCTCAAAGGCGTCAAACAGTGGTAAGGTGCAGTTGCAACCTGTCGGGGACTTTTCTCAGGAATCTTGCGATGTGCATTTAGGCGAATTCGGGTCTTCCTTACGTGTTTAGTTTATGTGGAGCCCGAACCTCCCACCGCAAAGCATCCGAGCCCCCATGCCTGCAGCCGGGAAGCAGCATCTTCACCTTCGGTGGACTCTCCGGGCTCTCCGGGCCTAGGCTCGCTGGACTCCTCGCTGGACTCAGCGCCTTTGGCTCGTGAAACCTGAGACGCTTCGAGCCGGGAGAGTGAGAGAGTGAGAGAGAAGCTTCGTGGAGCCTCTTGGAGCTTCGATGGTTCACACGAGGTTGCAACTTCGTGCGCTCCATGAAACTGGGCCTCCAGCCGAAGCTGAACTAGCTGAGTTCAACCCTGAACACTCCACCCTGAGCCACCCCGCAAGCGCTTGAATGTGGCCGCCTCGGGCTGTGGGGCTGCCTGACACGGCGTTGGTTCATCTGGGATTCTGCATCGAGACTCTGAACCCTCTAATGGACCTCACTCTGGGCCCCCGCCTCGGTGGGCACCAGCATCGCCGGTCCGGGCCTCGAGCGCCGCGGGCTGTCTAGAACTTAGTGTTTGGGGGGCGGTTCAGGTTTAAGGTGCCAAGTATTTCCTAACAAGCTCTCAAGCTGAGCCTTTCTTGCGACTTGTGGCCGGGCCCGGCTTTACGAGTGGGTAACCCATGTCTGTCAGCAAGGGCCACGGCAGCAGAGGGCCCACCCAGATTCCAAAAGACCACAAACACCATTCACTATTCCACATTCCCTCGAACTTTCAACCCCCATTCATATTAACAAACCCTAAAAACCCTAAACCCTTGGTGAAGCAAAGTCACGCGGTAGGCTGCGAAGTGATCGTCATCGCTTTGGGCTCAGCTGGTGCGGGCACCACTGGGAGCTGGGACACGCCGAAGTCGGCCATGACCTGCCCAGTTTAGGACATCTAGTTTAAGGACCCTTGTGCAAGTCTTCCAAAGCAGACGCTAACATTGCTTTTCGACTCCTCTCCCTCATTGACTGCCTCCGCAAGTGTCTTTACAAAGGAGCTGACGTCGAACACGTCCTCGCTGGGGCCGAGCAAAGCGCAAGCGTTGGCTGATCAAAGGTTTGTGGCTCTGACTCCGTAATCCCTACACTGCCGTATGCTCATGCCCAGCAGAGCAGGGCCCAGATTGAAACAGCACCTCGCACGCTCTCAACTGCTTCAACTGCTGATGTTCAGGCTCGTGGGCCCGTGATGGCCGCTGGACAACGCACACCTCGAGTCAATAGCTTAGAAGGCGCTCGGCAACATCCGAGTCAGCTCAATCCCCTTGCAGGTTCAGAGAGTTTAAAATTGCCTAAGATCCCGCAAAATCAAAATCCATTCATGGCTCCAGGGAAATGTTCTGCAACACGACGTCGGCATCAGCTGCACCCGGACGTCTCCTGAGGCAAGGCTCGATGCGCCAAGCTGCCTCTACAAGGTGCATCGTGGAATCATATAGCTGTTGGGAGAAGGTGCCACCATGTGCCTCCAGAAATACATAGAGGAGGCGGTGTTCTACCTCAATTCCCGGATGGTTCAAATCTGAGTTCTGTGTGGCTGAGCTGGCCTTTTGTAAGCCAGGGAAAACCAGAATTTACTCTCTGTCTTCCGCATAGCCATTGAAGCTCGAATGTCTTTACAAAGTTCCGCTGTAGAACTCCGCTGTAGGACTCCGATCCTGCAACAAAGAACCGTTCCTAAGCTGCTGGCTCCTTGCTGATGCCTGGCCGTCAGCAGAGAGCTTGGCCACAAAGCTCTCACCTGCGCACCGGCAAGCACTCTACAAACGTGTCTGCTGATAAGATGCAGCGATGACATCGTCACAGTGAAGGTGCAACGACAGCTGCCACATGCCACGCTGCGGAGTCGTGGACTGCGCTTGGATGAGCGACTTGCTTTGGTGCGCTTCTGAACACTGGAACTCCTTTGGGATTCTTCACGGTGAATCAATTACGAGACTCCTTGCAGCCGATACAGTGAGTCGACTTCAACACGGTAGGCCTTTGCAGTTGACGGCGTACGTTATGATGCCATGGGTCTGTCCCAGCTTCCGAGCCACGGTGTAGAAGGCCTCAGTTCTTGACAGGCATGTGTTGCCCTATGCCTGCAAGCTGAGGCTTCGTTCGGAACTTTGAGCCCTTTGCCCGGCCATGCGCCTTCTGCTCCAACACCTGAGTGCACCCTCACAGCCAGCTAGTTTCTCAGGAAAGCGGCACCCTCCGCAGCGAAGGTGGTGCCGATGGGAAGGTCGGTCCAATCCTCGTGCTTGGCTGTGTTTCTGGCTTCCGCTCGTCCTGCTTTGGCTTTCAGGTTTGGTTTTAGGAGTCAAGAGCCCATTGACATTGACATTTTTGGACGACATGCATGCCGAAGCAGGTCACGCAGAAAGAGCATACATCTACGTAACACAAGGCATCGACGGTGCTGAAGCCCGACTTGGCAAAGTAACGCAGACAATGAGGCCGGACATGTCGCGTTGCAGTTTGTCACTTCGCTCCGACGACGGACGAACTACTATAGACGATCACTGTCACCTGAAACTTAGTTCGGCCTTTGCCAAGCGCTTCTAAAGGATAAGGCCGAGAGATGCATTCCTCAAAGATGTATTCCTGCACAGTGCGGGACAATGATAGCCTGATAGCCCGATAGCCTTTACATCATGAAAGTCAAATAGAGGAGGCGCGCAGTCTTCGCCATCGCTGGGCTCTGTGACAGACTCCTGCAGACACAGCGAACACCGTGGGCAGATCTCAGGCAGTTTAGGGACATCTCTTCGATCATGAATCCTGGGGGGCTGGCGGTCTAAGGCTTCATGGATACATATGGCAAAGGTATACTTTTTTCCGTCTGCATCCAAGAACAACACATTCGGCAAGGCAGCACTCTCCGGAGCTCTTAGGAGAAGCCCCAGCTTCACCGGGGGCCTCCTCTGCAGCTTCCTCCGCAGCCTCCTCTGCCAAGAGGTAAGGATCAAACCTCAAACCAGACCGCAGGTTCCGGCCATTCAGGAGTCCCATGACGCTCAGGGTTGCAGGATGTTCCTCGACCATCAAGAATGGAATGATGCAGCATGGAGAACAACAGCCGCGAAGCGTTGCTGTGTCGTCTTGCTGCTCGGATTGCCTGCCAAGCGGAGAATTCCTAAAGTCTAATAAGAACAGAAGGGGGGTAAATCGAATCCAAGCCTGGACATCAGAGAGAGCACAAACAATCCAGAAACCTGGACCCCTCTCAGAAGTCTCACAACCAACTGTACACCTGGCCCTGCCCACCCTGAAAGCATCTGCAGATCTTTGCCTGTTTTCCGCATCTTCTGCCTCGCCTCAGGCGTTTCGCTTAAGCTCCACAGCTTAGGTCTTAGGGTCCTACAACCTATCAGTGAGATTCGGCCACTGCCCCGGTCTGCCCCCTTCCTTTGATTCCAGATCTCGGGCATTTTCGTAAAGCAGGCCCTAGAGCCCCAGATCAGCATAACTTCCGTCAAGTTTCCGTCCCAGCCGTCACGGCCCAGCAAGGCCTGTTTGTTGAACATCGGGTCTGGCTTCTGCAGGATGGTCAGGGATCGGGGATTGAGGGACATTCACGCACCAAGCATCTGAAAGACATGAAGCAGAATCAAAAAGCTTCTTTCCCACCAGTCCTCGTCGCTCTTGGTCGGAACCGGTGCCTTCGCTAGTCTGCGTTGCTAACGAGGGTTTGGGTCTGGCTGGGGTGAAGAGTCCACTAACCAATCAAGACCCACCCAGAACCTTTGAGAGCTTTTAAGAACCCTAGCACGTCCGATGGAGTCTGATATTGGCAATCCGTGCCGGTCGGTGCCTTCGGATCGACCTGCTCCGCCTGCTCCTTGTCGGCTTCCGCTTCCGCTTCCTCCGCACTCTCCTGTTCCAGGCTAGGAAGTGTAGCATGTACACTGGCAGCCCGAAGCGCTTCCTGCACTTTTTTCTCAAGCAACACTAAGAAAACATCAGTAGCTCGAAGTGGGCTCAGCGCGTCTCTGCGCCAGAGCTTGCTCCTCTTCCACAGCAATCGCTGGGCTGGTGTTGCTTGTCTCTTTCGCCTGCTTGAGCCTGTCATGGGTCAAGTCTACTCTGTCGCAGAGAATGAACTGAAGGGCCCGGCAAAGTTGGGAACAACTGGCCAAGCTTTGGGTTTAAGCTTATGGCAGCTTGTAGCGGCATTGAGATGTATTGAGGTAGCCACCAACACCTTCAAGATGAGACGCATGCCCCTTCTGTTTCAGACAATGCATGAGCAGAATTAGGAGTCGCGCAAGAGGCAAAACACATGGACAGCGAAGCTGCTTTCTTTACAGGGTTCCAGGTGTTGCCGGCACATTTGTGGGACGGGGGCCTCTCACACTTGGCGTATAATGACTTCAACCGTTCGGCCAGCTGTGGCGGAAGATTCGTGAGCGTCTCCTCAGCTTGAGGGGAAATGTACCACATCGGACGTGTCCCAACAGAGAGGCACAACATCCATCAGCACTGCATACATGTCAACTTGAAACTCTCCTCAGGCCGAAGTCATTTGGGGTAAACGACCCACCACCCTCTCTGAATGGCCGATCTGGTTAGGCCTTGTGTTGCTGTGGGCTTCCTTCTACGGCAAGTTCTACCCAAGGCACTCGAGGTTTGGGTCCCTTGAGTACCGATAGTGTAGTCACTATCTCATGCCAGTCGACCTGCACTCGCCCCCGAGCCGGGCCGTTTAGCGTTCACATTCGACCTGCACTACCCTGAAACCCCTGACCACAAACCCACAAGCACTTGTTGCAGTACAGCCGCGGCCCCGCCCTGGATCCTCCGGCAGCGGGCCTCAGTGTGGAGGGGGGGTTGGTTAGTCAAGGTTAGGTTAGGTGTGCCTAGGGTTCAGAGCGGGGTTTGGGGATTCGTCAGGCCAGCTTCTGCATTGAAAAGACGCGCCAGGCGTCAAGAACAACACGTGTAATCCAAAAACACATAGATGCGAAAGGTTCACAGGCAGGGGTTGACATGATGAAATATGAAGATGAAGCACTGGCCATGACTGGGTGGGGGAGCTAGTGTCATTGTTGCCAGGAGCTCTGATACTCGCATCCGCCACAAGGAGACACTCGTGAGACTGACCGAAGACCTCTGCCCACAACTCGCTCACACCACCTCACACCCTTCGAATACTAGTAGCCCAGGGAAGTCAATGTGATGAGCTCTTGGTACATCTTCGAAAGTATGTTCGACACGTTGCTCGCATCCTCGTTCTATCTTTCTCATAGCTCCGAAGAACGCCAAACGAAACGACAGTTCAGGAGAAACAAAAGCAATGTATTCACTAAGTGGTGGAATTCGTTCTGCATCTGTCGGGTCTCTCCTCACGCCCGAAATGTCATGAGAAAGCAATGCACGAATAGTCTTCAATGCGTGTCCGTTTGCCCAATTCGTCTTGTATTTTGCTTGGTTTCCATGCGAGGCCACTGCTAAAGCTATTTACGTCGGGGATTCAGGGCTTACCTTACAAGTGTGGAGGCCAGGCCGAGGCGGCCAGCACAGAGCACTCAAAAACCTAGCCGCTGGGCGTAATCTTCGCAACTTGGCTCTGAGAAGATCGCGAGAACTTCTTGCAGCCGATCTCCGTCTCCGTCCATGGCCAACACGCAAACCGCATGTTCCAAGCCTTGCAAAGCCTCGCCTGTACTGTCTGGGTCTGCGCGGCTCAGGCGCTGGCACCACCGCGTACTCCAGAAGGCTACAAGAAAAGAACAAAGCTTGGACATCAGGGTTTCGGGTTCAGGTTCCTTGCAACTTCGCGGCTGAGGACCCAGAGTTTTTGCATGATATTGCATGTACTGCACTTGAACTGGTCAACGGCAGCCTTTGGAGTTATGCAGCTGCCGAGATGCCTGCACTAGGAGTGAGAGTCGATCCCTGTAGCTGTGTAAGGGTTGGAAGAGGCAGCAGAGGAGACCCACACCTGGTTTTTGTCTGCTCCGAGCAATGCGGCGACAGATGCTCGACAATCAATTCCAAGATCGTCAGGCGCCAGCTCCGTCCTTCGGACAGAACGTGTCACCAAGGAGCTTCTCCAGTCACGGGACTGCGAGCACACCACTGTCTCCCAACCACAGCGCCCCCTCATCCTTGACCATGAACCCTGGACTGTGTAGATCGGGTTGGGCGCCGGCGCTAAGTAGGCTTTGCTGGGTTTGTTGCGAGTTGGGCTTGTCGGGGTTTGGGGGTGTGCTTGGGGTTTTGCAGAAGCTGCTGTGGGAAGACTTGGGTCTTCAGACTTGACCCTGCTACCGCTGCTAAGATGCTGAATACCTTTGGTATACAAGGCAGCCACATGCCTCGCGGAGCAATCATCAGAAGAATAAACCCAACCAATGACCATAATTCTCACCCTTGAGGACGATGACACTACAGGTGCGATGCCGCCGATCTGGAAAAATCTTGGAACTTCGACCAGCAAGGGAGAGGCCAAGCAGAGAAGAGAGACAGGGAGAGAGAAGGAGAGAGAAAGAGAAGTGGGATTTCGAGCGGTCCCCAGTTACAAAGCAACTTCAACATCTCCCGTTCAGTTGAGGCATCTGACTGCATTCGGGAAAAACCCCTGGCATCTGCCGAGACAGCGGTCCGACAAATCTCAGAGACACACCTGCAGCGGAGACAGGAATGCTCTGTGCAAGAACCGAAAATGCACAGCAGGTCCCAAAAACGATCTACACAGGTCCCTAGGTTTTCGGGAATAAGCAGGACCTTACTCATCGTGCAGGACGTATCTCAGAAAAGGGATGCAGGTTCCCTACTTACGCAGAACGGCCACTGCCGAACATCCATAGACAAGGAGCCACAACACAACATGCGTGAAGCTGTACGTTGACAGCCCGGAGCGACATAAAGACGGGAGAGCGGAGCAGCACAGGCCAGCCGACTAAGAGACTGTGGTCAGACATCACGTGAGGCATGGCTGAAGGAATCAGCTTCACTGGCGCCTGACACTTGACCCAAACTGCTAACAAGTATCGTGAACCCCTGAGGCCCACCCTGAACCCCACCAAAACCGCTCAAAATCCTGGGTGGAGCACTGGGGACCACTGGGTGTATGGCCAGCTTCTTCGACTTGAAATCGTACATCAAGCGGTACCTGGGCGAGCTAGAAAGTCCGATTGGTTCGTCCAGCTAAGAGTTCGGAATGCTGATGTACTATGCAACTCTCCTCTAAAGCAACTAAAGAGGTATTGCCACGAATACCAATCTAGTCCCGATCATGACGAACTGAGCATAAACGCAAGGTCGGAAATTGGTGACTCAATATCCAGCTTCAGGGATTGTCAGTCACAAGGCATCAATGTGGCCGTTTGGCAAGGTTTTGAAGGGGGGCTCTGCTCCGCAAAAGGAAAGTGAGCAAAACACAGACTATGAAGTTGTATGAAGTGAACCTTCCGATCATGCGGTTTCACTGAGGCGTCCGGCATTCGAGCAGTTCGCAGCTTTCTGCGCTGCTGTCGCTTCTTGGGCCTTCCAGCGTCTTTCACCGCAAGAAGGGCTATGCAAAGGGATTTTCCGGGTTTGAAGTCCATACTTGCTCGGACGGTGCCCCATTCCCTAGTCGTCCCGGAGGACGCAAACTTGGAGATTTGACTGTTCCGTTTCTTGGGATGTTGTGCATCGAGGCTAAGTTGCCCAGCACTGCATGATGTGTGCAGCACTGACCAGCTCTTGCATGTGCCATGTCACTCGTTGCTGCTTTCATGCAAGGCACATCATCATGTGCGCCATTGGCCTCTCCTGAAGCAGCTGTGTTAATCTGAAACAACGAAGCAGCCTTACAGCTGACAGTGTGCAGACTCATGTCGCGAGCTCACGGCATGCAGCAGCTGCTGACTGCTGATGCAAGAAACAGAACTGCTGTGAATGCTACCCGAAACCCTTCTCAACCCCAGTCACACCACTTGATTGCGCAGCTCCTCTCCACGAGCTTCGACTCCACGCTGAGCTGCTTGGATCCTGGCTAGCATTGCCGATTGCTTAGATTGAGGTGCATTGAGGGGTATGGATGTACGACTTTGATGTGCCACAAGCTTGTGACTTGTGACCGGGCTGGTGGACGCGAGTGACACTATGTTAAGATAATCTTGGAAGGAAGTCTTCGGCGCTGGCGTTTTAATGTCAAACGAACGGGATCGCATCACTTCGAGTTCTCTTCAAAGCCGAAACTTCACACCATCTGGCCACAACTGTCTTCGAGTTAAGGTTTCGGATTAAGTGAAGTCGCGATTCTTGTTGTGCAGGGCCTTTAGGGTATCAGGCTTGAGGGTGGATGCCTACTAGAGCCCGGAACTTGCGGCCGGGCTGCTTTAGCAAGGCTTCCTTTTCCTCTGGGGTCATCTCTTCTTTTTTGCCTGCACATGCCACTGGCAAACCACAAATGTCCTGGAAAAGGGTCCTTAATAGCTATGGTCGCCCATGGACTGCCGCATACCGTATATCGCAACATCTCTTTCGCCCTCGCATGCGTATCAAGAAAGCACCTTCTTGGCCTTCATCTGCCGCTGCTGCCATCCTCCGCCGGCAACCACTGCATTACTCATTCCAACATACGCTGACGTGCCCTTAATGGTGAAGTTTCATCCCAACTCCCTCCGACACACGCTCTGACACAAACATCCATGAGCCCTTTAGACCATGGCAAAATGAAAAGCCGGTCCGGACATCGACGCCCTTTGCTGCAGCCTGGATCTTTGCCAAGGCCGCCTCCTTGGGTTTAGCCAATCAGTGCACGAGATGTTGCGGAAACAGGGATTAAACTTGTGCGTGGATGGGCTCCAGGAGCACAAACACACACACACACACACACACACACACCAAGGTCTCTCTGCCCGCAGTCACGTATTGCAAAGGCCTATGAATCAAATGTGTACCTTAGCTACTGTAAGTGAAGTAAGTTAAGCTACAACGAAGTTACAACGATACCGGACACTGCAAGCGCCGCGACACCTGAACCCTCCTACCCCAACCTGAACCTTTCACCACAGGGCCTCGGGACACAGGACTTTAGTTGTGCTCCTGCAAAGAGAAACTTCGCTTTGCACAAGGCTCCCAGGTAACCCGACTCGAAAGGGTTGTTGAGCTTAGCCAGCTTTGACTTCAAGAACAGGACTTCGCTCCAACACCGCATGCCATCTTGCTTTCTCAAGTGAGGTGTCCTCAGAGTGGCATGGAACCGATGGAACAAAAAGTTTTGACGAAGAGGACTTGCATCAGGCAGTAGAGCGTTTCATTCCGGGCAGTGAACAATCGGGGCTTCAACGTTGCTTGGCATTCAATGCTCAATACACATGACCGCGCCTCCTCTGGAGACAGCTCCGGCATGACACTGTGAGCAGTGCCGCAAGCGCTTTGCGGCCACTCCCAACCACAAAGTCTCAAATTTGCGTGAGCTATCCTATCCGTCCCGTGCTGAGATGCGCGTCTTGTGTGAAGGCTGCAGTCTCTACAACCACAGAACTGCTGGTGTTTACCGCAGGATGTTGGATACAAGAAAATGGTCCGCGACAAGACTGCGGATGCCATCTACCCATTTGCTCGAGCCAGAGCCCTTGATTTGAGCCATTAGGGTTTTCGATTAGGGTTTAGGGCTTGAGGCTCAGAGGTTTAATTATTTTAGGGTTAGGGCTTAGGCTGAACTCATTCACTCAACCGGGGGGGGGGGGTGCTCCTCACTGGTCAGGGGGTCACCGCTGCGCGTTCTTGTTTTTGTTGCGCGGTCCTGGCCTTGTTGCATGAGAAGAGAGAGGGAGAGGAGAGAGAGAGAGCGACAGACAGAGAGAGACAGAGACAGGAAGAATGGAGGAAGAACAAAACACAAGACGTCTCAACCGCTTTCCAAGACAACCACAACCTCGATCATCACTGCAGCAGGTACATGTCGCACCGCACCACGCCGACGTGCGGTTTTTGCGCGCTACAAATGATGCATCCCAGCGCAGCAGGGGAGGAGCGCCCAGTTGGACAAGCATCGGTAGCACCTGCAGCGCCTGCAAGAGCAGAAGCACTGCTCACAGAATTTTTTAGACAGGTTTTGACCCCAGATGAAGTTATGCCTTCCAATAGCTTGTTGCCCTCTCTCCAGGCATCCAACTAGGCTTCTGCAGCTGCACCAAAAGCGATATTCACAGGCCAAAGGACCAATCAATCTAGGCAAGGCCGCTGTTCTTTGAGAGGTTTTGGGGCTTAGGGCTTGCAAGGTTTGGCGGTTCGGAGTTAGAAGTGTCCTGGTGCGACAAGTCCGAAAGCTTCGGCTACAAGTTGAAATCGCAGATCATGATTTTGTGACTTGTTTCACGGTTGCATCTTGGATTCTCGCTGTCCCCTCTTCTCCATGCGGGCATTATGATCACAACAACTACCACTGCGTCTCTACGACCATGCCTACCGGCGACGATTACGAGGCGCACCTGTGCGCACTTCATGTCCACTGGCATAAACCCGAGATTGAAAGTAGCTGAGCTTGACTTGCTCTGGGCTGTGGACCCCATGTGGCGCATGTAGGGCTATGGGGCTTCGACCATTTGAATGGCGGCCTTGCTTCCCGCACGCTAGAAACCCAGGCGATCTGCGCCTGTGCGAATTGGAGCGTGGTCGCCTTCGTCTAGAGTCATAGCACGTCACGCCGTAGCTCTGCGCTTTAAACTTAGAGACTTTTGGGGTGCAGACTGCGACCACGGCAAAGGCATGTTTAGAAACCAGCATCCGAGGAGCTGGCAGCTGCCTGCTCTCAGCTCGTATTTTCGCATTGCGATGCTTGAACCTTAGGACCTTAGGACCACAGGGGCGTGGTGACGCAGCGGAGATCAGGCTGCTGCACGTTCCCGCACTGATCGAGTCTAGACGCACTGCACAGGCTTATTGCTGGCGAGGGCGTGCTGCCGAACACATGTCAAATGTCGGAAGCAGCTCTGCAACCCGAAACGCCAGGGAACGCTGCATAGTGGTCACACATTGACATAGTCACTTGCAGGCTGGGCGTGCAGGAAAAGGCAGCCCTCGGCATCCTTGCCGCGCGCAGTCGTAGAAATCACCGTCCGTTCAGAATGGCCCGCAGCCCGCAGCGGACCCCGACTCTGGACCAAAACTGGTAGGACTAGTGCACTCCTTGGTAAGACTTTGCATCTAAAACCTTGCTGCCGACAGCACAGGGATATCTACCAACTGCCGTGATGAATTGGGAGTTGCAAGCTCCCACTAGTTGGACCTGCGCCCATGCCCAAGGCCCGCAACGGCCCGACACGAGCAATGATTCGGGTGGGGGCCCGGAAAGTCTTGGTGTACAGGCTGTAGAGGTCTGGGATGGTCCGGGAGTGTGCTCGCAGGGTCGCTGCCAGGGGCATAGCCAGCTTTTACCACTCACGAAGCTGTAGCCTGGTGCAGCTGGCAGCCCCAAGGACACCTTCTGGTCACTCTGAAATCTCGTCTAACGATTCTCCTTAGGTCTGATGCTGGTTACAAGGCAAATCACCTCCCTGCAAGCAAAAATGAAGTCCAACCTGGCTGCCTTCTAACAAATCGAAAATCAAAATGGACCTCGACGAAGTGAACGCTCACAGTAGTACGACTCAAGTCTTGCTTGCGGCACATGCTGGACTACTGGACTGTGCGAAATGGGGCTTGTAGTGTGTGGCCAGACAACTCGGTCCTTGGCCCCTTAGGGGCCCGAATAAGACTTCAAGAATTTCGGCCACCGAAGGGTCAGGCATCAATGGCAAAGCCCCAATATATTCTGTCCTTTTGCGGCAGGCCATGTGGCAGTGCTAACGCCTACGGGCTAAAGGGGGCCTAAAAGCCCTCGCAGCGCTATCCTATCGGACGCCCTCAGACTGGCACTTTCGACTATGGACTCTGCTGTTGAGAGCCCGAGCCCTTCAGCGGTGGATTCCCTGAATTGAGGCTAAGTTCGAGGTCGAGCCCTCAGGGATCTACAGCTGCGGAGGAGGGCGGGTCTTAAATTGAGCCTTAAAGCGCTGAACTTCTGTGTGCTTTGTGGTTGATAGGCTCTGTGGGGCATGTGGTTCGAACTTTTCCGATAACTGCTGTGGCGAGTTTGAGCAAGAGCGAGGTGGGGCAACTCATCAGCCTAGGTCATGTTTGACACAAAGTATTGAACTAACCATCCTTGAATGCAGGCCTTCCTGAGACAAAGAGCTGCCAGGCTGCCACTCGAGTTACCCCTCCCCACTTCTCGCTGGAAAATCTCTTGGCTTCAAAACCTCGGGGGAAGCTTCATCTGTCATCCTGCGGGGCAGGAAAGGCGCCTTGGAACAGGGCGTTGGGGCACGGAGATGAAGTGGGGAAGTGGGTACCGACAGGGCTGGGGCTTGAGATGTTTAGGGGGCTCAGAATCAACCACAACATCACCCTCGCTCAGAGCATGCTCGGAAACTCGGCTCTTGCTCAGGTCTTTCGAGGCTGACTGTTAGAATGCAACTGGGCACTGGCACTGCACCTCTCTACCGGGTCCAGCGACAGAGATCTCAGGCCTAGTCCCGCTGTGGGTCGATTGTTTTGAGGGCTCCAATCGTCCATGAGTCCATGCTTAGGGGCATGGGAGGAGCTTGGTAACATTTGTTAGCATGTGTTGGCCACCTTCTTAAGACTAATCTTGATCTGAGGCTTTGGGGCAGGCCGGGCTTGATGAGACCCCGCCTGGCCGTTGGGATGCGCTTGCCGCACGCGCGCCTGCCAAGCTCTCCTGGGTGTCCTCGCTTCTGAGAGGTATACTTGAGGTTCCCTTGTGAAGATGGTCCGCATGCATGTTAAACACGAAGTGCTTACGGCATGAGTGAGCATCGACGACATTGCCTCGGCATTTGCATTTTGCTCAAAGTCGCCAGAGTTGCTGCAAGCACTGTGCTTTTTGCAGATCTACAGACCACGTGCCAGGCTTTGCGAGGGACGAACGCGAAGGTGACCTATTCGATCACGCGATACTGGCGTCATGGAGGCGACTGGCTCCCATCCATTCTTTGCCGCCATACCTTTTTGTGTATGCTGAGGCTATGTTCATCTGACCAGTTGCGTCACCCGTCTAGACCCGATGCGACCGCAAGAACTTGAGACTGTTGCTTCAACGCATTCCTCAGGTGCCTTGGAAGCTAGTCTACAAAACCCTTCAAGCCTTGGAAAAAAGCCCAGTCCCCAGTCCTGAAGGTCCGCTCTGAGAAACAAGTCCTGATGCAGTCGGGAAGCTTGGCCACGCGTAAGCGCGATGCAGATCCACAGATGGACAGAGAGAAACGCACGGATTCAATGGATTCTTTCTCCATCGGATAGGAAATCCATGAAACTTTTAAGCCTTTCATGTGCCGAGTCACGAAATATCATTAACCTCTTTCGTCGCTACACAACCTCAATAGGACCTTAATAAGTAGGAAGCACAGCGACCAGGCAGAGTTTTGCGGCTTTAGGGCTCTTTATGTCAGAAAAGTCTCGCGAACGACTTCTCGCATCTTCGCGTTCTCCTCCTGGCACGAGCGAAAGGCTTGGAAGCATTCAAGGCCCCCCCACAGTGCCTAAAGCTTTCCAAAGACGTATGTCTCAGATGTATTTGCAGGCAAATTCAGTACATCTTCCGAACCCTCAACAGCCCAATCCACATCTGTGCACGGACTTCCTGGCTCGGAAAAACTACGTCCCGCCAGGCGTTGCAGCCCCTGAATGAAACCAGATCAGTTCGGTCAAGAATGTCCTCCAAAATCCTGCTGGCCGGTCTTTGTGGTGCTGGGCTGGGATGGGGTGGAGAGGCAGTGCCTAGCAGCCTAGTGCAGCCCAGCGTCGTGATGCTTTGAGTTGTACTCCCGGCACAGTTTTTCAAGGTCAGACCAGTTCTTGCCATACCTGCCAGGGGTTTGGCGACGAAGCAAAAAAAATCCGAAGACATGTGTCGCCGGGGCGACGCAGCAGGGCTCACACCCGGCGAAGACTTTAATCCCTACATCTCTGAGAGTGCATAAAAAAGAGGCCCGCGGATATTCAAGGTACCCCCCCCCCTCCCCCCCCCCCCCCCCCCTCCCCACCCCCCCCCCCAACAAACCCCCCTCCCCCTCCTCCTCCCCCCCCCCCCCCCACAAAGAAAAGGGGGGGTGGGGGGGGGGGGGGGCCCCATGCCAAAATTCCACATTTCCTCTGCCATTTTTGGTAGGATTTGTATTGTTTTTTTCATCGGACTCCGTTTAATTTCAAGAGGAAATTTTATTAATTTAACAAGATTTCTGTTTGCCAACTTTTTTCGTAGCATTTCAATTCAATTTTAATGGGGTTGGAAGTAGTTTGTCAAATCGGACTTCTACAAATTTTAATAGCAGTTCAATTAATTGTAATAGGAGTGGAACTTAATTCGAAAAGGATTTCTATTATCTTAATACGAATCCCGTTAAACGTAATACAAATCTTATTAGAAGGAATAAAAAAAACCTCATTCATATTCTTAGAAATCTTTCAAAAGTAACAAAAATTCTAACCCGATTAGAATCAAAAGAAGTCCTATTAAACCTTTAACTAAAATCAAGTGAAACCCTATTAAGAATACTTTTTATTGAAAGAAATAGAAATGCCACTAATAGAAGCTAGAAACCCTTGCTCCCTATTAAATAAAATTCCACATTTTGTATTTGTTAATTTCTATTAAAGTAAATCGAAATCTTATTAAAAATTGTTAAAAGGGGGAATTGACCAAGGCGGGGGCGGGGGGCGGGGCGGGGCGGGGGGGGGGGGGGGGGGCCCTTGAACAAGAGAGGGAGGGGGGGAGGGGGGGGGGGGGCTGGCTTATGTTCCCGCAGGCCGCAGTGGCGCACTATCACATCTCTGAGTCAGAAAAGAACCTCCTGAATCCCTGGATTCCACATTCCACAGTAGTTTCACAGTTCCACAATGCAGACCAAGCATCTCTGTCATTCGCTGATCAAAGCGCTGTCGGAGTTTGGGAGTGCTCGTGGCGAAATTCCTGGGCTTGGGACGTGGAAAGGCGGTGATCGGGGCTATCAAGGGGCCTGCCTCAGTCTGGTTCAGGAGCTCTAGGCTTTGAGGGGGGTTGCGCCGCACTCCACTATAAGGCCCCCTGTGGTCGACGGAAGAATCGGAAACCAGAACGGCTGAATCGGAAACCAGGACATATCAGGACATGAAAATCGCCAGGAGGCGGCTGACTCGGAACCGAGCAACGGGACCGCGTTTCTGATGCTCTGGCTTTGCGGACACGAATAACCCCCGCCCACCCCACCGCAGCTTCTGATGCGCAGATTCTGATTCGCGCTGGTCTCTGATGCTGCCAGCTTCTGATTCGCTCTAATTTCAGATTCGTAGTTTCTGATTACGCGGCTGGTTTCTGATTCGTAGTTGCTGATTCGTAGCTTTAATTCGCAAGCTGGCTTCTGATTTGTTCACTGATCCTCGTTCAATATGGGCATCATGCCAGAGCATGAGCTTGCTTAGCCGGGAGCGTGAAACTGAATGCGGTTGCACAGACGAGCTGCACAAGACGCTCCGCGTGCTGCTTCATCTGTCCCAGCTTGTGGACCTAAGCTTTGGGTTCCTCAATGCATCATGGCCAGCATCCGCCTTGGGTGCCTGGGCTTGCGGGGGCGTTCGCATCATGTCCTGCCGGCTCGAGGTTCATTCGGAAAAAATCAGATTCCGGCTGCACGATCCATGCCGGCCCAGAAGACGAAGCCTCAGCTCGGCATGTAGCTTCGGGTGGCTGCATTTTGTTGCAGCATGCACCGGCCAGAATTTTAAGACTTCAAGTCCCACACCAGCACCGTCTACAAGAACAATGCTCCGAAGCCAGCTACAAGCGAGAGACTGAGAAAGATCTACGCACGCTACGTCTGCAACCCACTGCTTCTGTGGTGTATGTGTGATGCCCGTGTCCAGCCAGGCATCAGCCCTCCAGAATAGAGTCCACCCGCCGAAGTTCGTGCAAAGCCTCCAGCAGGCTTGCGTGATGGCCGAGCTGACAGGATTCAGATGAGTCAGATGAGTGTACTGCAGCTGCAAAAAATGTCGAATTGGTGTCCTTTGAGAACCGTACAGCTTATCGGCTTTCCTGTTCGCGACGGTCCTACATCGGGATGAAGGCTGTCCGTCGACGGCGTTGCACACACCTGCCCTACAAGCAGACGATCTTCCTCTTGCCAAAATGGCAACCAATCGGTCTCGCACGATCGAAAGTGTCCCATGGGCCCGGACTAATGTTTACCCATCTCCTTCCGAGCAGGACCTCCCGACCCAATAACGACTCTCCTGTACGACTGCACTTGGCGAAGCAATGCTAAGCATATCTACACACCCAGAGTGCTCAGTGCTAGGAGAAAAGCAGCCTTTGCGACATCCCAAGTCGTCTGCAAGTGACAGGTACCCAACATTACCCGACCGAGCTGCCCTCACAACACACAGCTTTGGGATAGCCTTGGGATGCTTTGGGCCTCCGCTCGATGGCGAAACAGACGTATGACACAATAACCGCATACGCAGGCTTCACTCCCTGATGAAGTAGAGAGGTGGTCTTCCAGAGCCCTTTTACCATCTCTTAACTCAACCAACCTCGTAAACGTTGGTGTAGACCCCCGAAGAAACCGGCCTTGAGCAAGCTCTTGGACGAGTCAGCTGCGTGTCCAGCCGCGCCCTGACGTCTTTGCACTGACATCGTGTGTCTTGGCACAGCTACCACCAGGCCTTGTGGAGGGAAGTTGTATACCCTGCGTTCCTATCACACATTAGATGCACGTGTCTACACATCCTGCGAGCCTCCGCGTCTTCTGGTGTACGGAAGAGGTGGCTCCCTTTGTATGGCACCTGTGCCGATGCTTAAAGGGCTTTGAGGATTGAAGATCTACATGGGCATTCAGACCAAGGGCCCTGCAACCATCAACGAGCCAAGTAACTCGGAAATACTCAGAAATATGTTGAGCAAGAACAGTGCGAGACCAGAATGGAAGTCGGGTGCTTCCGTTCTCTTAGCAAATTTGGGCCGATCCACCAAAGCCATGTAGTCGCTGCTCGTCAGCTGAGGCGGTGCCACCTCAGGATGGAGATTGGACTTTCATACTTCAAGGCGCAAGGAGTTCAACCAGGTTTCCACAGTTTCCAATGCCGTTTTCCCGGGCATGCATCGTGTTTCGCGAGACTCTCGCTCAAAAACCCTTGAAGGACTGGGATCAGGAAAGTTCAGAGGTCAGACCCATGCATATTGCCGAGGCTCAGTTGGTGGCAAGTGTATCGACTCATCGGTGACCTCTATGAACGAGTCCACCTGCAAGGAGTTTGTGCCCAGATGGCATTAAACTAACGTTGAACTGTCCGAGCTCAGGTCCCCAGACAGCCCGGCTTTATTTGAGAGTCATGAAACCCGAATCGCAACACGATCTGGCTCTTGCAAGAACATGGCGGTACACAAACTTCACTTCCTACCTGGATCCCTCAAAGCGTCGCAACTGCCGCTGAGCCAACATGCGCCTTCACTGGAGGAGACATGTCCGGGCTGGTACGTGTGGCCACCTGCAACTGCGTAGATCCAAGGATGAATGCGACTCAGCGCAGAAGCCAACTCACCAAATGGACTGGTGGCCAGGGCTGACGGCATGCTGACAGCACCAGGTCTGTCCAAAACCCCGTCAACCTCTAGGACTCTAGGCAATTCAGGATATGCAGGCACCTGGTAAGGCTTCCCCATCTCCTCGGCATCCGGAAACCCGCAGCTCGCGGCGCTCGGATCCGCTGCGCTGACTGCGAACACGACTCACACAGGTCTGGCTGATTGCGATCGGTCAAAGTGCAAGCACCTGCAAGCACCTTCTATCTTCATCATTCTTGATCTGTGCTGTTCGTGCTGTCTGTGTTTACGGCCTGCGCACTACAAACTGCATGCGCTGTGCCTGGGCCGTCAGTTTGGTTCTGCATGGCTTTGGCAAGCTTGGCCTCCTCGACACGTGGAGGCTATGGAGCTGGGCGGGTTAACCCGTGTAGGCATACAGGGCCATGTAGTACACATGGCACGTAGAGCCACTGGCTTTGACCTGCAGCTTTGCCAAGCAACAGAACACGTAGCGCTACGACGCTACAAGAACCGTCTCCTCGGCAGTGGCCACCGCTGCCGCCAGCTTGACGTCTGCGGCTTGCTTGCTGCGCGAGGTCCGGTCCACCAGCCTCGGCTTACAGGGCTGTCACAGGCTGTGTTGGGGTCCTGCATCATAGGAGTACAGAAATCTGCCATAGTCTGCCTGAGGGTCTTTTGCTATCGTCTCGCTGTGCCATCTCGTAAGGGTAGTGGTCGTCTACATGTTGCTGAGCAGCGTCGCAATCGCCGACTGAAGCTCGCCATAGTTGCTTCGGATGAGGTCGCTGTCCTTCTTCATGGCCTTGTCTTGTGACTGGCATTGCTACCGGTTCTGGAGCGAGGCTTTCACTTTGGCGTAGTGCCTCTGGAATTCTGTCATGATTCAAGGTTCAGTGGCATGCGAGCATAGGCTGTGCCTCCCCATCGCACGTTGTACCCCCCATCACAAGTCAATGCATGTCGCTGCTTTCAACAGCTGATCCAGGCGGCAGCCACCCAGTCCTTGACCATCTCAAGCATGTCGGCCGCCATGGCAGGCTCCTCTCCACTCAACGGACTGAGGGGCAGAGTTCAAACCTGCAGAAGCCCTTCTCCAGCCCGGCACCTGCTCTTCGACGGCCAGCTGGAGGTCGGGCAACACATGCTCGCTCACCTTTCTCGCTCTCATTCTTTTGAGCTTCGGTCTAAGGAGCAAGCAAGCCTATGCTTGCCTCTGCACCATATGGTGGGGGGCCCTGCAGTTTACCCGTGGCTTCAGCTCCGGGGCCCCACTCTTCTCTTCGCATCTCTCTCTCTCTTGATGTCTCTGGGATTTAAGTTCGCGGGTCTTCTCAAACAGCGTCCCAAGGGGGTGACCCGACTTGAACCGTCCGCACTCCTGATTTCGAGCTCCAAAACGCCTTTTCCCCTCCTCGCCTGCTTTGCCACGTCGGCATAGCGTGAAACCACGTCTGCGGCTTTCTTGAAAAGGTCCCGCGCCTTCCACCACGGGCCACCATGTGAGCAATGTAGGCACAGTCCTAACATGTCCAAGCATGTCCTGCTCCCAATCCTAACGAGAAGTTTGCTTCAATGTCTATATCGCTTTTTGATTTCAAGCTTCTGCGCAGAATCTCAGAAAGGTGGCCTGTAGCTTTGATGAAGCTTGTTGACATCCCGCCTGCTCGTATGCATTGCGCGTCGCCTCCGCGAGCTCTCCATCCACATGGCGGACAGCAAGGTTCGCCATCTGCAAGGAGCCTACCCGGAGGGACCACGACAAGAGCGCTTCACTCTGCTTTTGGGTCTGCTCCCAACACATGCTATGTCGATCCATTCCTCCTCAGGACATGGGCGACGAGCTACGAAGGCACTCTCGAGAGAGCGAGGTCGCCTGCGATGGCCACCTGGCTACGCAGCATCTCAATGAGTTGGAAGATGCTCTTCCTTGGCATCGAGGCTTCAGGATTTAGGATTCAAGCTGAAAAGCCTCACCGGTTGGGTACAGCTAGTTCTGTGGTATGGGGTCAAGGAGCATTGGGGGATGCCGGGGATGCATTGAAGCATCAGGTCGGGGTCGCCAGAATTCTGGGGCTTTGGAGAGGGTTGAAAATAGGGACTTCTTCCCCCACCAGGGCTCTGTTTGTACGACTCTGGTGACGCTTCCAGCAGCAAGGTTTCCTCGGTTGTGGCGGGGTTTGGAGGGCGAGTTCGCGGGGCAATAGCGGTGATAACCTCTGACGACCTTGGGCTTCTGAGGTTGGCTGCCCGGAATGCCGCAGGAAGCTCGAAACGCGAACTGAACATGCCAAGAATCGGCAGCACCTCGATGCATGCCACCCAAGTAATACCTGGGCTGAGAAGTGCAGGCGCTGGCGCTGGAAGGTGGTCTTGGGATGTTTGGGGAGGGGACTACATGGGTTTTGTACAAGCGACTCGATGCAGCTTAGGTGCAAGGGCGTCTGCATGTCAAGCGCCGCCAGCATGCTCTTCTCATCTCCATCCCCGCTGAGATTCCTTGCGCGTGCCATCTCAGCAGACCCCTAGAAAAGTCTTCGACCGACGTCTTCCAAGCCATGCCTGAAGCAGAAATCTATCTCCTCACATGTGACATGCAACGAAACACATACGAATGCGTGTCGGTGAAGAACCTCAGCATCATGTCGCTGAAAGTCGGAATGGTGTTGAGGGGTAAAAAAGGAAGTGTTGCTGTTACTTAAACCAAACCACCAGGGCTGAACCCTACTTAGTCCTACTTCACATGTCAGTGGACTCAGCAGGCACTTTGTGCCTCGGCCCCACGCAGGAACCAAACAAGATTAGGAAGGGCTTGGACGTTGGGATGTAGGGCGGCCAGGTCAGGGGATGTCAGGGGCAAAGTCTTTGCAGCACAGTGGCGAGGAGTAGCCGGCCGATTGCTTGTCCAAGCTCATTGTGGGCAGCTGGGCAGGATGCGAGGGCTGCGCTTAGAGGGCACAGACTGTCTTGGGGGCATGTAGGCTGCCACTGCAAGAAACTGCGCTTCCTCACTCACGTTGCACTTACGTTCAAGGGTTCGTCATCCAGGTCGTCGTCCCTTAACCGCATAAAGCCTGACAACACTTGGGCACAATGTTCCTTCCCGCCTTTCTCCCTTCCCCACTTCTGCCCCCCCCCCTTCTCCCCTGACCCGTACACAGGCCTCGCCAGGCACCAGCGGCTCACGTCGTAAGCGGCACCGCCAAAGTGCCAGACCCAGGATTCTCGGCCCAGCAAGGGATTTGGGACTGCAAGTTCAAAGGCTCCTGAAACTCCAGTTGTCTTGGCGATGCGGCTTTAACGGCGCGGCAAGATTGCCCCACGCTACCTAACATTGCAAGATCTCGCTGGACCAGCACTTCATTCGGGGCCCAACCATGCCCAACCTGAAACAAAAGCCAGCAGAAGCCTAGGCACACAATGAGAAGCCAATACCAGCGACCAAAACGAAGGTTCTTGCCTGGCGGCTTGATGACTCCTCATGATGCTATGCTTGACCCGGCGTGTGTCACAATCGCACGTTTCTCACTTCCTAAGGCTACAGAGGCAGCCGAAGTTTGCTACTTTGTACAACTTGATGCCTTGATGCATCCTGAACCCGTAACGCGCCTGCCATGAAGGAGGCGACCTTCAGCGAAGGTCCGCTATGTCCGCTTGCCATCGACAAAAGAGAGCCGCTGTTGAAATCGACTTGAGACGCGAGGCTCAAGCTTGGCGGGGCAGCATTCTACTGTAAACACCTTTCGTGTTGACTCCAGCTTCGAACGACCTGCGCTTCCCCCTTGAACTCCCTCCCTCCCCCTCCCTCCCCCTCCCCCGCCTGCAAACTTTGCGCCTCCTCATCTGGGCTGCTGGGCGTACTTGCCTGCAATCGGTTCCGCGATTGGGCTTGAAGGCGCGAGCTAGGATACCGCAGCAGGATCCGATTCTCGGACCCAAACTCGACCACAGGCCAACAATTTCAAACCCGCTCGAGACAACTTCAGGCAACTCTCCCAAACCCCTGAACCACCTGAACCGCCTGAGCGACGGAATCTCAAACAGAGTTGGCTGAGAGCGTCCAAGGTGCGACGCGGCTGCAGCTCTTCCCCAGATCCTGTGTCTCATCGGTGTTGTGAACAGTGTCATGCCCTCTCAGCTCCGTTCTTGCTGGGAGTCATCCATTCAACAGAACCAACGGGTAAACATGATTGCTCATTTTTTGCTGCACACTGCACTTTCGACCGGGCGTCCGAGTCTGACACGCTGCAGCAGCTCGTGGATGGGGCGCGCCTGTAGATTTGGGGCTGCAATTCAAGAAAGGAAGCGAAGCTAGCGAGGCTAGCGAAGCTAGCGAAGCTCCGGCACTAAAGCAAAGTTTACGAGGGCCTATGGCCTCCAAAACACTCAAACATCGGCCCCTGAACCGTCAAACTCGCATATGAACCCTGAAGCCCAACAAGCCTCCCCTTTGAAGTGGGGAGTTTGAGGAATCGCAGCCACAGTGCTCTGCCACCCGGTCTGACTCGAAGCTGGTAGAGTTCCGGATGTCCTGCTTTGGGGCTTCTTTTTCGGGACTTCGGGGGGCCTGGTAATCTAAGAAGAAAAAAACCGTCTCGTAAGGTGTTTTAAAGGAGGTTTTGAACTTCGAGGGTGCCACCTCCCCGCCTCGTTGGCAAACTGTTCGGGACCTGATAGGCACCCCAAGCCGAGGACTTCCCACCTTGCACACGGCTCTGAACCTGGAAAATCAGCCGTAAAAGTCTTCAGCCTTCGTAGAGCCTCAGGTCTTGCAAACCAACACCGGCCAACACAAAAGCCCAGCTATCCAGGCTATGTAAAACGCATGAATACCCTAAACCGGTCCTCTGGGCCACTCCTGCCGTCGTCCCCTGAAGGAGACTCGGCGATGACAGCCATCCTTGCGGCGGAGAGGTTTGGACATGCACATCTCAGGGCATATCGGCCTATCCCTGTCTCTATATCTGGCTTGCCCGTCCAGGGAACTACAGAAGCAAACGAAACGAACCAGGATCGTTTGCTACCTGCATTTATGCACATACTTCCCGCGCTTGCCAATGCGAGCATGAGTCAATGCAATGCAGTAACAACAGTATTCAACTCGTACCAAACCCACAACTTGTTAACCCCTTAGTTTCCAGGATTCTGTAATCTTTAGGATTCTCTCCGTGCTCCCTGTCACACCGTGAGACCCTGTTGGCGCCTGGTCTGGATGACACTCGTCTTTTCATGAGTCTGCAGCTGGAACTAAAAACACATGAGTCTTGTGTCTTCATCTCCAAGTCTAGAGCTTTTGTCTGGTGGTAACTACGCACTTACTGCAAGGACTGTTGAATGGTGAACGCAAGACGAGGTCTAAAAATCCAAAACTTGAAAATTGCACTAAAGCATTCAAAAGAGCAGCTCCCGAGAATGAACTGGAAAACAGGGTTCCGGACAGCAACTGGTACGTAGTTGTTGGGAGTGAACACGTTTGCTCAAGCAGAAAAAGCCTGAACCCGCAGCCCGCTGGGCTGTATGCGGCTAAACCCGTCGGAGCATCTTCTGCTGTGCGAGGTCCGCTTGTTGTGCCAGTTCCTGCCAGGGTGTACAAGCTCGATGCGAGACCGATAGGGTTCCAGCCGAGTACCACTCTCACCCATGCACAAAGGTGCACAGGTTTTGCTAAGCGCTACCAGATGATAGCAATCCACACAAGAGCAAAAGCAACACAAAATCAGGTGCTTGAGTGAAGCCCCTGAAGCCCCTGAAGCCCACACACACACATCTATTCCTACGAGTGCACCGGGCGTACCGCAACCAAAATCCAATCCAAGCGGCTAGGCACTTCTTGCCCGAAGCAGGCACCTTTGGCTGCAAGGTGTAAGGAGAAAATGGCTTCAGCAGATGCTTAAGCAGATGCTTGGCACTTTGGATGTTTCAAAACCCCGATATGAAGACACTTTAAAGAAGCCCAGCGGCAGCAGGTGTGAGGGGCAGCCGTCGAGGCAGTGGCATGGGTTCGCCAGTGACCCACGGATGGCTAAGGCAATCATCCAAAGAGAGCCTGTCCGGTGGCTGCATTTTGCACCATTCAACCCTCAATTCAGAACACTTGTCGCACACTTACAGTACTAGTAGTACCTGCTAGTTTTCCCCAAGGTAGCTCGCCCCATGCCTGTCCACCGGGTTCACCCGTAGAAGTCCACGCACGAGGCTCTTGCCAGCTTCGGAGATGTTCCGCCACCGCGAGCCTTCCCGAAAAGTTGAAGTCTAAAGTAACTCTCCATACGGTACTTGACTGTCCCCAAGGCTTAGCTCGAGGTCACGCATTGCCACACACCACTTTGCATCCCCCAGCACTGCAGCATGTACCAAAAAAGGCTCCGCCTGTCATGCTGTATGAGGCAGTTCGGATTTGGTCATCCAGCGCTTGCTTCTGGCCGTCAAAAGGATACCTGCCACAAAGCATCACCTTGGCATCTTGGTGCGGACTTCGCTTCAGTTTGCATGTTGCCGGCCTGGGGCTTGTCTGAATTTGACAAGGACTTGCAAATACTTGCAAGGGAACCATGTGGAACCCATTCACGCGAATTAATAAAAGAGAAAGAGCGCCCAAAAAAAGAAACGTGTGCCCCCGTGTGGACTCCGAGGGGCGAAGAGCACCGCACCCAGGCCCCAAAAGTCCGCCGCTTGGTCGTAGGAACCTCTGGGGGCATTGCTGCGATTCTCTGCTTTTCCCCTAGCCACACCCCGTAGTGCCCTAGTGACCTACTCTTAGAGCCACTCTCGGGTTTTGAGGTCTGGAACAGCGCTGAGGTTACATGGATTGTGGACAGCAAGTGCACGCTCAATGCTTGCTAAACCCGGAACCCTAAACTCTGGAATATGCCAACGCATCATCGAAACACATCAAACACCCTCAACCCTCCAATCGTCCGAGCCACCACCCCGCTTCTGCACGTCCAGGACCTTCGAGGATTGTGGGTTTGGGGCCTAGAGATGGTTCCGCGTCGCCATGTCAGTAGTTTTCAGTGTATCCCCCCCAACTCCCCTCCCCACCTAAACCCGAAACCCTCACGCAAACCCCAAACCCTAAGCCCTGAACAGTACGGTAGCACCCTAAGCCCGAAACCCAAGAACCCAAAAACCCTAAACCCTAAAACTTGCAACCCCAAACCCTTAACCCTGAAAACAATTTAAAACTATTTAACACCCCTCAAAAACCTATGCAAACCCGCAAAACCTTGAAAACCTTCAGCCCTAAAATCCTGAAACCCATAAGCCCCAAAACCCCTGAACCCTGAGCTCTAAACCCTGAAACCCTACAACCTAAACCCCCCACCCACCCACCACCCCAACCACAGGGGCAGACCACAACTACAGGGGCAAACCACAACCACGCGGACCACCACAGGGGCCGACCACAGGGGCGGAGGGGGGATGCCTTGGGCGGGGGAACCGACCTTGGGGCAACAGGGTGAGGAAAGACAGGGGTAAATCTTGAAGGAGCATCTTCATCCAACTCTATGGCTGCAAGGATCTAAGGCAAGCGACTCCGAGTACTGAATCTTAAGAGTAATGAATCCCAGGACACAACAAGCGGAAGTAGGCCTCCGGGGCCCAGTACTGAGGCGTTCCCACACGCGTCCTCGCTAAAGAGGCGCCGCCACCGATGGCCTTCGCACGAGTTTAGCTCGAGGTGTCCCTCAGGTACAGGTTGTTGGGACGCTTTGCGACGTATACGTTTATGTCGCGGAGGATGCATGAGTAGCTCTTGCAATCTAGCTGAGTCTGAGACACGCCTAGCTTTACGCAAAAGACATGCGAGCGTTTCAAAACACTGTTGCAACTGTAGCTTAGAGTTCGCTGTGCCATTGCTGCTCACAACTGGGGCCGTATTGAGATCAACCCAGCTTCACCATGACTCGACATGGCTCAAACTAAAGAGCACAGGCGGCTGTGCTGTCACCTTTCTCCCACCTGCGAATCGTGACGAACTGCGGTGCCCAATAATTGTCAATGCTTCAACAGCTGTCACAAGATGACCCAATAGCCTTGGAGAGCCCGAAGTCTGCAATTTTCACGTCATACAGCTGCCCCGAAGCTGGCGGCTCAGCAGGCCTCCGTGCATCGTCTTTGCCATCATGTAACTTCAGCTACTCCGGGGAGAAAGGCAGTGGTGCAGCTGGTGGCGGCTTCGGCGCCAAGTAGATAGACACGGCTGTGGATGCAAAGTGGCAGAGAAGGCCTGGCCTTCTCTCTACAACTTGCATGGGTTTAGGGTTTAGTGTCGGGTTCAATTGAAGAAATGCCTTCGGCCTGGGGCAAACTGGGAAGTGGCTTCGGCTAAAAGTCTGTTGAAGCTCTGAAGACCCAAAAAAACATCAACTTTTGGCCCCTCTTGCAGAAGCCCCCTCTCAGAGCGGTGCCCCCACATTGTAAAAGAGGTTGAACGAGTCTCAGTTCGACACTAACGGCTACTTTGAGGGCGGTGTGAGAACAAAATGACCTCTCTCCTCCTCGTGCCTGGACCCAGCCACAAGGATGTTCTCCGGCTTCAGGTCCCGGTGCAGCACCCCTAAGAGGGACTTGCACAAAGAAAGAGAGAAGAACAAGGAACAGACACAGAAAGAGAGAGGAGAGAGAGAGAGAGAATGAGAGTCCTGAGAAGAAGAGGATCTACAGAACCCCTCTCTCTCTACCAAAAACCCAATGATAAACTGACTTGACCCCTCGGCCTCGTGCGTGCATGTAGCCAACGCCTTCCAGCAGCTGTAGAAAGATATGTCCTTGGATGCTTCTTTCAGAGGCTCACAGGTACTTTACATGGGAGCCTGCGATTGCGGCCGCACGCAGAAGGGAACTTCGGTCCCAGTAGGTTGTAGCCGGTAGGTTGTACCCGGTACCCCAAGGCTCACTTACAACTGTGCGTGGGCAAACCAGCAGTGTGCTCAGGCGTTCGGAATGCAGCAAGCCGCTTGAAGGCCTCCGTTTTTCGAAGCGGTTGTGGTCATCATTACCCGTTATTGTGTGAGGAGCTAGTGCAAGTCCTGAATATTGTGTTCAGTTGCTGACTGTTGAGGAACTGTTGTTGCATGTTGTTGCTACCGCTCCGTGCCGGTTCTGCAGCCTTGTGACTCGCTTCAGACTCACTGAGCGATTTGTTGCGGACGATCAAATCGAAGAGCTCTCCTGGCACCGAAGGGCGCTGACGGTCTCTGGGCTGAGAAGCCGTCAGGCCATCAGGACAAACCAAGCAAAAGATTCGTGAGAACACAACGATGATGACCCCTACACAATTGACGATCAACGGCAGCAGCAACAGCGACGACCACAACACTTCAACAGCGGTACATAGGCAAAAAAAGTTCATGCAGCTTCCAGCTTGGAGACACAGCTTCTCTACAAGTTCCCATTTCATGCAGGATCTGCCCGAAGAGCAATTGTAAGCCGTATTGCGGCGGTTCTTGAAAGGGCAAGGGCAAGGTTCCGCAAGGCTTATGAAGAACATCAGAGAGAGCTGTGGCAGGTTTGGTTTCGCGCTACATCTATCTTCCGTGTGAGGCTGTACTGGCCGTGCGCACCATGAACTCACAACCACCTCAATCTCCAGTGCTCCTCCGCCAACTAACTCCATCACGAGGAAATACCAGTTGTCTGTCCTTGAGTCCACACGGGCTCTACAAGCTGAAGTCCAGGTAACATGGTCGGAATCACTTCGGAAGCAGGCCTGAGAAGACAGAATTCCCAAACCCTTTCAGGCCACAAGCCCGGAAACATCCGGTAACCCTAACCGGGTCGATGACTCTTGAGCACCAGCGCAGCTGCGCGCCGCAATACTGCCAAGGAACTTGTGGAACCCTTGGAGATTGACAATCCTCTCCTGAGGTCTGATTCTAGCTTTCTGGTGTTCGCACGTTTTGGTGCTCCACGCCGCTTGGGAAGGGCGTCAACCACCCATCTGCGTTTAGCCAAAGAATGCCCCTTTCCTCACATAAAGTTGCTTCGGCCCCTTGCATGAATCAACGCGGCAACGACGGCAACCAATACGGGCAAGAACATGCATCCAAGGCGTCGGAGATGTAGTTAGATGCCGCTGAGACGCGTGTCTCAGCTCGTGGAGGATACCAACTTCGCTGTCTAAGCGTGTCATCTGGTCCTGGAGGTCGCCCAGCAGGCCTGGGCTCCAACAAGACTTTGCAAAGTCCTTACAAAGACCTCAAGTCATCTATCTTTTTGGGCTCGATCGCGGCTCAACACCGCTCTGTGCCGCCCTGGTCCATTCTTGTCTTATTTACAACTATGAGCACCGCGACCCTGAGAATTCTTAGTATTGTCGACCGGTAATGCCGTGATCATGTTCAAGTCCTTGTAGTGAGATCCATGACCAAAATAGCGTGCTGCGAAAGGAAAAAACTCTAGTCTAACCTTGTTGTTGTACGTGCTTTCGGACACACCGTATCATGTCCTGCTATGCTACTGCAATGCGCAGTTGCCGGTTCTTTGGACGACGAGCAATGACAAGGTCAGATACTGGTCAGAAAGCTACGGTGGAACTTTGTGTTAAGAAATTTTATGAAGCAAGAAATTAGACTCTCGAATTGAGAAAAATAATTATATTCAGAGTCTGAATCGCAACCCAAACGTAATTACAAATTGAATGGCCTTTTTGCAAGGCTCCAGCCCTCCAGCCCTCCAGCCCTCCAGCCCTCCAGGATTAAGCCCTCCAGCCCTCCAGCCCTCCAGCAGCCCTCCAGCCCTCCAGCTCCAGCCCTCCAGCCCTCCAGCCCTCCAGCCCTCCAGCCCTCCAGCCCTCCAGGATTAAGCCCTGCAGGATTAAGCCCTCTTCCAGCCCTCCAGCCCTCCAGCCCTCCAGCAGCCCTCCAGCCCTCCAGCCCTCCAGCCCTCCAGCCCTCCAGCCCAGCCCTCCAGCCCTCCAGCAGCCCTCCAGCCCTCCAGCCTCCAGCCCTCCAGCCTCCAGCCCTCCAGCCCTCCAGCCCTCCAGCCCTCCAGCCCTCCAGCCCTCCAGCCCTCCAGCCCTCCAGCCCTCCAGCCCTCCAGCCCTCCAGCCCTCCAGCCCTCCAGCCCTCCAGCCCTCCAGCCCTCCGCAGGGCAGCCTTCCAGCAGGGCAGCCCTGGCTGGAGGGCTGGAGGGCTGGAGGGCTGGAGGGCTGGAGGGCTGGAGGGCTGGAGGGCTGGAGGGCTGGAGGGCTGGAGGGCTGGAGGGCTGGAGGGCTGGAGGGCTGGAGGGCTGGAGGGCTGGAGGGCTGGAGGGCTGGAGGGCTGGAGGGCTGGAGGGCTGGAGGGCTGGAGGGCTGGAGGCTGGAGGGCTGGAGGGCTGGAGGGCTGGAGGGCTGGAGGGCTGGAGGGCTTAAAAAAAACTACAGGGCTGGAGGGCTGGAGGGCTGGAGGGCTGGAGGGCTGCTGGAGGGCTGCTGGAGGGCTGCTGGAGGGCTGGAGGGCTGGAGGGCTGGAGGGCTTAATCCTGGAGGGCTGGAGGGCTGGAGGGCTGGAGGGCTTAATCCTGGAGGGCTGGAGGGCTGGAGGGCTGGAGGGCTCTGGAGGGCGGAGAAAGCAAAGGGTTGGTCAGGTTGAATAAGAAATGTTTTCAAGACTCTCGCCTCAAATCTACCTTTCTTAATACATCTGCCTGGTTAAGAAATGTCCCAGACTCTGGTGGACCTTCGAACCTTTCTTATCATAAGTTTTGACCGTACGCCAGCACCTTCTGACGGCACTACTTCATGGCGCATGATGCCACACCTTGGGGGCATTCTTGCTGCAATTGTCCGACACATGCAGTTGAATGGCACAAGCGTCGCAGGTCCACGGCTTTGACTGCTAGCTGCTCGTTGGTGTTCCGACGCCTGGATCTGGCAGTCTTCGCTTCGACTAGGCTGACAGGCCCCAAACGGCCCCTGAGGAGGTTTGGCGTTTGGGTTTGGGGATGTTTGGGGTGAGTGCTTACAGTCCACAGATCTCTTTTGCAGGCAGGGCTAAGCCCAAACATGCGCCTGCAAGCAAAGACTCTCGAAGCGGCTCCATTGCCCAGCTGTTTTCCGATCTCGTACCTCAGGCGCCGAGCTCAGGGGCATGGCTCAATCAGATCTGACATTGGCACTGATTCCCAAGTCCTACTGTAAACGTGTTCGGCATCTGCTGGACTGCAGCAGAGGTTCTGGTGGACAGAAGACTCAGGGATTCCTTGCCAAGGCGCTCGTCACCCGGCGGTCCAAACGTCGCGCCTGGCGAGACCTCTGCGGCGGCGTCATCTGCGGCCATTCCTGCAAACAGATTTTATTTGCGGGGGGGGCGATGTACTAGCCTGAGTTACACAGACCCTCCCCTGGCCTGTACACGCGGCGCAGTGCTCCAAGTTGGCATGGGTTGGGGAAGGGATCGTGCGCGGGCTATTTGGTTTGGAGTTCGTGGGTGTGGCCATGCAAAGGGGCGGTTAATGGCTAGCTGCTGGCTCGACTCCATGTCGGGGGGCCTTTATCCGTACGGAAGCATGCTATGGGATGCCAAGCGCAAATTTCGTGGGCATTCAAGCATCGCCTTAATGACTTCATGCGCTGTCATGCCATGAGTCTTTTCAGCGGCGATGGGCCCTAGGCAATCTCCTACGGGGGGCTGGGCAAAAATGCACAACCTCGACCCGCAAATCCTGCAGCGAAACCTCGAGATCCGCTCACCGTCACACAATATGGACAGCAGGCCATCCAAACCCACCAGTCCGAAAACTAATCCCTCTAATCCCACCTAGGACAACTCACCTGAAACACCAAAGGCTCATCAAAATGCTATACGAGAAGACCCGCCGCCTGGGGGCCAATCCCAGACCCTTGAAAGCGTGCAGACGGTTGAACGAGAAAATGGATGGAAATCACCAGGGTTCGTGAGAGGAGGCCTGACACAAAAGTGTGCGAGAGATATTTGTTGATGACATGCCTTCGCAGAGCAGTTCTGCAGCCGATACCTCGCAAGATGCATCTTGACTCTTATCCAGTCGAAATGCTTTTGAGAAGCCATCTTTCAAACTAAAGCCTGCGCTGTCGGGGAGTATCCACGCCCCGTTTGGGGGACAAGGAGTAGAGCTGCAACTGGGATGCCTGCAAAAGTAGAAGAGGGGCTGTGCCCTGCACAGTAGCAGGGATGTTGCCATGTACCAGTTCTGGCAGATGCTTCGTGGAGGAGGACCAACGTCTTAAAAGCCTGACAAATTTTGATTTTTGGGGGGACTTTGGGGGCTAAAGCCTGGAGGCCGCATCTCCAAGGTCCAGATGCACGTGTGAGAAGTGAGACGAAAGGTCAGGGTTCCGGTCCCCTGGTCCCTTTCCATCACTGGATACAGAGCGCCGTCGGCTCAGAGAATCGTAATCTGCCTGGCGGCAGAATTCACAGCGCTGGGATTGAACTGCATTTCCCATGCAAACATCGCCAAACTCATCGAAACTCAGCGAGCATCTGCAAGCCACATGTATGACTTGCAATCATTCAGCAACCACGTCGGCCGGACTCGTTGTGTTCTGGCTCCGGCTCCTGCACTGCCAGCGGCCAGCGCATGCTAATAGACTTCTGGTGCAAGGTTGGCATGGCACTATGATTCGCAGAAGAAATGCAAGTAGAGAAAACAGCCTGGAATCCTGGAATGTAGTGCACTAGAACTAGCACAGCCTAAAGGCTGATATCCTCAAACGCGACCACTTTCCCCTGCATCTGCAGACATCCGGCATCATACCCGACCCCCCGCCGCACCGCAATGCGTCGAACCGGGGGCGGCGGCTTCTGCTTGTTCCCTGTGCGGGTGTGGGCAGACGGCAGGATCTCCGGACTTTTTCGGGTCAAGACTACGGCATACCCAAATCAGCATCCCAAATTCCTGGAAAAGGAACCCTCAATGCGCAAAATGCACATCTGAACGTGCGAGATCCTGGGTGGGCAGCAGTCCATTTTCCGGCGGTGGTGCTCACATATGCTGGTGATTTTGCAGGCTTTCACCGCCCGCTCCTACTTGAACAATCAAGTCGAAATACCGAGTCACCAAGCCCTGGAAGTGATCTCGTACTTCAGCCTGAACTTTATCTGATCGCCAAAGGCCCCTGAATTTGAAACTCACGTCGAGAAACAAGAGACTGAGCTGGCGCCCCCAGGGTAGCGAAAGAGGTGCCGAAACTCACGCCTCGGCTGCGCAAATCTGTTGAGCACCCCAAACTACACCTCCAAAGCACCTGAACGCACAATTTTCCGGATTGATCCCAAAAAGTGGGCTCCTGGCATGAACGCCTCATGCCGCAACTCCATCAGAGGCGTCTTCGCTCCGTAGTCCTTCCAAGTGAGACAACAGCCTTTCGAGACCTGAAGCGCCCTTCGGCTCGAAACCTTCGGCGCCCCTCTGCACCTTCAACATCCTTCAACTCCCAACAGCACGGCAGGGCCCTTAAATTCTCCTCGTGGCTGCGAGCGATGGAGTCCAGGGCATCATCATGGGGGCTCTTCCACCTGGAGCCGATGGGTGGAACAACTAGCGTTTATACTATGCTGTTTTTGCAGCACACAGTGCTCAAGCTTGGTGACCGGAGGTGAACACCGCGTAAGAAGCAACAATTGTTAACGATGCACATGGACATGGCCCAAGTATGCTAAGTATACCTTACGCGGTTGTTGTGTGAAGGCATTCGCGTTTTCGAGGATCACGCCGAAACGATGAAACGGCAGGCTTCTCGAATTCGGTCCTGCTTGAGGCAAGGCAAGATTGAAGGGGAGAAGGAGCATCAGAAAGGATGCCAAACGCACACCGTCGCCTGCCGCTGCCTCTTGCAGCTTAAAGCCTACATGTTCCCCGATGTTTCTGAGCTCCGGGCCTGAAACCACGCATAGGATCCTCAGCAGGGTTTAGGGTTTGGGGTTTGCACTGTAGGCTTTGGACGCTTTAGACTGTCTCTAGACTCTTTAGACAGCTTCAGGCTTTAGGCTTCGGGGTGGATTGAAGGGGAGCCTGTCATGGTCGATCCTTGTCTTCGCGAAATTGGGTTGCCATCTCAAGGGCGGCAACCACTTTACTAAACCTCAAGAGGACCATGACACAGATTCAGCCAAGAGTCGTGGTAGGGGAAGGTGTAATTGCCAGGCGGCGCAGACGCTGACGAAACAGAGTACCTACCACTTGGGGATGAGTTTGCCATAGTTTGCCTCCAGTTCACTGTTCTGAGGGCAACTGCTGCTTCGGCTATGCTACGCTGAAGAACACACAAAGGATGCTCAAACAAGTCCAAGAGAGTTTTCTGTCAGGCGCACAGAAGTACTGATGAACCCCACTCCTCAACAGAATGAAACTGTGCTAGAATCCGTGACTTCTGTGATGGCAGCATCCCAGCAGACCATGTAGGCTTACGTCTTTGGTTCTCCGAATGCAGCCCTGGGCACCACCAGTACTCCGCCACAGTCCCCCAAGCCTGTCGCATTCTTTTGAGCTGGGAGGGCATCCACACGTCCTGAAATATTGCACTGCTGGAAGCCATCCGACAAACTAGCCAACCGCATCCAACCACCAACCCTGCTTGGAAGCTCATGTGTCGATTGATGGGTGGCTGTAGGGTATCTCCAACAACCCCAACTTGGGCTCATGGAATATCTCTGAGAATGCCGAATTCCTGAACTACTCTCAAGCTTCGGCATCGAAGCAATCCATGCTGACATAGTTTGCACATGGGAATCCCGGACTTCAGATTCGATCTCTTCATCCCATCCCGACGGTGGATGCCCGGAACATCCAAGGAACTTGGGCAACTTGGGTCTTTCTTCCCTTGGTTCCCGTTCGGTGCCACATCCTTTTCGCTGCCACAGGAAGCAGGTGAAAGCGCCGGCCCTTCGGGTCGATCTGCTTCCGGCAACATCATGAACTTCCTGTAAGGAATAAAGGCATCAGAACTCCGCAGAGCCCCAGTTATGCAACGACCACTTACACAAACGCGGGCCAGCTCTCCTAAACCAACTTTCTCCCTCCTGTATATATATATATATATATATCAATTTACAACATGAGCACGTAGACCAACATCCTCACATCACTCCAATTTGCAACATCCTACGACTCTCTCGGCGCTGCCACGACGTAGACGCAAGGATCCTCGATGTCGGCTACCTGGGCACGCAGTTTCAAATGACAAACACTCCGACAAACTCTCTCGAAATAGAGAAGGATCGACCAAAGTCAAGGCAGGCATCCTCGGGCTAAACGATGAGGCTCCAGGCGGAAGCACGCTTAGTTGTAACGTTATTCTTTGCTTACCTGTAACTTTCTGTGTTTTGCTACATTTACTTGCTTGTAACTTCTTTTTTTGCTTACTCGTAACTTTGTCCGTGCCGTTTCCCGACGAGGGGTGCCAAAACCCTTGCTTGCCTGTAACCTTTTCTTCGGCCTCAAACTGCGAATGCTGTGAATTACAGCATATGCAGTCCGTTACAGGCTTCAAGTCTTGCAACTTGCAGTCTTGCGGGGCTTCTCGCGCTTGGGCCTTATCCCTTAGGGCTCCCGGGGGGCTTAGGGTTTAGGGTTTAGGGTTATAGGCCCCTGTCCTAACTATGGGAGGTGCCTGTCTATAGGGGTTATTAGGGCTTAGGTGTTGAGGGTTTTTTGGGGTTTAGGGCTTAAGGATTTTTAGCCCCCCCTCCCATTTGCAAACACAGCACTCGCATGATGGGTTCGAAAAAGAATAAAGTTCGTGGTTTTTAGGGTTTAGGGGTTTTAGGGCTTAGGGATTTTTAGGGCTGAGGGTGTTTTTGGGGTCTAGGGTTTAGGGATTTTTAGCCCCCCCTCCCATTTGCAAACACAACACGCACATGATGGGTTCGTAAGAGAATAAAGCGGGGGGGTTGGGGGGTCGCAGCCCCCCCCACCCAATTTGCAAACACAAATGCTCGCATGATGAGAACGGAAGAAACATGCCTATGTTTAGGGGCTTTTAGGGTTTAGGGCTTAGGGATTTTTAAGTTTTGGGGTTTAGGGCTTAGAGTTTTTTGGGGTTGCGGGTTTTTTTGGTTTAGGGCTCAGGGGTTCTTAGGGTGTATAGGGCTTAGGGCTTTTAGGGTTTAGGGGTTTTTAGGGTTTAGGGTTTAGGGTTTATGAAGGTTTAGCTTTTTAGTGTTTACGGCCAGGTTTTTGGGGTTTAGGCTCAGGGGTTTGAGGGTTTAGAGCGTAGGGCTTTTAGGGTTTAAGGGTTATTAGGGTTTAGGGTTTCGGGCTTTTGAGGTTTAGGGCTTTGGGTTTAGGGCCAGGTTTTAGGGTTTAGGGTTCAAGGGTGTTGAGGGTTTAGGGTTGTTGGGGTTTAGGGTTTTTAAGGATTTAGGGTTTAGGGGTCTTTAGGGTTTAGGGGTTTTTTGAGTTTGATTGGGGTTGACCCAATTCCCTTATATTTACTGCGTGTGCCAACAGTCCAGGTACCAAAAGTCACGACTAAGCAAAAACAAAAGTTACAACTAAGCAAAAACAAGTTACAACTACCCTAGCTACCCTCCAGGCTCCACTACTGAATCACAACCCCTGAAGAAGAAGCGATCCGGAGTAACTTGAACAAGCTCTAATTGCGTTTTTCTCTCCTGCGACTGGTTCAAGCAATGATCTGAACCTTGGGCCTTGTCTGACATGAAGGTGGGTCCTGAGGCCTTGCATCTACGAAGCCACTTGCCACCCCACTGCAAGCCACGCAAAAAGGAACCGCCATGCTGCGCCCATCTTCTCCGCATTCTCGCGCGTGATTTCCGGCGGGCGTCCCTCGCAAAAGCATGGAAATTGGATCAGTTGGCTTGTAGCCTCCCCCCCCTTGCAAACTACTATCCATGTGTGGGCAGAACCTCATCCAGCGCCCCGATCGACGCGGCAAAACGCTTTGCCTTTCCAGGTTGGAATGGCGGTTTGGTCACTCGATCCACACAAGACCTGGCTTGAAAATCCTAAGTCTCAAAACTCCTTTTTCCACATCACAACTAAGCCTACTCACCCTAACCCTAGAGACTCTGACCCCAAATAGTAAACCTCAACCCTAGTTAGATAGGCCCCAGATCCAAAACACCTTCAACCCTGACCGTAGCCCTCCCTGAACCCTACCCTACAGGTGCAGCTTTCTTCGCGTCCTGAGCAGGTCGTCTTGGTGAACTGCGTTCGGCTTTTGGTTCTTGATTGTGGGCGTGGTCACTGAGCAAGACTAATTCCAAAAACTCACGGGTCGCACGGTACCTCGCGTGAGAAGAGAGTGTGGAGTTTCGAGCTTGGTTGGTTCTCGACTCGGCGGCATGCTGAGTGAACGGATACCTTTGCAAAAGCTCTGGAAGCCCGCTGTCGGCAACGAAAGCAAAAGCTAAAGCAAAAGTAAGCAACTGCGCCCTTCATTTGCACCCTTCCTCCTGGCCTCACGCATGATTTCCAGCTTGCTGAGGCTCGAGTTGCGCATTACATGGTTGATCCTTGGGTTCGGAAAGCCTACCACCAACTTGCAATAGCTTGCATGTCCTTAGAAGGGTTCGGCTTTCAGACTAAGGCTTTGGTGAACTTGCAGTTGCTTGCCAGGCTTGGAAATCCTCAGATCGATGTGAGACGTTGAGGCTCTGAGCGACAATGGCACCAATCGTGCTTAGATCAGCTCCATCTGCCTATACACCTTTGTGCACACACCCATGTGTACATTCGCTCGTGTGTGTCTGTGTGTGCTTCAGCAAGTTGCATATGTACGTGAGGTCGCACCTTGATGTTGTGCACGCCGACCATCAACCCAATGTTTCGAAACTGACCTACCGTCCCCGAAAGCCTACAGGCGTGTGCGGGCGTCGCCTCGCAGATATCAGTAAGGGGTTTTGGGCAAGGCTACAAGCCTTAGACTCCCAAACCATCCCAAACTGAGGCTTGCAGCCTTGCAGGCAGATCCCACGCGTTCTCACACAGAATGTCTGTGCGATTCTTTCTATTGGAATGCCTGCCTGACATCCGAGGATAACCGAGGAGAGTTTTGAGTTAAACCCTGTCGGCCGAGTGGCCGAGAGTAGTAGGCTTGAGCCTTGACGTTCTTGGCGATGGGCATGCTGACAAAGTCTGGCATCACCTAAACTGTCTGACTCGGGATGAATACTTAGGGCTAAGTGGATGCTAAGTGGAGAGTAGGCAGTTGAGCAGTTCACGGGTGCAGATTTGGCAGATCTTGGTGAGAGGCAAGCGAGTGCTGCATCGTCTCCCCTTAGGACAGCCAGGAGCCCAAACCGTCGATGCCACCCCCCACCCCCCCACCCTTCCGGATTCCTGTACGCATCTGCAATATTCCGTACAGAGTTTGTACGATTCTGGCAGGGGTCTCGGGTTTGGGATTCTTGGGCACCAAGATGTTCCGCGCCTCCTTCGTAGTGGGTACTGGAGCCTCAATGAGGCCCAGGTCCGCCACGTCGGCCAGAAAGCCTGGCAGCGGTTTGCTGGCTCCGGGTTTCTGGGGTTTAGAGTCTTATTTTGCCTAAAGTGAAAGTTCGGCGGTGTTGAGTTTCTGGGCAGGTTGAGAGTGTGATCGGCGCCACTGCAGGAACTAAGTACGACATCCATATGTTGCGGCTGGATTCTGTTCTGTTCTGGGAGACGGGCGGGTAAAAAAGGCTGTGTGTTGAAGCACGACTCGCCGGAAGGGGTTTGGGGTGGGTGAGAAAGTCGGAGGATTTCCTAAACCAGCAAGCCGCGAGAACAAAGACCTGGTTCTTGCCCGCACCCAGATTGTGTACCCTGAGTTGTGCACACATGCACTTCCGAAATTACTGCAGAGTGCTGCCTCTTACAAGTGCCGTCACCCGATTTCAGTGTCTTTCACGAATGCCATTTAATTCCTCACTGTCTGCACGGTGACCTGCAAGTGGGAGCAGGATCCGCACTTGAGCTTGCTAATCCCAAAACGTTGAGGCCCCTCACGTTGCGGCATTCCTGTGGGGGCGGGGGGGGGCGGGCGCTCAGCTCTCCCGAATGTGCTTGCCATCTTGAAGTCTCAACTTGTCTCAACCTTATCGGGCCTAGTCACTACACTCCCGAGTTCCCAAAGGTTGCGAAAGAACTCCGGCCTTGCTCGAAGTCGTGGAGAAGGAGCAACCTTGAGGCCGAGGGCAAGAACAGCTCTGGTCGAATTCGGGCCTTCAACACCCAATGACTTTCAATGCACCAATAGCCCCAATCATTTGCCAAACACGAAGCACCTCGCCCGAAACTTCCTGGAACTCCTTTTGCCCAGCAGCCCTTGGCCCTCGCGGCCCGCGCGGCCGGTACGGCCAAGGCGATGCACATACTCCTCAGATTACTTCGGGAGGTCAGGAAGAGTTTTCGCTGTGTTTTGCCGATTGGCGAGAAAAGACATGTTTGGATAGACGGATGGAATGGAAGAAGGGGGTCTGCTTTTTCGTGGCTTCACTGGGTTCCCTGCGAAAAAAGTTTGGGCAGACACGTCGGCATATGCCGACAAAAAGGGCGTTTGGGGCTTCGCGGGGTTTCACGGGGCCTGCAATCTGATGGCAACAACAGAAAGGCTCGAGGTTCAAACGCTTCGAGGGAGCAACCAACACTGGAATCTTTCCTGGAGCTTCGTGCAATGCTGTGTGGTTGGAAATGCATGGACTAGCAATGAAGCCTGAGAGCCTCTTGTGCAACCACATACGTCACATAAGACAGAAACCACCCGAAATGAACTTCATGCTGAATGTTACGACCTACAGCGGTCTAGCACAACCTTTGAGTAGCTTCCGCATCTTGGCGCGAGGCCTCTTTGGAATGGGCTGCTCCCATCTGTATCACATGCGTGACACCTGGAAAATTGCTGTCACGAAATCTGCTTATTCGACCCTGTTCCCCTCGGGCTCCGCACCAGAATCCATCTCCTTCTCCCTCCCCCTGTCCCTCCCCCTGCGCCCCAAACGTCTGGCCACCCCGCGCCCCTCCCCTGTGTGTAGAGCTGCCAGATTTGGTTGGGGCAATCTGGTGTCGTGCGGGGAGGGGTGGAAAGTGTGAAGAAGCTGTTCTTGGTGCGAATTTGACTTGGGGCCCGACTCTTATGGGCACCATGAGGACCCCCGAAAACCGCGGTCGGAGAACCATCACTTTGCTCAACAAATCTTCCCAGCAACCCCACACGTCCTCCAAGCTCACGTACGCAATCAGTTTAAGGATGTTCAAGGTTTTGGGTTTATGGGTCGGCTGCTCCGCGGCGTCTTTTTCCTGGGCCTGCAGTTTGTTTTCCGTATCTGCACCCCATCCATGCGGAACCTCCGAGGCGCAACGCTTGGACCGCCGACACGCACGTCCCGTGGCTTGGGCCGGCTCCCAGTCCGCGCAAGCGCTTCATTATCAAAGCAAGGAAGGCATGGAGCAAAATAGCATGTGCGGAACTCTGCACAAAAATCAACAGGCCTGGGTAGTCCAAACCACGGGCGGAAACGTCGCTGGTGAAAAGCCTTGACCATGCTTGTCTCATTCGGTCTCCAAGGACACGCAGGGTGCTATGCTTCCGAGGTCATGTTTACAGGAATGGAAAGATCGCAGGGAGGAGTGCAGGACCTAGATGAAAGGTTGCGGGTCAAGCGACACCAAAGGCGAAATCCATGCATGGAATTCCCATGCCAAGGACATTCGGCGAACGACTTGCTCTCAAAGCTTTCAGAACCAGAGCGCGAACCAACAATAACTCACGAGGACCAAGTGCCTAAGGGCCCTAAACCCTACAACCCTCCCCAATTGAACCGCCGCCGCAGGGCACCCCGCTCGCTGCCCCGCGAAAGCGCTCAGACTCCTCCGTCCTGCTTGGCCGCGCAGCTGCAGTCAAAAGCTACTTTGGCTGGGCTGCGGAGCTCGGTACAAGTTGAAGTAGAAAATGCAGCGGCAAATGCTCGCACTCCAAGGATTCCGAGGAAGACACTTAGCGCATCTCACGCTGGCACGCAGAAGTGCACCACACCCAGCAGAAGTGTCGGTTCTAGCTGCGTCTCAAAGGTCCTCTGATTCTGCTTTCTGCGCGCATGAATCTCGAAAACCGGCAGGTCAGTGCCTGCACAGGCAGCTGCACAAGACTGCTCAACATAGTTCAGGTCTTAAAAGCTGAGCGCCCCGAGCAGGGCCGGTGATTTTGGCGCATTCTACGAAGATCGATTCCACCCGCCAAAGCCCGCCAAGCTCAAGACTCAAGATCGGACAAACTCTGAAATCCAAGAGTCCACAAGAGGCTCGCCTGACTTCCGAAAAGCCTCGGCATAGTAGGCAGCGATACGGCCCGTCATGAAGATCACCACCTGAGGGGCTCCAGGGCTGCTTTCTTCTTTCACATTTGTTCTTTGAAACTTTTTGGGACTTTAGACACACACAAATTTTGTGAGAACAAGGAAATCGAACATGAGATCGAGCGGCGACTTTTGAGTCCACCTCTGCGGCCGCCAGCGTGAGGGATGCCCAAAGGCCTGTCTCAGACTGCCGATGAGGTCGGAACTAGTCGGAACCCATCCCCAAACCCCTAAGATCCCCCAAAACCGCCCAAAACCGTTAAAACGAACCTTGAGCGATCTGAACGTATCCCAAAGGCCCCCGGCACATGGCACAACTATGCACAACTATGCACAACTGATAAAGTCCAGGAGTCATTCCGTCATACGTTCTGTTGGCAAGACCTGGAAAGCAAGAGATTTGGAGGATGAGTGAGTAAAGGTTTCTGGGCAGTTGAAGGCTTCGGTGGTGGCATCGGTGATGGCTTTCACGACTCCACACATCTGAGGGCAAGGCAGCATAGGTCTGGCAGATATGCTCAGGCACCAAGGCATCATCAGAGTGAATGACCTTGCGACCCGCTGCCCACCAACGAGAAATCGCTTTGAAGCTAGGGCTGACTTTCGTACTTTAGGTGCAACTTCCAAGGCCAGAACCTTCCTTGAAAAAAACACACTACTAAACCATGCAGCATCAGGAATGCGAAGCAGGATTCTCTGCTTCACATCTCCTGAGGGCCAGTCATTAGAAGTGCAGTACAAGACTGCGGTCGCAGTGTCAATCAGATACAGATAGACTCAGAAACGTTGACGGAGGACGGAGGACGCCGTGGACAGCCAAGTGGCAAAGTGCCACCACCGCACCAGATCACGCTCGCAGAGTGCTAAGCGCAAGAGAAGACCAATGAAAGCCAAGCCACATCCACATACATGTGATCCGGTTTGCCAATCTGGCTGACCTGTGCGAGTCGAAGCAAAAATGCGCCTTGATGCGGGGTCTTTGCATGAAAGTAGACGGGCAACACTCTGTAGTGCAGCGAAAAGCTTTTGATAGCTTTTGCATGCCGACAGGGCACTAGATTCGTGACAGCATCGCCCATGGTGGCAGAGTAGAACCTCGAAGGGGGCTGCTATGATGTTTGATGTTGCCGTCCACACCCTAATTAGTTCGGCTCCTGGTCGCTTTGTGGCCAGGGCTAGTTCAGCGATCTCCTCATCACCAAAGCACTCGTTTCTTGTTTTTGGAGCACGGCTCTAGCTTGCAGCTACAAGCCCTCAAAAAACATATCTTGCTCATAAAGCTCGATGGGGCTGACGCCTTCAGGTCTGAGCACCCTGGTAGCTGTTAGCCCTGGTATCTGCTTATTGTCCCAACCCTGTGCAACCAGAGAAGCAGGCTTTGGCGATGGCTTGCTGCTGGAAGGGTTTTCACAATGTCCTCCAGAGTGTTGCTTCACAGACTGCAAGTTCGGAAGGTCACAACGAACATCCTGATCTACGCCCTGTCTCAGCTCGTGTGTACACTTAGCACTTCACGCTCCGGAACTGAAGTTCCCTTAAAGAGGGAGGGTTCCGACGTTGTTCTACAGCCAGGTCAGCCACGCTGTCTTCTTCCGATAGAGATACTCGTGCAGGCAATCAGGGCAGCCAAACATCAGCCGGCCCTAACTTTGGAAAAAGGATAAGCCCCCGAGTCCAGCGTCGCTTGCCGGAAGACATCCTGGGATTCATATGCAATTTTTGGGTTGGGGCGTTGGTGGAACGGGAAGGGGGGGGACGATTCTTTGAAGATGCTCAGGTACAATGGGTTAGCGGACGTAGGGCCAGGCAGCTCCCTTGAGACGTCGTGAGCAGTGCAGAACAAGCATGTGCCTATGCTAGTGATTGATTTGTTCAAGGATTCACTGGGTGCGCCTAGAGACGCTGGCCAACTGATCCACCTCATCCAAAACGAGGATCCTCACCGCATCGATTTACATTGTAGAATCTGAGCACGGGTCCGTACTCCTCTAGGCGCTGTCGAAAGTCTCCCTCACTCTCTTTGGGGCTTGCCTAATCAGGGGCATTGTTTGGCAGGGCAGGATTGGCCGAGTATGCGCCCTGCAATGACCACGCCATTACACTGCACATGTACAGGTCGACATCGTGCCCCCACAATGCCGCCCCTGCTGCTCTAATGCCAAGCAGCTGAACTTTGCTCAAGCGATCCACGAAGCCCTCCGTCTTCGCCGCCTTTGGCTGTTAAGAAGCCGGGAATCACAAACCTGATGAAACCTGATGAAACCTGAAGCCCTTGAAGATGCCAGGTACAGATCCAAGTCGAAGACTCTCTAGCAACCTTCTGACACCTTTTCAGGGTCTTGCGGGCTTCTTGAGCTTGAAACGGCTTGCTTAAGACGATATGTACGAGTTCCATAACTGGCTGGTTCTACATCTACGGGAAACGGCGGTGCCGGCAAGAGGCGTGGCTTTGTAGCCGGCCTGGGGTGGCAACCAGGATCCTTGGAAGCAACGATCCCAAGGCCAAAACTGGTTCAACGGCTGAAGCATGTGGAACAAGCATACCAAGGACTAGTCTCGGCTGCCGACTTCCCTTGGAAAAAACCCTGGGACCACCTTTGGGACAAGCCCCCTGCAACCCATTGAAACGTCCGCTGAAGTCCTCTAAACTCCCGCGCACAGACAGCAGAACATCGTTGCCAGCTTGCCGTGGAGGCCCATGTGGCTTTCGGCTTGGGAAACGTGGGGGAGTCCAATGTTTTCGCATTTAGGGTCTGAGCATGCAGACAACCTGGAAAAAGTAACTTGAAATTGATTGAAATGCTATTTGAAAATCACGATAGAAATATTAGAAATCCGATTAAAATGGACCTTTGGACCCTCAAAGGTCCCAGCCTTGAAGCTAGGCGCCTGTCAATACACCCTTGCAAAGCCAGTCAAGAGTAAGTTTAAGGGCTCGGACGCACAATTGCTTGGCGTCCTCAAGTTAGTATAAGGGGGAACACCCCAAGTAGGATTCTATGTACCCAAAAAGGTTAAAGGTGACCCACCCAGTCCCTAAGAACCTTTGGTACAGGTGCCTGCCTTGCTGCTCAATCAATGGGGTGTTTAGGGCTTGATGCAAGTTATGCATTGGCCTAGCCTAATGACAATGACAATCTGTATTCTCAAGAATATTCAACAAGTTCTGATGGCTTGCTATTTCACAAAAAACCCCTTTTGTTATCATACATGATAAAGAATAACTCACAATAGTCGAGATCTATTTCATACTTCTTCGAGTATCATACCCATCCATTAAGCAGTTAAGCAGTTTTAACCCACTGTATCTTGCCAAAATTTACACGACCAATGTCACTTGCATCATAAACATTGAATATCACATATTTACATATTTCGATTTCCATATTATTCTTGCAAAGACAATCACGAAATTGATGCTCCCGCGAAATTGAATACCATGAAGATGTAATGGCAAAAATCATATTAATATGCTCCAAATTAGTTCTCAAAGAACAAGTCAAATATTTTGACGATGAAAAAGGTAGTATCTTCAAAAGCCGTATGTTGGTACTGATTTGGTTTGCATTTTCAGAAGGTATACACTAAAATATTGTGATATTGAGAAGCACCGTGTTTTTCACTTCGTCAGCCGGCAAGCCCTTTGATGATTTGTGGACGCAAAGGGGGCAGTTGCGGAGCACTTTGCGTGCGCGGGTGTGTTCAGATTGGATACGCTCCGGGACTTGAAATTTAGGGCCTGCGGATCTGCAGAGGTTGTCGGCACCCTGAAGTCCCAAAGCCTTACAAGAGAACATGGGCAGCTACATCGGGTTCAAACCCGCCGCACGAACGTCTGAACCTCCCAAGCTCCGAGGCAATTCTCTGGTTTCAAAGGACTCAAGAAGGGAGACAAGACAGACAAGACAGGAGGCGCGGCACTGTTTCCGCTCTGGTTCCGAAACAGAGACCCAAACACCAACTTGTCGAAGCGACAGAACAGTTTCAAAGCGAGGCAGGCAAAGCAACGACCTCCACACGTTCAAGGCGATCCAAGGCGCACAGTTCCTTTGGCTGCAGTCAACGACTCCAGGTCCTGGACACTCAGCACTTCCAATCTTTCCACGCGAAAGTCCGAAGAAAGTGCACAGGTTTGACTAATATGTTGTACATCTCCATGCTCTGGAGTCTGGGCTTTGGTGCGTCGGTCAAGCTCGAACCACCAGATCGCGCCTAACATGGCCTCTCACGGACTGCAACGACACTCCCTACCGGCAGCATGGAATCAAAGATGATGCTGCCTCCTCCCAGGGAACGCCGCCGGTCATGCAAACCATACCTCACAAGGCCGCTTAGTTCCACTCCCGCGCATTGCTTGGTAGGTCTGCTGAAACACGTGGCAGCAAGACACCCATGAAAACGGAAATGATCCTGAATCCCAGGCCTCAACATGCCTCAACACTCCACAGAAACCAAATCGACAAGCAAAGCTCAAGACCCCCATACCTTACTCCGTGCAACTCCACCACTGCAGCTTGTTCGTGATCTGCACACCCGCGTAGACCTACCTACGTCCAAACAAGCTCCCACAACAGCAGAAGTCAAAGACCGCAACAAGGTGCTGCAGCTGCTGTAGTACTTCGTCAGCTTCTCTGCTTCAGCAGCGACCTTCTGCGCATGGAACCGTGTGAGTCTAGCGCGCCCACAGTCTCTCCTGCTAGTCACGGATATTGCCAGCAACGGGCCAAACAATAACAACTACTCGGCCCTACTATCTGAGAAACGAGAGCCTGCATCGACAGCTCCCGAACCGGTGTAAGAACCAGGAGTGCCAGTTCTCCTTACAGAATCGTCGACTTGGGCTGGAGGGCTGGAGTCTCTTCCCATCTAGGTTCTTCCTAACAGCTGACCTTCTGGCAGGCTTGTAGCAGCTTATGATGCACTTTAGGCTTGTAGCTTATGCTGAACCTCAGGCTGCTTGACAGCTGCGTCATGCTAGGACCCGCAGCAACCCTCTGACCCTCCAGCCTGGGACGACCGGCTGGCTGTGCAGCCTGCGATTGTCATGAACATTGGGTCCTAAGCCACAACCCTGCAAACCTAGACTTACACCCTTCAAACTCTTCTTGAGCCTGTTGCCTGAAACCATGGGATGCTCAGCACATGGTTAATCCTTGGGGTGAACTATGCCTCCTGTGTGTCGGCGCGCGCACGTGGACGGGGTCTGGCTCTCTTCTTCTTCGTAAAGTCGTCTTCTACACAGCAAAGAGGGTGCAGGGGGCTTGGGCCGGGAGGCACCCCGACCCGCAGCATCGTCTCGCTCCAGGGAGCATTTGACAGGCACCGGCCTTGCTGCACGCCAGGTTCATCTCGTGTGCCAACTTTACCAGATGCTACTGGAAGCCTTTTCGCTGTGCAGCGGTCGTTGATGTTTGTCCGGAGACATGACATGGCTCCGGTGTGAGTCCGAAACTGAGGTTTCGTAGAGGAAGGGAACTCTCAGGTCAGAGCAACTGAACTACACGAAGCCAAAGCAGGCCTCTACAACCTACGTCCCTGCATCGGCCTATCCAGGCAGGGGAGGAGGAAGCTGAGCGTCTTGCCAGAACCTGTCCACTCACGGGCAAGGTTGGCCCAATCCCACTCAGAATTACCATGAGACTATAAGCCTCCATCCTCCCTCATACCCTGCCTGTCTTTGCCCGGGCCACAACCTCTGCACCGCCACGGATGGATTCGTAGGTCTTCTGCTGGATCTCCGTCCTTGTGCTCAGAACTATTTTAGGGCGGATCTCTGAGTCTCTGAGCTTGGTCTCCGCAAGGAAGTGATCATGAGCTAACAACAATAGTTGGGAACATTCACGTTGCAACTCTTCTCCGGGTAGGCAAACTAAACAGGTATATGGCTTTGCGCTTAAGGTGCAAAAAAGGATTTTCACTGTAGCTCCCAAAGCTTGGCTCTTCGGGCTTTGCGGTGTTTAAGACACTCAAAACATCTCAAAACTTAACTTTGATGGCATTGATGTACGACTCTTGCCACGAGTCCAGGAACCGAACTTTCTTCGATTGCTTTCCGCATGCAGCTTAGGGTCAAGAACTCGTACTTAAAGGCCTTGGCAGTGCCAGAGAATGAGATTCTGGCTGCCTACCAGGCCTGCTGTGATTGACAAACTTGGGCCAGTTGGGTCAACTTAAGGAGGACGAAAGCTTACGCCACAAAAGGCACTGCGAACTGTGCAGGAGTTGTTTGCTGAGGCAAGAAGCAGGATCACGACTTGTACCACATGCATGATTGCCGCAAACCATGTTATCCGTCGGTGGTCGGTGCAAATCTTGCAAGTTCAGATCTCTCTCGGATACGTGCTTTCTTCAAGGCTACGCTGGCACCGCTGCAGTGCACTCTGTATCCCAACTTCAACCCTGGACCTCCGAGCTTCTTTTTTTCGGGCCAACCTCAAGGCCCGAGCTCAACCCGAATGACGGCTCAACCGGTGACGGAGATCCAACCACCGAGTGTCTGAATCAGGGAGGCATTCTACACACACACACACACACACACACATATATATATATATATATATAACCTAAAAGCGGCGTCAGTTCGACTTCAACTCACCGAAACTTCCTCCCCTCCTCCCCAACCCGCTGCCTCCTGCATGGCCTTCTTTCCCTCTGCTGCTAGGCACAGCTCTGAAAACCGCACCTTCGGCGCCTTGGGGCGACAGTCTGCATTCTCATGCAATCTCGCTGATAACCTGTAACCGGTCCAGGTTCACATGGCTTGCACTGTTGTTTATGTGCTCAGCAAAGAGAAGGTTGCACGTACGGCGCAAACTGTGTTTGGCTGAGCCCGCAAGTCTCTGATGAACACGCACATGAAGCTTGACGTTATAACATTCGGCACGCACTCCGAGGCAAGCTGTGATTGCCAAGGAGGCAAAAGAGGCTGAAGTACAGCAAGCTCAATTAGGAGACGTACGTGGCACTCATGTAAGACGTGCAACTCTCTGAAGATCATTACAAGCAGGTGTGGCCCTCTCAGAACTGAAGTTTCGTTGCGCAACGTGCCCCCAAACCCGCAGGCCTCCGAGGCCTCAGCTGGAGCATAACCATTCGCCATGGCTGCGGGGAGCCCCCCGCTTCGGCGTCGCCGCTCTGTAAGGGCCCTACACATAGAAAACTGCCAAATCTGCCAAAAACCGTTGCGTTGATGTTTTCGGCCCGGTGGGCTCTTGTGATGCTCTGTTTGCTACAACTGCGACAGGCCAAGCCCACTAAACAACAAAGCTCAGCGCAGAGCAACCAGCGACGATGCGGGGCAAACGGCGTCAGCTTTCAAGACTTGAGATCTGATTGAGTTGATGCTTGGAAGAGTGCGGCATTTGGAGCTTGGGGTCCACGCGTTTGGGGCTCGGGATGGGCTTGCGAGCGTGTGTTGAGTGTCTTTTGAGTCCACTTTCAAGGGTTGTTCCCGACATGTGCCCTGCCTGCACCGGTGCCGTCGCCGGCGCGGGGCCGAAGGCCTCAAGGGACTGAGCAACACTAGCTATGCGAAACATCACATTGTTACCGTGGCAAACCAGGCGCCAGTCATTGGTGTTGGTCCCGCCGGTTCCGCTCGGAATCAGCCCTGAGGCACGCGATGCAGGTGCCTGGATGATATTGCGGCGCCCACACCAAGACTGCAGCTGCATCTCGAAGAGAGAGAAAGAATAAAAGAACACGGTTTTCTTTGCCACAGCGACCTGATGTAAGAGTACGAGGCCGGCTTCCCTGGGGGTGGGTACTCCAAGTAGACTCGGCGGGTCTCTCTGCGGGACTGACTGGGCTCCAGGAATACTCTGATTGATGCTCGACGGGGCTCTCTGCCGGCGCCGGCTTCTCGGCGGGTGGGCACCCCAGGGGTACTCAGCAGGATTTTCTGTGGGCTTCTCTGGCGGCGGGCACCGATAACTCGGCGGGACCGTCGGACGGCTTCTCTGTGCAAGGGGCACCTCTAGAAGCGGGGGTTTCAAAACATTTCCAACGGCCACCTCCAAAGCTAAGTCTAACTGCCTACATCGTTTGTATACACACTGCGCATGTAACGCATAATCTGCTCGACTTCTGATCCTGCGGAGCCAAGCTCAAGAAGAGCGGCGCCTGCATCTTCGCCATCTTCAGGAAGCTATTGCGTGTGAACGTTCAACTTTGGTGGATCACTTGAGCTTCCCAAGATTATACAATGACAATGTGCGTTCGCCTGCGCAAAATCGCACCTGCTCGTGAAGCTCCAAACCTTGAGCACGAACGGCACAGGCCGCCAAATCCGACTTCAAGCTGCCCAGCACACGAGGCTTACCCATGCTTTTTCAAAGTCAAAGGCCATGGCAGTTTTCAGACAATGCGCCTTGCAAGGCCCTTGGAGCCCAATTCCGGAAACCCCCAACACAAACCAAGAACGTTCCATGCATGGACAATCTTGCACATGCAAGTGTCCGTTTGCGTGACACACAAGCGCGTGGACACGAGCCCAGTAAACCCGGCTCCGGAGCCAGGGTATTCAACGCAGGAAACCCAAGTTGGCCCTAGTTGAATGCCGTTATACGAAAGGGCACTCTTCCAAGCGCTGTTCAAACCAGCACTTTGCGTTGTGGGCTTTTTGGTTTCGGGCTTGGGGCTTTGGATTGAAGGAGGTAGGGGGCTTCTCCAAGCCAGAAGGCAGCACTGCTTTCGTTTTTCCAGGATCTGGCAAGGCTTTGAACCACTCCATCTTCTCCATTCGACCGGCCGCGGTGTCTGCCAGGTACGCTTGCTGCCGTGCCTGCCCGAGAAAACCCGCAACCCCACACCAATCTTCGGACCAGAACTTTCTTGACAAAACCGTCTTCAAGATTGAGACTTCAGGCTTCAGCTTTCTGCAGGGGGTTCATAGGAGGGAACCTTCCGCGCCGCCGGTGCGTCGTCCAGGGCTGCAAGGAAGCGCTGAGAGGCAGTGTTCCCCATCGCCCTGGAGTCCTCTAGCCCAGCACGAAAGGAGATGGGGAGATGTTGACAAATTCGTCAATTTCATGCTCCATCTTGAACATGCCATTCCTGTTTAGTGGCGTGAGCAGATCAGCATTTGGGAAGGACCAGGACACGGAGGTGAACAGACCCAGCAGAGTCACCAGCTGGAAACAAACCCTCACCCCGACATCGTACTAACCCCTCCTAATGCCACTCATCTCAGGATTGTCCGCATGACATCGCAGTCACATGCAATCGCCAAGCCATGAGCACTGAACCAAAAGGTCCTCCACCGCCAGAAAGGAGCCGCCGGTGGCGCCAGCCAGGGCCTCGTAGCGCTTCCTCTCGGAGTCGTGGAAGTGGCCAAGGATGATCTCTGCGCTTGCGATGCTTGCAGCAGGGAAGGGATAAGTTTCACACTGTGGGGGCACTGCAGGGCTCTTGGGCTGGTGATTGTGGCAACCCTCCTCAAACAGAAAAGACTGAAGATGTGCTCAAAAAAGGCCAAAGGGCTATGTGCCACTCCACATCGAAGCCCTGATTGTGTAGCTCCTCCGTCAATCCGAACACTTGTGTCTTCAACTGAAAAATTGTCACACACACACACACAAGCACACAGAACCTTCGGGCAAGTTCCGCAACTCCAAATCTCCTTCATCAACGGATCCATGCCCCGGATGCCACAGTAATCACCTTGACAGGTCTTGGAATGTTCGAGGGTTCACTGGTTCACGGGTGCTGGCTCCTCTGCCTGGTGAATGGGTGTCCTGGCCGTCCGTGATAACCTTAGTTGATATCAGGCAGTTCTTGTGTGAGCAACCCGTTAGGTCTCCATGTGTTTCGCTACCTGTGGAGGTATTGCTCCTCGCGTTTGCCACTTGCTCAACATGAACCGGAGGCACGTGAAGTCTGCGCATGTGCTCGTTTCATTCTGACTTCACTTCTGTTCTCTTTCTCGCATGAGGGGCAGGAGGGCTCCTCTCTCTCTGCCTTTCCCTGCTGCTCTCTGCCGTTGGCAAAAATCTTCCTGTATTTACTGGGTGCTTCTTGACTAGCTTTTTCGGCAGTGGCCACTGGGCTGAGAATCAGGGTTATGAACGGAATGCTTGAGATCAGCGCGCGAATGCGCATAACTGAGGTAATGACGATCAGGCGCAGCCTGCCCTGCCCGGGGGTATACCTTGTGGACACATCCTCTTCGATCATCTTCCACAGGTAGGTGCCGCCAGAGGTTCCATTCCACTGCGCAGCCACCACGCTACTGTCAAAAGGAGGGAGTTTGCAGAGTTTCCAATATTTATCTATGTACTGAAACAATACAGAGGACCTTCACTTTGCAGCACTTTGAGCGCACAATGCAAACAAAGCTCTGGAGCAGCGTCGCTGTCGCAGTCAGCTCTTGCGACTTGGAGAGCTCCTCCCTCGGGAGCAGCACTTTGGGAAGGGAGCCGAACTTCAGAATGCGTGTCGGCCCTTGCAGCAGTGGGGCCACCTGATCCAAGACTTGCTGCGGCGTGGGATTTGGGAAGTCTAGGGAGATCTAGATTGACAGAAGCTGGGGGAGTCTGGGTTCGGGTTCAGCGTTTAGGCTTCAGGGCCTGATCCAAGACATCCTGGCCCAATTGAAGTCCGGACTTTCCGAAGACACCCCTCACCGAAGAGCGCATGGAGCCAGAGTCGTCCAAGTAGAGGATGGTCTCAAGGCCGTCCACTGTAACAGAAGCTGTCAGGGAATCCGTGACATCGGCCATCGACCTAAGAGCCCCTCCCAGCATTCGCAACGCGGGGTGCCTTGCCCCATCAAGGGCGTCCCCCACCACCGGCGCTAGTCTCTTGCAAACCGACCAGGCTGCCCCTGCTGCCCCACTCCAAAGGCCGCCACCAACCGTCAAGGCAGAAACTGCGGAAGCCTTTGTTTCGTGGGCGCCCTCAGCGGTGTCAACATCGTTAGCCTTGGAGTGGCTAAGGATCCTGAGCTTCTCCCAGCTCTCCTCGTGAAGCTGGAGGCCATGTTTGGCTGCAGCCTGCTGGTGTGCTTGCAGCTCACTCCAGCGAGGGAGCGGCCTCGGCGGCCTCGGGTTCTGATGCCAGGCCTTGCCATACCCCAGCACTTCCCATGCTGCACGCTCCGGTTCAGACAGCTCTGTCCAAGGCTTCAGTCCACCGGAGGCACCCCGACATCCCCGACAAAATGCCCGCAGAGGCCATCGAAGGTGCCGGAAAGCCATCCGGGCCCACTCCCGAGTTCATCCGGAGAGATGGAAAGAGACAAGTGGACAAAGATGGACCAATAGTGGTTAGATACACGCGCCTAGATGCCCGCATCTTAAAGTTGCCCTCGTTCTCGCTTCGCATGTGCAGACAACTACGCCGTGTGCCATCGAGCCTTCACGCTGCGGATATACTCGGCTCATGAACAGCCGGAACAAGTAGCTAAGTAGCTAAAGCAGAACCAAAACCAAACCTTGATACAACTAGAGCGCCCCTACTTGCACCCAGCGGAAGGAAGTGTACCTACCCATGAATAACGGGTGGTCCTTGGAGAAGGGGGCTTGAGCTCCTTGCACTCTTGCGATGTCACGATCGAGGCCTGCGATGCGAAGCATCGGCTGCAGCCTTTGGGAGAAAATGACCATTGGAGCTCGCTAGCTTTGCTAGCTTTGCTAGCTTTGCTAGCTTTGCTAGCTTTGCCAGCCTGCCAAAACGCCCGTATGCCTCACATACGCACGCACACTGCCCCACCGGCTTGCTACACGAATGTGCAGTTGCTTAGGGCTGAAGCAACCAAAGGCACGTCGTCTCACTACAAGTGGTTGCAGTTGCATGTCTAGCCTCGAGATCCTCAAGGCACGGGCACGTCAATTCCTACATCTGTGGAGCCATATTGGAGCCACCACTCTGATTCACTCTCACTGAGGCTCGTAGTACAGGTGGACCTGACATCTGCCACGGTACTAGGAGTCTCTTCAGCAAAAAGATCGTCTTGGTCAACGTGCGTAGCTCCTGTCCTTCGTCATCTCATGGGTTTCTGCATGTTTGTATTCTGTCTTCGACTGAGGAGCTCCCTCGCTTTTCAATGAATGAAAAGTCGTAATTTTGCACATCCTGCCGGCAGCGTTTTTGCCGTGAGAATTGTCACAAAGATCCCGTTTGCAAACCATTGCCATCAAACCCGACATAGAAACCCTGCATTGCCCCGCACTGCCCCGCACTGCCCCGCACTGCCCTGCACTGCCCTGCACTGCCCTGCACGGCCTCGTAGGTGAAGTCGACCAGGCCATTGTCCTTCATCTTGCCCTGTACGCAGGAGCGAAAGCAGGCACTAAGCTTTTTCTGAGCCGCTGTGAGCTAAAAATCTTGTCTGAAGCAGTGGCGAAGTTTCTGGGTACTGAGCCTGTACGAAATGCAAGAAAAAGTGGGGCCAAGAAAAGGTGGCGGGAGGGGGTGCCCTTGGAGCTTAGCATGTTTGAAGCGGATTGCAGGAAACGAATGCATGCCGGGGAGGTTGGGACAGAAAGCGACGGGAAAAGGACTTGCAAGCAGCATAAGGAAAGGAGGGCACTGTCGGTGTCAAGCATGTATTCAAAACAAGAGCAGTCTTGGCGCCCGCAGCATGCAAATACGTGGCAAGCGTGTGCGGCTGCACATAATGCAGAGGGATTGAGGGGTGCTCGAGAACCCAACCATGTACGCTTTCAAGCGAGCAGCATCGAGCAGCAAGAGAGGGGAGGTTTGGCGGAGAAAAGGTCTAGCAGACCACAAGTAGTAGAGCCCCGCTACCAGCCCTCTCCCTCCCAGCCCCCCCCCCCCCGCGCCCCCCCGCTTCACAAAAAACAAGAGCACTCCCCAAAGATGTGTAGATGCATCGTCCGTGTATCCGACAAGGACGGGGCCGTTTCCAGGCAAAGTATGAGCATGTCAAAACTGACACTCCGAGCATCGCTAAATGATGTGAGCATATGTGAGCATATGTGAGCCTTCAGCGGGCCCGCTTCCTCATCTTCGGAGTTGTAGATCCTGTCGGAGTTCGGGGTTTCGACAACATATGAAATAGTCACAAAGCAAAACGCCCAACTGCAAGTGCCCGCAAGAACTGAATTGCTGCGCTACGTTTTTAACTCCTGTAGGCTCCCTTCCTTCCTCTCAGTTGAAGAAGCCGAGGCGCTTGAAGTCGGAGTCTGGCATCCAGGCCTGGTCGAAACCGAGCCTCTTGCGGCCTTCAGACAGCACCTGACGGACTCGTGGTTTAGGTTGGTTGGGCTGTACGGCGCTTGGGCTGATGATACATGCAAAGCTTGATCATCCAAGAACCTTGCTTTAAGGCGAGCTGGAAAGGGGCTGAAAGGGGCTGAAAGGGGCTGCAGGGGTTTCAGGACGACCCTTTTGGAGCCCTACCATTCCGAAGCACTAAGCAGACGTGGCAGGACAAGGCCTCGCTGACATCTGCATCAGCCTGGAAAAACACAAGCAACAAGATGTATGTATTGTTAAGACACATTAAAATGTGTGCATACAGATCACGCACCGGTGCCTTACCCATGGTCAAGGATCGGGGGGCTTTAAGGTTCAGCTTTTTGGGGTTTTTGGACGGTTTAAAGCTTCAAGTTGAGCGTCTCGCTGAGGAAGGGTAGTCCCATTCACTGGCGTGGGGGAGGCGACAAATAAACATAAACATAAACACGAGGCATAAACATATAAGCATGAAAACAGAAGTTATGGTATGAAGATGCATATACATGTACATACACATGTACATCTCCATGTACATATAGTGCCGTATGGCTATGGTCCATCGGGATGGGCAATTTTGACAACACACCGGGACCTGCATGGGTGCTGTTCACTTTGTATGATGTGATACCAACACATGTCAACATATAGACAATAAGGTGCCATCACGCTGTCCCCCGGCGCAACGTTCACGGCAAGAGGGAGGGACGGGAGCGGCCGTGCTTGAGGTCCACAGCGTTCCCTGGGCTAGTCTTAGCAGGTTCCGCTTCCATAGCAGAAGATATCGCTTCGTCGACCGCCGCTTGTCGGACTGTCTTGCCGGCTGAACAAACGGATCGCGAATCCTGATGCTATAGCAATCCTTTCAACCCTTTCCTCCCGAACTCCATGCCCGACGCGCGTTCATCAAAGTGAGCATCGTGGCGAGCAATGTGCGAACCAGCAATGTGTGAACCATCGCTTTCAGCTGAGTTGACTAGCCTGAAACATGGTCTGCTTGTGCTGATAGTAGTTTGTCCTCCATTGCCGTCCTCCCCCACACTCCGCAGCTTCCACCAGCAAATTGATACCATCCTTCTTTCGAAGTTTTCTCTGGCGATGTCCGGCTCACTTTCTGGAAGGCCATGCCCTCAACTTGAAGTGCCCTCGACCAAGCTCCCGAAGGAACTCCAAGGCGCTGTACCCAAAAGCACGGGATCTGCTTCCATGGAAGGTGAGCAAACGTGACCAAGGTTTTGACCTGGTTGCCGGCCAGATGGTTCGACCATGTGGAGGGCAACGTCAGGCTGCCCTTGTGTGGCTGCCCTAGACCTGATATCTTGAAGGTCTTCTCTGAGGACTTGTCCTTACCGGCCACACTTGAGCATGACCAGATTGCCCGGCTCCGGACATCTTCGCGTGTTCTGGCTGACAGTGACTACGAACAGGATAGAGTTGCAATTGTCCAGGCTGAGAAGGAACTCTCATATCGAACGGCTTTGCTGGGGAGATCGCGGCCAGCGTGTCAGAAATTGAACCTGGCGACTGGGTCCTGTACTGGAGGCGCCATGAGAATGGATCGAGTAAGGTCATATGTTCAGATCCTAAGGTGGTATTGCTGAGTCGCTGCGGGCGCGTCACGCGTGCGGCACCGGAGCAACTTCGCTCTGCATCCAAGAGGGAATGGCAGTCCACAGTGAAGGGTTCAACGGGTCCGGCTGTAGAAGGTCAGGGTGCTACGGGTGTTGGCCTGGTGGAACAAGGCGAGCTTCCGAGCATGGACGTTGATAGTCTGGAACAGGTCCTATTCCTGTGCCAGAGGGTGTGGAGGCAGTCTTAAGTCTTAGCGACCTAGCTTGGGGGTACAGATTGTTGCTGTTGTCCACCCGGATCAGGCAGGGGAGCTTGCGCTCATGATACTGATATACCATGTCATTTGCCTTCAAAGAGTCAGGCGTTTCACTAGGTTGCGTTGGCCTCGAAGGAAAGAAAGAAACGAGTCGAGGTGCGCATCAAAGACTGTAGTGGGTGCAACTTAAGCAGGCCAAAGCGAAGGAAGTCGCGGCACGGATGGACCACAGGACTGTCAAGACAGTAGCTGGAAGCACTTTCGACGAGAGTCAGCTTACGCGTTGTCGCTGGATTCTTGCATGCAAACCACCTGAGAAGTGCGGATGTCCTGCGGAGCTAAGGCTCGGCTAGCGGTCTTGGGTTTCGAGGGTCCCGACCTGCAAAGTATCCCAAATCACAACAAGGCAACCCTAGGCACAGATGCTAGACAGCGGATGCGGCCTTCAACAAATGTATGCTGATTAGTTGTGATGTCTCCACGGCGTTCCTGCAGGGCACAGGGGCTGGCATTCTATGAGATTTATCCAAAGTCCCTTGGGCACATGTACCTTCAAAGACCGGTCACTCCCAGAACCCAACCGCAAGCCCAAGGCGAATGGGGTCTTAGGGGTTCATGCTGTGACGGCATAGGAGGGCGAGATGCTGAGAAGCTTCCAAGTAACAACAGCTTTGAGCCCCACGAGGTGAGTGCACGTTCACAGGGATCCGCTTTCGGCTGTGGGATGAAATGTGCGATGCTCGCAGAGACTTTGGAGCAGGCGCTCAGTCTCAACACCAGGGCTGTCCCCGGACCGGGCCGGCAGGCAGCCTGCCAGCGTTCGCCACGTGTCCGTGGCAGTGGGGAGAGCCTTTTGCCGCGGGAGCGTCTTCAAGAGACGTGTGAGCTGGTTCACCCAAACGATATTGGCAGACAGTCTAATCAAAGAAATGGACAGAGAGGGATCGAGTGCTCTATTGGATAAAGAGACAATCGCAACAATGGCTTCACGAGGCTAAACACAAGCGATTCCCAAATTACTTAACTAAAAGGCTTTTGAGCTGTCCCAAACGAATCACTTCGCGATATGGCTATCGCCCATCTGGATGGACAACGCACCGAGGTGCACGTTAAGGACGTGGATGCGTGTTGTTCACTGCGTACGATGTCATTGCCTCCATATTGCAAACGTATGGGACATAACGTCACCGTGGCCACCTAGGACATGTCTTCAGAAGAGGACCTTGAAGGATATCAGGCCCAGGTCATAGGCAAGGATGGAGGTTCCCGGAGATCGGGGATACCAGTGCGGGAAATCCACACCAAGACCGGAGTCTCAGAATCCGAGATCCAATGATCTTGGATGCTTGGGCTTGGATCGTGGATCTTGGATAGTTAGTTGGGCTTGAGAATATTGAATCTTGGATCTGGGATCGTCGTAAATCTCTGTCGAGGTAGGTCGGGGAGACAAAAGGGGATTAGCGCATGTGACGCATTTACATGTATCTACATATATATATATATACATATATATATATATCCTACTTATGTGTTTATATGTACGTCTATACATGCAGCACGTGTGTATAAATAAATATATATATATATATATGTATGTATGTATGGCCTCGAAGCAATCTTGGACAGTGAGAAGTGCGACCGAGAGAGGAACCTGCCTTGATCATGAACCGGCAGCGGGCACCCTGCGCAGGGGCTGTGAACCTGGAGAAAGGCGCAGCGTTGTGGCAAAGTGCTTGGTTTTGCGGCACATTCCACCAAAGAAACTATATACTGCAGCAAGGGTTAATGAATCAGCACGGCGCTCGATCTCCACCACGTCACGGCTGAGGACTGGCGTCCTCGCGGTTTGCGGGGTTTGCGTCTCATGAGACGATTGTCATCCGGAGCAGTGGGGGGGGGGGAGGTGCCACTGCCATCAAACAACAAATGATCCCAATGCCCGTGCCGAGGTGCCATGGCGTGGCAGAGGCGCCGGCTTGTCCCCGCAGCGCCGTGCGGCTCTCCTGTCTGATAATCTCTGAGACAAGTCCCTGACAGCCACCTTGTTGCAGCCCTTTACGTTTGGCAACAGCGTCTCGCCTGGCGGGGCGCCGAGCGCAGGCCCACGAAGGAGAGGGTGGAGCCCAAAAATGCGACCAGCAGGACCTGAGCCGTTGTGAACGGATCTTCTTTAGATGTGGACAGCTTCACCGCTGCTTGGAGAACGCCCCCACCCCCAACCCACGCCCCAATCATAGCAAACTTCTGCTTAGATGCGGCAGATAGCAAGTTGGACCGGGCCATGGCGACGAAGCGCGGAGGTGGCTGAGAGACGATGCCGGTGCCTGAGCCTCCTGGCTGCAGCATCGGCCGTGATGGCGCCAACTTCCAAACACGACAGGAGAGACCAGTGCTCAAGTCGAGCAGCAGTCAGCCAGAGACTGTTTCCCTATTTTGGGTCTGGGAGGGATCTAAATGGGGCCTAGGGCAGAGCGGAGTTCCCCCCTTTTCCTGCCGCTGGAGGCCTGCGATGCAATGCATCCACTTGCAGCCTTCTCTGGGAGAAAGACACAACCACATATCTACTGTACCCTGCCAAATTGCCCGTAGAAGCCTCGACCAAACCTGTAGCACTCGCAAACATGGACGACAGTTTGTGCGATGCCTGTGCCGCATCAATGTTATTTGCAGTCGCTGTGTGCCACCAAAACATCCACAGCTTACCCTCAGGGCCATATGCTAACCGCCTCACTGAGGTTCGTAGTACAGGTGGACCTGGGCTTCGGCAGTCATGCTCACTCTGGCTTTAGCTCTACCCAAGGTGACAAACGAGCACAGACAAACTACTCTAGGCAAACCTCCACTCCGAGGAAGGACGAACATAATACAACAAATATACTACAAACATACAACGAATACAACGAACACAGCGGGTGTCACAACGAGTGTCACAACGAGACAAGGCCACGACCACCTCCAACAGCTGAAGTCCCGGACGTCTAAAACGGCCACAGTCTAGAATGCCAATCAAGCTCAACATGGCCTCGTAAGTGAAGTCGACAAGGCCATTGTCCTTCATCTTGCCCTGCAAGGGATTAGAGTCTAGGGTTTAAGTTGTAGGCTTTGGGATGGAGGGGTCAGGGTTCTTGGGGGTTTCCCAGTTCACCGCCGGTCTCCCCTCGCCCCGCTCCTTCAAAGGGCCGGCTTCCTCATCCTCGGAGTTGTAGATCCTTGGGCTATGACCCTGCTATGACCTTCAACCATAAACCCGAGGCCTTTGGGAATCCCAAGAACCGGAAGTCGGGAAAGCTGGACAGACCGCAGCCTGGGCACTTGAAGTCGGAGTCCGGCATCCAGGCCTGGTCAAAGCCCAGCCTCTTGCGGCCCTCGGACAGCACCTTCGTACTGACATCCGGGCTTTGGGACATTTTGGGATGTTGAGGGCATCAGACGGTTGCAGCCAACAACCGGCCTCGCTCACATCTGCATCAGCCTCCGAGTGTCCAAGCGAATAATCAGGAACCAACCGACAGAGTGCACAAGAGATCCAGACACAATACTGGAGAACTCTTGCGACCTAAGGATCACAGCACCAGACTGGCGCTTTGAAGAGTTGTGAAGGTGGTGAGAGAACTCTGCATAGTACAGCCATGTCAATCATTTCGAAGCATCCAATATGTCTGGCCATTGCGGCTAATTGAAATCCTACTACCGACAACCGCAGCTATCAACCCTGAACCCCAAATGGCGAGCCGTGCCCCTCAAACCGTAAATCCCTGTGTCATCAGCATAAACACTTAGACACGCTTGAAGCACTGAATGAAGGAGGCAATTTGTGCTCCTTGATCATGAAGCGGCAGCGAGCCCCTTGCGCAGGAGCGGTAAACCTGCAGTATCATGTTGGAATTCTGGTTCTTGAGGTCCTGCGATCCATCTTTGAGGGCCTGTTTCTCCTGAGCCCGGCGCTCGATCTCCACCACGTCACGGCTGAGGACTGGCGTCCTCGCGGTTTGCGGGGTTTGCGTCTCATGAGACGATTGTCATCCGGAGCAGTGGCGGGGGGGGGGAGGTGCCACTGCCATCAAACAACAAATGATCCCAATGCCCGTGCCGAGGTGCCATGGCGTGGCAGAGGCGCCGGCTTGTCCCCGCAGCGCCGTGCGGCTCTCCTGTCTGATAATCTCTGAGACAAGTCCCTGACAGCCACCTTGTTGCAGCCCTTTACGTTTGGCAACAGCGTCTCGCCTGGCGGGGCGCCGAGCGCAGGCCCACGAAGGAGAGGGTGGAGCCCAAAAATGCGACCAGCAGGACCTTGGGTATCGGGGTCGAGGGAGGCTCCCGACAAAAACTGCCACCATCCACCTCAAGATGCCATGGAACGAAATGTCACGGAATGCCAGGCTGAGAGCTGCAGGAGCTGCAGTCAACAGTAACCCTACGGCCATGGCTGGAAAACACGGAGTTGAGCTGCGTGCTGAATTCTTCCGGGGATGCGGCAGAAAGGATGCTCGACTTCGCCATGGCGAAAGACTTGAAGGGGCTGGGAGATGCCGAGTATGTCGAGTCCTTTGAGCCTCCTTGTGAATTTTTTCAAACGGACTCCAATGTCATGCGAAGGGCTGAGGCCACTTGGCCACACCTGTGGAGGGCAGGGGCGGGGGGGGGGGGGGGAATTCTCAAGCGCAATGCTCTCTCCAGCGCGTGCATGCCTTGAGGAACTCAGGATGACAGCGTGCATGCAAATGACTCGAGAACTCGCTTTACGCCGATACGTCACTCCCCTCGGCGCGGGCCTATCGGCGTATCGGGCGGGCGCGCGCCGCTGTTTAAACTCGGCTTTAATGCCTAAATTCTACACCCTAAACCTTTAAACCTTAACCCCATAGGGTTTAAGCTTAAGGGTTTAGGTTCAACTGCCGGCCAAGGTGCAAATGCCCAAAGCTTAAACCCTAACAAGATTTACCCATTCAACCTGAATCGGCCCGATTCAGGGTGAGTCGGGTTGAATCGGCCCGGAACCCGAATCCAAGATCCTGAACTCTGGTCAGACCTGGGTTCTTGGAAAGGGGGGGAGTTACCTCATATGTATATTTATATGTATTTTTTTACCTTTATATATACATATATATATATGTATATCTATATATATATATATACTTATTGCTAATTATATTTATATACTTATATGTACTTGTGTATTTACAGATATACATATCTGTGTATACAAATTTATACACAAATATGTGTATGTGCGTACGTATATACGCGCATGTCTTTTTTATACATGCGTGTCTATGTATCTGTGTGAATATCATACAATTTTCGCTTATCCTGCAGATCCATGAAGACAAGTATCTTGAGTGCTCGTGGTGGTAACTCAAATCGACATCCAACAAGCAGCCCAAGAATCAATTTCATAGGTGGCGGACTTTGACATGAGCAAAGGTCTGAACGCTGCTGGGTCGCTATTCGCGTTACCCATGGTAGTGGCAAGCTAAGATCTTCTCAGCGACCGTTACATTTGCACATATGCACACATGGAACACACGCAGGTTTGAGCAAGAACATCCATTTCCTCATAATCAGTCGCGTTCGTTTATCATGAAATGGATTGTGCTTGCCCGTGACCGATGCTGCTGATTCCAAGATTTATGTACTGGGAGCTAGCTGTGCCCTTTCATCTTCAAATTGAGAATCTGCATCTGATAATCCTCGGTGATTTCCTGTGGCAAACACGTGCGCAATAACCAGTGCATCTCGAATTTTGTTTGGCCTTCAAGTGCTTCTGCAACTGCTTCAACTGCTCTTCTGCCACCGTTGCCCGCACCAACAGCGCCGACCTGCACAGTGTGGGACCTCTGTCTAGCTCAAACATGTTGCTAATCGAATCTAATTCCCACACATCCACACGCCTCTCAGCCTCCAGGTCACGGACACTCTTTTCAAAAAAGGCCAAACGCTGAGCCTGACACGTGAGAATTCCCAGAAATCTGCCTCTGTCTCGCAAACTCCCCCAGATCCCCCTCAATGCATCGGCATAGGCATAGAGCCTGCACACGCCTGTCCGCAGGACTTTGCTGCTCCAGGAATGCCACACGCGCCTAAGGCGGCGGATACGCACAAGATCTTTCACACTTCTGCTCCCGAGTACAGAAGCAGTCTGGCCTGCAATGCTCGATTTTGTTCTTGCAGATCTGCCTGGCGGGTCGGCTCTTTGAAAGCTCTTAGCCTCCACACTTTTAACAAGAAGGTGCGGACATTTGCAGATGCATTGGCGGCGAAGGTGCCGGCATTTCGCAGCGCTTGCACCTGCAGCAGACGATGGATTTTCTGTTCCACATGTTGAAAATTCCCATCAGCCTCTTCAATGAGTCGATCCTGCATCCTGGCCACCGAGGCAACGAGATCAGAAGGACTTGGAAGCTTCAACAAGCCGGAACATTTCGTGCGAGTGAACCCAAATGACTTGGTCAAGCGATGCTGCAGCATGAATGCTCAGCACAGGCAAACACGTGGAACAGACAACAACAGCTTGAGCAACTAGAAGGAACAAAGCTGAAATAGCACAACAAATAGGTTTGAGCCCATTGTAGCATGATGTCACATGCCGGTGCGACTTCGTCAATCGCCCAGTCTCGAGGGCTTCGTGAGCGTCAGGCCTCAGTCAGAAATTGCACCGAAATTCCCACTACGAAGCTCGAAGCCAAAAGCACTGTCACAGAGATCCGTTTATCTTTGTCTAAACCACCTTCCTGGGACGGATCCGTAAGCCCTAAGCTTGACGCTGTACACTTTCCAGGGGCTTAAACCTCCTGGCAGGCTTCGTAGGCTTTGTCACACGAACTATTTGACAGTTTCTCACACCCGCGACTTTCTTATCAGGCACTAAAGCCTGCGGACACTCTGCGGGCTGAAATTCTGCAAACAAACGCGGGGAAAAAAACTAAGAAAAGGTGGACTGAATCTGCAGTTGCGAAAAGATGACAGATCCTAAGGCTTCAAGTTGTTCCGTGCTCCCCTTGATGACCGAATCAATCGGTTGTCGACATTGAGATTGTTTGTGCTAAGGCACTCAACGAGCTTGGTTCTCTCCATGACTTTGTTCAGGCTTTCATGACGTCGGTTTCTATCCACCTGTCCCTTGTCGGTGGGTGGGAGCTTTCTGACAGCCGTCCAGTAGTATGGATGGCCGCACTGCTCTCCCTTGGGTCTCCAAAGAGACTCGCGAAGATCTGCGATCTCATCGTGGTCCCATGTGTTGACACTTGGTTACACACCCACACGAGAACTCGATTGCCGATCGTTGCTGAATGCCATGGATGCCACAGAAGATCTTTGGAGGGCTTGTACACGGTATGGGCAAGCAAATGCGCAACCTCCTTCTCCTTACACACTATGCCAGGTTTCATGAATCGGCATCACACAACAGTACATCTCGCTCTCCTTTCCCGCGTCGCTCAGATGTGAACTGCAAAAGGTCATGGCAGGAACAGCAAAGTTGACAAGTAAAGGCTGCGGGATGATACAAACATATACAGGCCATACATACCCTTTTTACAATCGTTTACCTGTCTTCGTTGATCAAAGAACCGAAGGGACATCGTTGCCCGTGAGTTTATCTTCAACTAGAAGGCCCCAATCCAAAAGCTGGGGTTAGAGCCAGCAGCGCCACAACCCTGCTATAACCTGTTTCAACTTGTTGCATCACGGACGCTTGACTTCTTGGTCTTTTGCCACCTGCCGCCTGGCACGAGTTTCCGCTCCAACTCCGAGAACGGCAAATGTGCTCGCAAGAGGGCTGCACCTCTGCACCTCCGCAAGCTCTTTGCGCGCTTCGACCAGCTCGGCTTCCCTGGTCGACTCCAGATGTTGAAGCTCCTCGAAACTGGATTGCATGGAATTTCATGGAACTAGCAAGCCAGCTGTGGGTCCTGCTTCGCCAGAAATGCAGCTTGCGCCGTCCTTGCAGGCATGCAGTTTCAACTCATCAATATGCTTCGTAGAATGGTTGAACGAATAATGTGATGTCATGCGGCTCTTCTTGGAACTGGTGGCGAACACGCATCATTTCCAGCTGCCCCTCATCAATGATCTGTCTCGTGCGGCTGCGCTCGTCTTCCAAAGACTGCCTGGGAGGAGTGTTGAGGAGCTGAGAACGGAGGACTCTGTGCAAGCAAACGATCACATATTTGTGTCGGGTAAACCCACCTGAGTCGTTCAACTTCTCCTCTCATCGTCTCTTGAATCTTGCCACGCTCCTCTGACCAAGATACCAGAGATAGCGCGTTCACTCCTGTTCACTCCTGTTTCAGTGGGGCAGCCACTGGTCTGTTCTCCTCGGCGTGCTGCACTGAATCTGCCAGGTGCCCTTCTCGAAGCTCCAGTCGAAGTGCCTGAACACGATTCTCCAGGTCACCTGCAGGGTCATATGCCGTCGTATGCACTTGCATTGAATGTCCCCATCCTCGGATGCAAGCACAACCCACGAGACCCAGCATCCATCACCAGCCTCTTTCTACCTCTTTCTGAATCTCAGCCTGGATTTTTGCTTCTGATGCGGCATCTAACCGCATTCGTAGATCCTCGCATCTTTGCAGTCGGGACATGCAAGCAAGTGAGATGAGGTGCAGGCGTTCATCCAAGTTTCCTCGGCCACCACCTCTGCATCGTGTAGTTGCCTAGCCTGCCACAACCATGTTCAGAAGAAGCATCCCTTCATTGATTGTCACGTTGCACCTGCTCCCCTGTGAAGTCGGCGGTTGTCTTCTCAGCAGATTCCTAGAGAGATAGCCTACTGTGACCACATGTCGAAACATTACCAGTGATCTGTCTTCACGATAAAACGGCGCCGATTCTCCCAGACGTGCATCACGGTGGCGGTGAAACCCCAAACATTGTAGACCATAACTTTTCTAACATGAATGAGAGAATGGGATACAAGGGGAGCCGCAAGCCACGGAAAATCAGGCAGACCAATCCACCGCAACCCGGAAGGCCTATCTGGACCAGCCGGAAATCCTTGAGGACCCCAGCAGTCTACTGGTGTACTGGCTGGTTCATGGGCGTGATAATTAGTAAACAAATCCGTGTGAAAATATCTCTGATATTCACACATGTAAAGTTTCCAAGATATTCAGTAGCGAGCCCACAAAAGGGCAAAAAGGTAAGGAATAAGAGGAATGAACTTCAGTGATCCATGGGTTTGATCATGTCAACACTTTCCAGATCCTCGTTCGTTTATTACTAGACACACACACAGACGATGAGGATGGTGTCCGAAGTATCCTGAGAATCCAACTTTCCTGTTTTTTCAAGGTGACATGTATGCCAAGCTCAAACTGTGACCGAAGCGCAAGTCTCACAAAGCAGCCAATCCAAGGCACAAAAAGTTGCAGACTTGGCGGGTGTTTCGGGATTGCACAGCGAAGATATGCGAAGATATCACAGGATGCGAACCATGCACAGCTTGCATGATGACCATGAAAACATTCAGCAGGTACACAAGATGGCGTCCCATCTTGCTTCCTCGGCAACTGCAGCCAGCTTCGTCGGGCAGGCAACTGCAGCACCGTCCTGACCCCCTGCATGAAATGAGTTCAAGCTTCAATGGCAGTCAAGTCCTCCAAAAGTCGTTGGCTTAGAATCAGGGCTTACACACACACAACTGTTCATGCTATGAATGCTTTGGGTCCTGGGATGAACGAAATGAGAGTGATATGAAACTGGTGAAAAGCTCTAAAGGACATGGTAGTTACATGCAATACATCTACAAAGCACACATGACAACGACAACAATTTATAGGGAGGTCTGCTGTTTGACAGCTATGGTTCTTTGATTGATGTGTGCTCCGGAGGAGCACGCTACCTTGCAAGGAGACATAGCTTTTCTGCCACGCCATGTCTTTCAGAGGGAGTGTTTAAGCCGCGAGAGTGACGCACTGCGGTTGCAGCCTCATCATGAACTAATTTTTGAGGGTGGAGAAGACGGCCATTCAAAGTCCCTGAAGTCTTGACGGGTGCCCGATACACGCACCGCACCCATGTCCTTCAACTCTGCCACCTCTTGCTCCAACATCATCAGAAGAACATTGTCTGTGTACTGCATTTCACCTCTCAGGGCATGTGTGCATGCAGCTTGCAGTCAGCTCTAAGAATCTGCGGTGGCACAACGAAATCGCTGCCACAGCAAGTTTCGCGTCCAGGCCACTGAACTCATCTTTAAGCTCGGATGCCTCCATTTGTGCCTCGACCTGAGCAAACATTGCCGAAACATCGCTCGGCAAGGCTGCAGGAGACCGCGAGCGAAACACAGCATACCACCATCACGCTGATATGTGAAGTTCACAGCTCGGGCCGTGGCCAGCGACTGCATGGCCTTCAACTGCTCCTCTTCGGAGGCCATGAGCTTTTCATTCATCGCTTCCTGGAGCAGGCGGAAAGCGATTGCAGGAGACTGCGTGGCACAAACTCAAACGACAACCTCAGGACGACAGCTCCCGATCCTGATTCTCTAGGGCAGAGACGTACCTGTCCTGCATAAGGGTATGGTGCAGCGCAACAAAAGTTCGGGTCACCTTCGACTTCATAAACAAAAATCCCAGCACGCTTGTTTCAAACAGGGCTTCGCGCCGTCCTGGAAATTGTTTGCTCGGTCTTGGCGGGCCTAAGATGAAAGCAACACAGTTGTGTTGGGGAGGTTCCCAAGATTTAAAACTACGAAGCATTGATAATGGTTCCAAATCACATCAGCCGTGCGCTGGGCTTCTTCCTTCTGCCTGCCCGTCGCAATGAAGTGTTTTTGGCATTGTTGCGCTTTGCGAGTTGGTTCTTGCATGCAAAGCGCCTCTCGGCGTTGGCCAGCCGCTTCTCCAGCTCCAGGACGAGGCTCCTTGTGTCGCGATCCACACTGCCCGCTCCTCGCTCAAGCGCCTGCCCACGCTAGACAGATGATGCCACAAGTGCCTTCCAATCTTCTGGGTTCTTTTAAACAACGAATCTCATCTCAATTTGTTCTCAACACGTGGAAGACACTGAAGACATTGTGGATCGCCTGCTTCCACATCAGCCGTTCAGATCGCACTGCTCTTGCCCATCCTGCAACTCGATGGTCCTGCGTTACCTTAGGTTGCCACACGACAACATGTCTGAACAATGGAAAGTTTTACACTAAATTTGAACCAACCTGACATGCACGATCTACCAGCCAGGCACGGTTGGATCGTCTTCGCTTACCAAGAGGCTGGATTTGTATATACCTTGCCAAAATCTTCCATGAACTCCATCAGCGCTATGCCTTGAATGATTGTTGAATGTATTGTGGGTCTTGCAAGGTCTTGGCCTTTACAGGGCCTTGTTGATGAGCCTCAGATACCACACAGTCAAAGTATGCCAGGTTGCTTATTGCAGGCTTCCCCTGAGCTACGCAGAACAGCAGATGAACTTCAATGCTGCCACCTGACGGTTGGAGAACGATTGAAATGAGGCAAAAACTGAGAAACTCACAAACCATCCACTGATTCCCTTAAACCGGTGTCCTGTGAAAACATCTCGAAGAAGCCAAGTCAAATAGGAGCCGTTGACATCTCCCGGCTCGCCACTTCTCCATGACTTGACCAAGCTGCGCATGTGGTAGACCTCAACGTGCAAAACGTTCAACAACTTGGCGACTGCGAATGAAAAGAAAACAAATCAAGGCAACACCAAAACTAGCAGTCTGTGCAGTCTGTGCAGTCTGTGCAGTCTGTGCAGTCTGTGCAGTCTGTGCAGTCTGTGCAGTCTGTGCAGTCTGTGCAGTCTGTGCAGTCTGTGCAGTCTGTGCAGTCTGTGCCTGGCGGAATTTTCGGCCGGGAAGCCCCTCTGTAGCGGTCATAGCCTTCACGAAGCTGGACAAGACCCTTATCCTCGCAGGAATGAATGAACGAACCAAGTCGATGTACATTCGATGTGCTCTGGCAAGGATCACAGGCTCCTCTGCCAAACAATCCATGACTGCTGATTCCAGAAGAACAAAGCGTCCGTGGAGACCCCATCCCTCGTAGTAGTCTGCCTAACAAGGCTTCATTTCGAACGAGCTGCCTTGACAATTTCGTGTGCCTGGCTGCCTGGGTGACATCCATGATGAAAACAGTGCTTCCTTGATGTCGCTTCTCTGGATCTCGACGTCTTTGGGCAGCTTCAATGTACTTCATGAACTCCTTGGACATGGCGTCCAAGAATCACAGGCAAATCATGAACAAGACAAGCACTGCAAATTGCCCACAGATTCCGAGAGCCCACCCACTCAGCCCTGCTTTCATACCAGCAACATCAGCAGATGTAGCGCTGGCAGTTCGCACACCTGAGAAACGGCACTTGTTGACTTCATCAGTTGAAGGACGCCGTGACTTCGTGATAAGCTCATGCAACGTTCCAATGGGCCTTCGACCACTACACCTTGTGGTAAGTCCATCAACCGTGCAGCTTCTGGAGAATCGGCAAGAAGGTCCACAATCGTGTCACCAACAAGTTGAAAACACTGCAGCCTTCAAAGAAAGCACACTGCCCATGAAACTGCATCTTCGAATCTTCACATGTATCAAGAACCACTGCAGAGTAATTCTGCCTCATATGGAAAGTGTATCCAACAGCCCCGTTGGCACGATGACTGACCTGCCCGCGTGAGATCGTAAATATTGTGACTCGATGCGAACTACCTCCCGCAATGCAAAATGCAAAATGCGAAGGTAAACATCTGTCTGAAAGGTCTGCAATGGAGAGCAAACTGCACCCTCCAGCTTGCTGAGAAAGCCCCACATGACATTGTGTGCTTTTGTCTTAAGAGATCGTCATGGGCCCAAACTGCCTGGCGCTCATGCAACTCCGAGGCCAGCTGCCACACCGACGCCGCTGCAAGCCCTTCAGCTCCATCCATCAAGTCGCCCTGGGGCCAAGTTACTTTGGCTTAGCAAGTGTCGCCCCACAAAACATTGCTCTCTTCCAACAATGCCTGCGCTCCATCAGTAACACCCGCCACAAGCAGAACAGCATCTGTACCTCAGTTTCGCAAATGGGAAAGTGGCGTGCTCGCAAGAGTGTGATGAAACATTGCACCTTGGGCCCCTTGCCGTTCAATACAGCTTCCAATGTTGGAGCTAAATCGCACATGATCACATCCTCACGACTCAACAAGCCGACAGATGGACATACATGGACGTTGTCCATGTACTCAACGCCGACTAACGCTCTCTGCAAAACGCGTTTGCTAGATCCAATATCCTCGTTCGTGGAATCAGGGCCATGGACCATATCTGCACGAAACTCCCTGGGCGCATGGGTTGCATGAGGATACGCTGCACTACGATGCTCTGATCTCGGCACTGGCAATTCACTGAAACATCCGACCTGGCCCGCAAAGCTTTCGGATCTTTGACTTCCACAAGGGTGCCCACTGCAATGACATCCGGACTTTTCTCGGCATAATCCTCATCACGATGTGCAGAACTCTCCAGAGATGGAAACAAAACCGCAGAGGAACACCCAAAAAAATCTACGACTTTTCCTGTTGACCTCTTGGTTGTTCGGCAACTGTTTCGAATCGAATGGGAAAACAATAACCGAACGGAATGTGCACGGTTTAAACGGCAGATGGTCTGTCCTGCCATTCTTCGTCCCACACCCAGGGCGACCCAATTTTGACGGAACATCGCACCTGAAAAAAGGTCATGCGCCCAAATTCGTCTTAGTGCTTCGTTAGCCATTGGGGCAAGCTCCTTGGAAGGCTTCAACAAGGCATCATCCATGCAGCGCGCGTCCCGAGCTACAACAATGCTTTCAGAATAACATAGCGTACAACATCTCAGGTCGTTGCAAACAATGGCAGGTCAAAACATGCTACCCATGCTTACCATTGAAGGACGACAGCTGTTAACATGGAACCTGATCAGAACATGTTGCTCGGCATCATAGACGCACATTGCTAGTGTAAGCGCACATTTTAACGTCGAACCCTTGCACAAGAAAAGACGACTAACCGCCTGCCAAGCGTACGCAAACATCATGCAAAAAAAAACATGGATGAGGAATCCGAGAATCGATTGTCTTCTTTATTCAAGTTGAAGGCTCTCATACGCAAAAATATTGTGCCCGTTCATAAGGCTGAATATTCTGTACTTGTGCAAAAGAGATGGGAGTGACGTGCTAACTCAAAGAGCTTTGAAGAAAGAATCATCTCGGTAAAGGTTTGCGTTGCAGCTCAAATCCACTCGGACACAGTGACACAGTGCTTTTTCCGCGTAAGCAATCTGGGGTCGGCGAGTGGCGATTCGCACGACCGAAAAGTTTTGGTAAAAAACCTGGAAAGCGTCTCGCCTGCTTCATCACTGAGTGGAAAGGACCAAAAGTCCCTCCGCCGCGGCCCTGAGAGGAGCCAGCTGTTCGCGCAAGCCCGTGATCGCTTACCGGAGCACCAGGTGCTCCGCTACCATAAAAGTCGCGTATCCCTAGCACAAGGGAAATAAAGGCCATCGGCCACTGACTTTTCAGTCGCATGCTCGAGCAGTCCCGCCCTGCGGAAGGGCCGCGTACGACAAGTCAGAAAAAACATGGGTGCAATCTCTATTCTCACACGTTGAGGGGTTGAGGGTTTAAGGTTTAGGGTTTAAGGGGTCGAGGGGTTTATTCGAGGGTTAACCTCTGCAACAAGGTGCCCAAAAAAAGTGGAACCCTAATCCAGCAAACTGATCATACATGGGTTTCAAGGCTTGGGGTTTGGGCAGGGAGTTATGGGGGTTAAGAACAGGGGAATTCCCGGAGAGTACCCGGTAAGTAGGGTGCGGTTTCTTGGCCGCTAAACCCGAAACCCGAAACCCTAAGCCCCAAACCCGAGACCCTAAACCCGAAACCCATCTCCGCAAGCATGCTTCGAGATGCAGCCTTAAATGACAAGCAGTCACAACGAGAAAAAGTGCCCGAACATCGCCTTGCCGCACACATCGCAGACATCATTTTCGCTTGCCGCACGCAGGAAGACAGATGTCTCCTTTCCTGTACGGCTCAGGAAGCAGTGAGGACAGACTACGCCGAGTTCACACAGCTAATGACGGCCAACCGAAAGCCATGACTGATGGACCAGAGCTACTGCCAGCATCAGGGTTCGGGGTTTTTGTAATTGAGAGCTTTTCCACTCCAGGGGATTCGACAGAAGCTTGGCAATTGCCCGGGCCTCACCCGCACATTGCCACGATTCCTCCAGATAACCCCGACTGTTTCCCAGGTTCGAGTTCGCCGGTTTCGCGCTTTAAGGCGGAGGGCTTATCCCCCTGAATCTCCCAACACAAAAGCGGCAATGATCGCGGACAAATTTCGATTCGAAAACATGTCTTGGTGGAAAGAAAACTTGCGCTAATCTAAACAGCGCGTTCCAACTGGAGACTTGCCGAACTGCGGCCACCTCCCAAATCCTTGCATGTGCACCCAGAACTCGCACGGCCTGACAGCACAACTTTACATCAAGTAGACAAACTTTGAAAAATCTGGATCGTAAAAAGCCGAAGGTCCCTCTGGTACCTTTTCCCTTGAAAGCACGAACCCAACCTATCTAAACCAAGTGCAGACACACTCTTTTTCACTCGCAGGCCTTGAGCCAAAAGTCACGAAGTGCGCAAACTAAACGAATTCAGTTGTGAGCTTAAACGAGCTTCAGAACACAGTTCCTACTCACTGCACACTCACTCAAAGCAGCGTATTGGGCAAAAACATACTCGTATGATTTCCCAGGGAAATCATCGAAGCAAAAACATCGAGGATGGGGTCAAAACGATTCCCAATCACTCCGAAGCAAAACAAATCTATACAAGCTGATCCAAAATATGACAAAACCATCAACGATCAGCCACGATCTTCCACCCCCCGCATTTTGCTGAGGGTTCATGTCAAAGATCCGAAGTCCAAGCACTGCTCGGCACTTCAACGCTAAGGGGATGCCCTGGCCACATTCCATTGGTGCGTACTCGCCACCAAAACGAAACAAACGAGACACCAACCGATCTCTGACATTTACTTAAACTCATGCAAGTTCCCACCATAAGGCATCCTGGGTCCAACTGGTACCCAAGAGTTCGTTGTCAAAAACACGAATTCAACTTGCATCCACCAGCACTAGACAGGGAGATCTTGGAAAGTGTCCAAGAGTTCGAGTGGGGCTTACTTGCCTGCTGCCGCTTCAGCGCTTTGGCAGAATGCCACAGCGTGCGAGCGGAAGCCCCTTATGCTCGTAAGGAAAGGAAGTTATCACTTTGAGAGCAGAGGGCTCTGGCTCTTTGGGTATCGATGGCAATACATCTTTTTCCAAAAGCTGTTAAGACTTTGCTCAGTGGGATGTCTCGATTGGGCAAGCCCTTTGCAAGCGGCCCAGTGCGCCGTAGCAGCGTCGTACCATTCTCGGCGGGCATGATTGGGCCCCGCATGGTTGGAGGTGCCACCAGCCGTTTCCAGTGGTCATCTTCAAAAGCGGGCAATCGAAAAGGAATGCAAACGTCCACTTCTCGCAAGACAGTGGTGTGCAGTTTCGCAAAGCGCCAGTCCCTTACTTGTGGCTCAGCATCCTCCATTGCATGCGGCTCCTGGCGTGGTTGCCTTCGACTGGGGAGGCGGCGCCAGAGGGTCGCTTGCTCCCTTCGCATGCGGCCCGGAGGTGTGCTAAATCGTTCGTGATGCATCCCTGGCTTGGGGCTTGGAGGACGGCGGAACACTCGGAGGTGGGGTTCTTGTGCGCGGAGCAGGGAGACGGGTCACTCTGCATGCTCGGAGCAGTGGGGTATCATGTCCTCCGCCTGCGGTTGGAGCAGGGTCTTACGCTGCACTGGAATGGACACGGGGGTCCCTGTACGGCAGCTTAAGGTTTGACGCTGGGGGGAGAAATTGCAACCCCAGCCTCCTCTCCAATGGGGCCGCTATTTCCCTGTGAGGGGGCGGCGGCGGGCTGCCACACGTCCCGAGCCGCGCGCTGTCTTTGGGGCAGGCTTGCGCCACAACGCCGCCCATGCGCGGAAGGGGTGACAGGTTGGGGTTGCTTGGCACCCACGGACTTGTACTTTCTGCGGGCACAGGGCTGTTTCCCGGGGAGTCCAAGTCAATTGCCTTCTCTTGGAGAACGTTGCCAGCTCTTACTGGAACTGGACGCAGGCCTTGCGGGGCCTGCTCAATGCCCGCCTTGTGTTCAAAGGGAGCATCAACCTGCGGTGCAGGCCCTCTTTTTGGTGGTGCCAACAGTTTGGCGTCACCAATACTTGGCGGCACCGTCATTTGCCAGCGCCGCTTGATAGAGGGCACGCAGTACACTGCATTGGGCAGAGGCTCCAGGGTGAGTCCCTGGGCTTGCAATTCTGACACGGTGCCCCAATATCTTTTTTTTTGGACTGACGCCTCTTTACTACATCAGTAGCGCAGTAGGCCGGTCTTGTTGGGCTCGACATAACAGGTGAAACGAAGTCAGCGTGCTCAAACCACCAAACACACCACGCAACCACCCAAGAACCAAAGAAACAGAAGAAACAAAGCAAGCAAAGGCGCTGAACTACTAGGTAACCCCACGCACTCAGTACTCGAAGTCGTCGTTGAAGTCCCGGTGCAATCATACAGCACAGAGCATGCGGGGAATCGCAAATTGCGACACTGCCAGATTCTCAAAACCACCATCATGTAGCTACTGGTGCGACATCATTCGAATCGAACCGAGGTCATCACTCGATGGTCAGGATCACGTACCCATCGTCAAGGACAGATAACAGACCCGCAGTGGCAAAGGGATGTTACAGGTCAGACTCCCCAAAGGAGAGGAAAGACGTGCGTATGCCCCATGGTGGTCAGCCAGTGGGGACTTAACAGCAAGAACAATCAAGGCAAGACCGGCCCAGGGCACTCCATGGTGGTCAGCCAGTGGAGCAGCCCCGAGCGAAAGGTCCTCCGCTCACCCTGGCTTGCAGCTGCGCCCACCCGGATAGGTGTCCGCGCACAAGCAAAGTCTCATCAGACGGCCAGAGGGGAGGCCAAGCCTTCACTGCGTGAGTAGCTACAGCTACCGGGATCGGCGGAGGCGTAGGAATCGCCAACGGTGGAACCGATGGAGGCTCCGGAGTTCCAACCGGCTCCCCCGGCACAATGTGGAGGTTCCAATAGTCGGCCCCCGTGATTTCCCGGGGCTCCGATGGCTTTCCCCGAAGCTCGTTGAGGATACTCCGCCCCATCCATCCCAGGTCCTCGTACGACTTGCTCAGGACCACCAAACCACCTGAGGAGGACGACTCCGACCATCCGGAGGTCGGGCTGCCGCCTTGGAGCGGGCAGCTTTTGTCGACGCCCGATACTCCTCCATGGAGTAATGCTCCTTGGCTTCGTTCTTTATCACATTCCCAATAACTTCCCAGACGCACCTCTGGATCCACATCGGAGTGTTTTCCGACGTCACCCTTTCCGCATGGCCAATGTCGTACTTCTCGTTGTACTCCTGGTACAGGTTCACCAACCCAAGGAGGTACAGGGCAAAGGTGTGGCCCTGCTGAAGGTGGTACGACATAGGGAGCAGCTTGGGGTGAACGGACTTGTTCGAGGTCAAGGATTCTTGAAGTTGATCCACAACAATGGTAATGACCTTCAAGCTGCACCCAAAATCCACGGCCGACGCAGCCTGGGTAAGTTGGGAAAGGATATGCTCGTGGGAGTTCTCCAACTCGGTGGTCATACATCCCACCGATGCCATCTTGATCGGGCGTTCGGGGTGTTCCAAAGGAGGTTCGCAAAGCAACCACCTGAGCTCTTGTTCCTTCTGAGGGAGACAACCATGAGCCCAGGGAACATCCTCGGTGGATCCATAAGGACAGAAGACGACTTCTCCATCTTCCAAAGGAAGGGCAGGCACGGCACTTCCCACCACCATTGCCTCCAAGTACCCCGGAACCGTCATAGCCTTGCTCAAAAGATTCAAAGGCTCGCCAATCAAATCCCTGCACAAGGGGATGGGCTGCTGCTCCTTTTTGTGCCACCAATAGGTCCAGCTTTGGCCCTGTTCGGCATACAGCTCTTCTTGTCGCCGCACAAACGTGCGCACTCGAGAGTGGCTGGCCCAATCGCCCCAAGAGTCCTCCTCCATATCGTAACTCTTGGTCGAAATCAAAGGAAATTCCCTCTCCATCGAGGGCAACATTCGAGAGCGGGCCGCCAGAGCAATTGACATACGTATGCCTTCTTTGCCCTCTCCATGGCGCTGCTCTTCTTCGGCAGCTTCCATCCTGGCCCTTTCTCCCTCCTCGATCTCCTCTTGTTCTAGCCTTTCGGCTTCTGCAAGACGATGGTAAAACTCCGGTGTCGGTGACCGAGCCGGCGTAGGAGAGCGCGCAAAATGTTGAGGAGCGTCGTCCCCCGAGGCAGCACGCGCCCCCATGATTTCTACCAAAAGACAATTGGGACAGTCCAAAATACTGTTCGGCCAAAGCTTGCTCCATGCGTTCAAAATCAACAAGTGCAAAACACCATGCCGAAAAACATGCCGCACCACATGCTAATAAACATGCCACAAAACATGCCAATAAACATGCCACCAAACATGCCAAGGGCCTTTCAACAGGCTTCCTAATGAGTTGAGGGGTTCGTTTGGGCTGTTCTTTGTGCACTTCTTTGGGCATTTCGGGCAATTTAAGGGTGTTCTCGGGCACTTTCGGGGTGTGTTCGGTGCATTCTTGAGGCACTTTAGGGACCACTTTCGGGGATACTTCGGCTCTAAGCCCTCGCAACAAGAAAGCAAACGGAGTCTCAAGCAAAGCATGCCGGCAATCACCGCTCTCTCTTCCTTGTGGCTTCTCGACTTCTTCCGCCTTCTTTCCTCCAGTCGTCGCTTTCTTGAGGATGCTCGGTCCTGGCTGGTAAATTGCGTGAGGGGGGGGGTCGGTCCCCCAGGATCCCCCGAACAGAGTGGGGCATGTCGACGGACAATGATGGGGGGAACTCGCAGGCTACAGTGTAGGCTACAGTGGCACAGGGGCAGTTCAAAGTTGGCTGTAGCACGCACAAATGCACCCAAACGGACCCAAACTAAGCTCAATTGAAGTTCAATTATCTGAGTCATCTGGATCATCTGAGGCCTTGTTTTAAAACGCCCGGTGCTGACGCCGGCTGACTCCACATCGGCGGCAAGAAAAACAATAGCTACGCTGGCGAATATGTCAAATAAGGGGCCAGGGCAGCCCAGGCCAGGCCAGGCCAGGGGGCTGTTTTCAACTTTTCAGGAAGAAAAAACTAAACGGGGCCCAGGCCCAGGGGATAAGGCCGTTGGCCGTTGACGGTAATAACACACAAGACAAGCGGCTTAAGCAGCTTGAGGCGTGAGTCGGCGTGAGGTTTCGGTTTCGGGCTTTCGGGCTACGCTTGCACCGCTTGCGCGGCACAACACATAATATCACTTGTGACTTGTGCACCATTGTTTGTCTCGCGGCAGCACTGCGGCACCACTCTCGAGTCGCGCCGCGCAACGCCTTGGAAGAGTTGGCGAGCTGAGCAGCTGAGCTCGGCGCAGCACAGTCAGCACAGCCAGCACTACAGCACTGGTTGGGTTCTAGTTTACTCTACCACTCTATGGGCCGGCGTTTATTGTCTAGGGTTTATAGGGCTTAGGGAGTTAAGGGTTTAGGGTCTTAAGGCCCTAAACTCTAAGCCCTAAACCCTAAGGCCCTAAAGTTAGGCCCCAAGGTCGCCCTAAACCCTAAACCCTAAACTCCTAAACCCTATAGGCCCTAGACGGGGAGTAGCAGTACGAGCAGTTCTATGTCAGGACTGTCGGCTGTAGGCTGTGGCTGTGGCTGCCAGACTGCCCGGCTGCTGTACAAAAATCAAAGCCGCTGGGCCGCTGGGCTGGCTGCTTGCCAGGCGGTCCCAGTCAGGCTGGGTGAGTCAGGCGTCTATGTATAGCGCTGGCCGCTGGCTGCTTGCCAGGCCAGGCCGGTGGTGAGTCAGGCGTCTATGTCTATGACTTGCGGTATCGCTTTGCGATTGGTGGCTTAGGTTCACAGTCGCCGTCGCCGTCGCCGTGGTGCCCGTGGGGGGGCTCCGGCTCCGTCGGCGGCTTCGGGTTTTGCTGCGTCGCCTTCGCCTGCATTGCATGCCCAAACACATGGCCCAAACCCAGATAGCATCACAATCACAATCACAAGAATCACAATCAATTTCAATCAATGTCAATTCAATCAATGGACTCGTCGACTCGACTCCAACCGGCTGCAGCCCGGCCTCCCCGAGTCGGAACTTGGCACGCTTGCTACTTGGCTGCTCCGGGTCGTCCTGATCATCCTTACCCTGATCTGCTCCGCCGCCGCCAGAGGCAACTCCGGCACCGGCACTGCCAAAGGCAAACGCAAGAGCCATAGCCTCAGATGTGGAAGGAATCGAAGGCTGAGGCTGAGGGGATTGAGGGGATGAAGGCTGATGAAGGCTGACGGCTGAAGTGCTGAAGGGTTTGTTTTGCACACTTCTGCACTGCAAGACTGGGTCGTACGATGCCTAACCCCAATTCTGCTCATTCTGCTCTGTGGACACGTGCACATCGCTTCGGTTTCTTCTGTCACCTGCAACGGAAGCCCAACCTACCCTGGATTTCTGCCTCCAAGCCTCCAAGCCCGCAAAACCGGAAACAGTAGACGCAGGCGGCAGAACAAACACCAGAACTCCAAACTCTAAACCCAGCCATCCCCCGACTCCGAGCTGGCAAACCTTGGATTCTTGGATATTCCCCCCTCCCAACCCTACAACAAGCGCGCACAAAGGGTGTAACGGTAAACCAGCAAGCCCCTGCAACACCTTTAAGGTTTAGGGTTTATAGGGTTTAGGGTTGATTAAGGTTGAGTTTAGAGTTTAGGGTTTAGGGTTTATAGGGTTTGGGTTTAGGGTTTAGGGCCAGGCTTGGCCGCAGGCGGCCGCAGGACTTTCTGTTTTCTCCGCTGCGCAAAAGGTTGCTATGCTGATGATGCCGCCTGCCACCTGATGCCTGACACCTGACACCTGACCCATATAAATATATAATGCCCAGAATGCGCCAATCCAAGTAATCCATACCATATCCCCCCGTGACCCCGTGTCAGCGCAGCAGCGGCATGCGCGCCCAAAAGTTTCAGCTGAGGCTGAGGCTGAGACTGAGTTTCCGCTCGTGGCTCGTGGCCCCGAACAAATCAGGGCTTATAGGCTTACAGGCCAGGCTTTTAGGGTTTAGGGTTTAGGGTTTAGGGCCTTAGGGTTTATAGGGTTTAGGGCTTAGGGCCAGGCTTAGCCTTAGCCTTAGGTTTTTGAGTTGAGCAGGACTGCGGGACTGTACGCTGTAGGACCGTCTCTAGGACTAGGACTCTAGGAACGGTTGACTGTAGGCTAGGCTGCAGGACTGTACGCTGTAGGACCGTCTCTAGGACTAGGACTCTATAGGAACAGGAACGGTTGACTGTAGGCTAGGCTGCAGGGTGAAGGAATTGGCCATCCTCTCAGACTCGCAGCCTCAGACTAACGCCACTATTGCCCGCAGACTCGCAGCACGCTAAACCCGTGTGGGACATGCAGTGACAAGCAAGCCGCGGGCAAGCCGGCAGCCCGGCAGCCAGCCAGCTCAGCCAGCTACTACTGCTGCCACTACTGCAGCACTGCAAACTACGAACTGGCTTGAGGTTAGGGTTTAGGTTTAGGGCTTAGGGTTTAGAGTTTAGGGTTTTAGGGCTTATAAGGGTTTAGGGTTTAGTTTAGGGTTTCGAGTCTAGAGTCTAGATTGTAGGGCAGTTTAGGAAAGTTTCGGGTTTAGGAGTTTGGGAGTGTAGGGCAGTGGCGGCATTGTAGTGTAGGGCTTAGGGTTTAGGATGAAGGGCTACGAACTTCTACGAACTACGAACTGTACGAACTACAAAACATTGGGCCTTTGCCCAGCTCGGCCCAGCCCGGGCCCTGGCCGCTGTGGCACTGTGGCCTGCGGCTCGGCCAGCACCCGATCCGATCATCACCCGGCCATCTCCGAGTCTCCGAATTCGAATCTCCGTCACTCAGCACTCAGCCCTCAGCGGGACTCTGGGCTCTGGCCTCTGCCCAGCCTGGCCAGCTCAGACTGGATGCACTCCTTGAAGCACGAATCCTGCTGCTCGAGGGCCACCCGCGCGGTCTTGAAGACTCGGATAATCTCGTGGTCGTGGCCGGGCAAGAACGCCGTCTCCTCCATCTCGGTCAGAAACGTCGCCGCTTCCCTGGCCAGTTTCATTGCATCAACCAGCTTGGAAAGAGGCCCGCCGATGAGCGCTGTGTTGACTGTCCCAGGCGATGGCGACGATGACGGCACTGGCTCGGTCTCGAAGGACATCGACCAGTGTACGCCAGTCATTTGCTGGAACTCGCCGTCGGGCTGCATGGTTTTGAGCATTTCGTGTATGGCCTGCGCCGTCATGGCCGAGGCTTGGCCATGGTCACAACACAACGAAAGCGAGGGATGAGACAAGACAAGGCAGGGCCGAACAAAACTGGCTGCGCGGCGAGAAGTCGACATGTCGAGTTGTCGAGAAGGGCGGGAAGGGAGCAACTTGGCCCTTGACTCCCTTGACTCCCTTGGCCCTTGACCCCTTCCTAATCTCGGAGAATGGATTAACAGTTTCACTTGATCTGAATCTGAATCGATTGCTCCGAGAAACATTCTTGTTCGTCTGCTTCTTTGCCTCCATTTCGGCTCTTTTGGCTGTCGACAGCGCCGCCTTTTTCGGAGCTGCGGTGGATGAAGTCGAAGAAGAGGCAGGGGCCCTGGCGGCCCTAGCAGCCTGGCAGTGGCAGAGGATGGCAACTGACAACTGGCAACTGGGACTTGGGACAGGGACTTCAACTTCAACTGTCAACAGTTTCAAGTTTCAACAGCAGCAATGTCAGGCCAGAACAATATTATAGTAACAATGTGACTGGCTTGCTGAGCTGACTGACATTGACTGACACCGAGCTTTCAAGTTAAAGGTTAAAACTTCACTTCGTTACATTATGAATTATAAAAAGGGGCCTTTCCAACACTGACACTATTCACTCACACTCGTAGAAACAACCAAATAATGCTGCAAACCCAGCGAATGAATCCTGTAAACCTTGTAGAACCAAAAAGTAACAGAATATGGCTATGGCGAGAGAAATTCATCATCACGAATCACCGTATTGGCTGGCCTCCTCGTTCACGTTCTTCTCGGGGATCTCTTGGCCCGGCTTCGGCTCAGCAGCATTTGGCAGTTTTGCTTCTGCCTGCAGTGTGACATGTCTGACATGGAGGTTTCAACTTCAAAAAAAACGACACCTCATTGACTCAGTGACTCATTGACTCATTGACCTCATTCATCATTCACATTAGTCACATTCTCATTCATCACAAGAGAAATTCATCATCACTCATCACCGTATCGGCTGGCCTCCTCGTTCACGTTCTCGGGGATCTTGTGGTGGTTCGGCTTCGGCTCAGGAGCAACTGGTGGCACTGGTGGCGATGCTTCTGCCTGACAGTCTGTCTGACATGGAGCTTTCAAATGAAAAAACGTACACCTCATTCCATTCAAATTATCATTCATCACAAGAGAATTCATCATCACTCATCACCTTATCGGCTGGCCTCCTCGTTCACGTTCTCGGGGATCTCTTGGTCCGGCTTCGGCTCAGCAGCATTTGGCGGTTTTGCTTCTGCCTGCAGTGTGACATGTCTGACATGGAGGTTTCAACTTCAGAAAAAAACGACACCTCATTGACTCATTGACTCATTGATTCACATTAGTCACATTCTCATTCATCACAAGAGAATTCACCATCACTCATCACCGTATCGGCTGGCCTCCTCGTTCACGTTCTCGGGGATCTTGTGGTGGTTCGGCTTCGGCTCAGCAGCAACTGGTGGTGGCACTGGCACTGGTGGCGATGCTTCTGCCTGACAGTCTGACAGTCTGACATGGAGCTTTCAAATGAAAAAACTGACAGCTCATTGAATCATTCACATTCACATTCACATTCACAGTCACACTCATTACTGATTACATCAGACGTCCAAGGATCCGGATCTGAGTCAGCGACGCTATCTGCATGGTGCTTGGCGACCGCTGATCCGGCTGATACCCTGCATTGTTCGTCAGGGATGATTTGCTCCCAAAATCTTTTCGCACACTCCCTAACCCCCCAAACCTAAATGGCCCGAAACCAATTCAGCCCCAGCCATGGGAGAAAGCCTGAACATATGTTATGGGCCCGGGGCCCGGGGGGGCCCGGAAAGGCCGGGGGGGGGGTCGCCGTGACATCGCGTGCGAACTTTCCCCGCAACCCTGTCTGCAACGCTTTTCCTCCTGCACAACTTAGCAACTGCACAACATGACATGAGAATGACTCAGCTAGCTTCACCCTTGAACCTTGCCTTGTGAGGACGTTCTCCACCTCAGCAGCAGGTACCACCACGGCTGCCTGGCCAGAACGAGTAGAGTGAGTCCAAGTTCAAGGCTCAAGGGTTTGAATTCATCATTACTCGGCTGGCCTCCTCGTTCACGTTCTTGGGGATCTCGCAGTTCGGCTTCGGCTCAGCAGCATCTGGCGGTTTTGCTTCTGCCTGCAGTGTGACATGGAGCCCATGGAGCTTTCAACTCAAAAAAAGCAGCCAACTCGTTCAAATTCAACACATTCATCATCACTCATTGCGGCTGGCATCCTCGTTCTCGTGGATCTTGCGGTTCGGCTCCAGCTCAGCAGCACTGGCAGCGCTGGCAGCGCTTGGCGGTTTTGCTTCTGCCTGCCGTTTGACTCAATGTGACATGGAGCTGTCAACTTAAAACAGAACGGACACATTCACAGATTCACATGCATCACAAGAGAAATTGTCACTCATCACCTTATCGGCTGGCCTCGTTCTCGGGGATTGGCGGTTTTGCTTCTGCCTGCAGTGTGACATGTCTGACAGTCTGACATCGAGCTTTCAACTTCAAAAAAACCGACACCTCATTGCCTCATTGACTCATTCACATTAATCACATCCTCATTCACCACAAGAGAAATTCATCATCACTCATCACCGTATCGGCTGGCCTCCTCGTTCGCGTTCTCGGGGATCTCTTGGTTCGGCTTCGGCTCAGCAGCATCTGGTGGTTTTGCTTCTGCCTGCAGTGTGACATGTCTGACATGGAGGTTTCAACTTCAAAAAAACGACACCTCATTGACTCAGTGACTCATTGACCTCATTCATCATTCACATTAGTCACATTCTCATTCATCACAAGAGAAATTCATCATCACTCATCACCGTATCGGCTGGCCTCCTCGTTCACGTTCTCGGGGATCTCTTGGTTCGGCTTCGGCTCAGGAGCAACTGGTGGCACTGGTGGCGATGCTTCTGCCTGACAGTCTGACAGTCTGACATGACATGGAGCTTTCAAATGAAAAAACGGACAGCTCATTGAATCATTCACATTCACATTCACATTCACATTCACATTCACAGTCGCACTCATTGCTAATTACATCAGACGTCCAAGGACCCCGATCCGAGTCAGCGACCCTTTCTGCATGGGGCGCGGCGACCGCTGATCCGGCTGATCCCCTGCATTGTGTTTCAGGGATGATTTACTCCCAACATCTTTTCGCACACTCCCTAAACCCCCAAACCCTAAATGGCCGGAAGCCAATTCAGCCCCAGCCCCCAGCCAGCCATGGGGAGAAAGCCTGAACATATGTTAGGGGCCCGGGGTTGGGGGGGGGGGGGGGGGGGGGGGGGTGGGGGGTCGCCGTGACACCGCCTTCGAAGTAGCATTGCATTCTATTCAAAGCTGTCTTTGCAATCCATGCAGGTTGTTTTCGCCAACACCATGATCGCAGTTGGATTTGACTTCTCAGCTAATGCAGGCCCTAGAAATCTGGTTCATCGTGACATCGTGCACGTCCGCAGACAGCGCAGAAGGTCGTGCCACAGCTTTTGTGAACTGGACGAGACAGAGGATGCATGACCACCGCTGTCATCAGGATAGGTGTGCACGTCGGTGACCGGGCAAAGTGGGCGGAGAGGTCACCGCAGTAGGTGGCGTGAGGGGTCTGGCTGTAGGGCCCACGATGACGCTCCAAGAGCGCAGCGCTGAGACTGCTTTGTCAAGGAGCATTCGAAGAAAAGCTCGTTCCATGACAGTGAAGGCGGCACAATCCAAGGCCGTCTGGAGAGCATCGGCAAGGTGTAGCTGACTCAAGCCATCATGCAAACAGCCTTGTATCATCAATGCGACGTGAATAACTGTGTCATCAAGCACAGCCACAGACCACTCGCCATCGCCATGATTGTTTAACTTGTCCCGCAGCCATGTACGGAGTCTGATCGGGAAGGAGCTACTGCAAGGTTGCTGACACACCTGTTGGCTTCGCGGAGTGAGGTCCTCTTGTTGAGGTGGGGTCCAGAAGGAGTCGACCGGTGCTGCATCAAAGTCAAAGTTCACGTCATCTTCTAGGGAGCCACAGCCAGGGATGGCATCCACATGTAATGGAGTCGACTCCTGGCGCAGAGTCAGAGGCGCATCGTGTGAGGATCCCATCTCGTCAGCAAGGCGCTTGGTGCCTCCCATTGTAGATGTCGTATTGGTTATGGAAGTATGGAGGCAAGGTGCACTTGAGCGTCAAATGCAGCTGCAAAGAATGTCAGATGGAGCAAAATCAACAAACTAAATCGAGATCGAGAAGGTATATGAAGGGCAAATGCAGAGCGTAACATCACCTTGAACCTTGCCTTGTGAGGACGTTCTCCACCTCAGCAGCAGGTACCACCACGGCTGCCTGGCCGAGTAGAGTGAGTCCAAAATCAAGGCTCAAGGCTCAAGGGTTTGAATTCATCATTACTCGGCTGGCCTCCTCGTTCACGTTCTTGGGGATCTCGCAGTTCGGCTTCGGCTCAGCAGCATCTGGCGGTTTTGCTTCTGCCTGCAGTGTGACATGGAGCCCATGGAGCTTTCAACTCAAAAAAAGCTGCCAACTCGTTCAAATTCAACACATTCATCATCACTCATTGCGGCTGGCATCCTCGTTCTCGTGGATCTTGCGGTTCGGCTCCAGCTCAGCAGCACTGGCAGCGCTGGCAGCGCTTGGCGGTTTTGCTTCTGCCTGCCGTTTGACTCAATGTGACATGGAGCTGTCAACTTAAAACAGAACGGACACATTCACAGATTCACATGCATCACAAGAGAAATTCTCACTCATCACCTTATCGGCTGGCCTCGTTCTCGGGGATTGGCGGTTTTGCTTCTGCCTGCAGTGTGACATGTCTGACTGTCTGACATCGAGCTTTCAACTTCAAAAAAAACGACACCTCATTGCCTCATTGACTCATTCACATTAATCACATCCTCATTCACCACAAGAGAAATTCATCATCACTCATCACCGTATCGGCTGGCCTCCTCGTTCACGTTCTCGGGGATCTCTTGGTCCGGCTTCGGCTCAGCAGCATCTGGCGGTTTTGCTTCTGCCTGCAGTGTGACATGTCTGACATGGAGGTTTCAACTTCAAAAAAAACGACACCTCATTGACTCACCCCACCCCCGCCCCTGTGGCGCGACCTGTTACCTAAGATTACCTAACTACTGGACTCCTGGACTTCTACTGGTCTGGACTGGACGCAAGTCACGCAAGCAGACAAAACGAACACAGTCACGAGTCACAACACATCACACACATCATCTGGCATCACTGGCATCTGCCATGCCATCTGCCACTGCCATCAGCCATCTGCCTCCATCTCCGTGAGAAGGTCCCGTTGGATCTGCGCGGGCTGGGTGGGGGCTGCTGCCGCGGCTACGCCTATAAGTCAGTCTAATAAGCCCGAAGCCCCAGGGCCCGGGGCCCGAAGGCCTAACCTAAGTTGCTAAGCCCATTCCCGAATCCTACCGCCAGCCAACTACTAAGATCCAAAATCAAAATTGCGATTCCTGCAGCCTGCAACCTCCCGCATGCTCATGCAACGCAATCGTCCCGTCATCCCGTCATCCAGCCTTCTTGTTCTGGCCATCGGCAGGCACAGGCACAGGCACAGGCGGCACAGGCATTGGCAGAGGCTCCGGGTCCACCTCCGCCGCCGCCTCCCACTGCAAATCTGCTGCTGCGAGCTGAGTCTGAGTCTGGGTCTGAGACTGCAACCGAGACTCGTTCACACTCGCAGTTGGCACCTTCTCCGACGCCAATTCCAACACCAACTCTGCCGACTCTGCCGCTGCCTCTGGCGCTTCCAGCGGCGGCAGAGTTGCCGGTGGCATCTGCGGAGTCAGCGGAGTCTGCGGGGTCTGCGTCTGCGAGGTGGGCGTGTCTCGGGTCGGAGCCGGAGTCGGAGTCTTCAATATTGACCTCAGCGGCGGCCCCCGCGGCGTACTCGGCGCACTTGGCGTCGGAGTCGGAGTCGCAGGCGCCGCAGGCGGCCCAGCTGCCTTCTCCGGCGGGGCTTCAGCCGCCCCACTGCCAGTCACGCCAAGCTCAAGCTCGCCAAGCTCCCCACACCCGGCGCCGTCACTGTCACCATTGTTACCACTGTCCATCTCTGTCTTTACAGCAAGAGCAGCGGTACCAGTGCCAGCCTTCTTCCGAACAGGGCCCTCCACGTCGGCCTCCTGAAGTTTCTGAACTGTGGAAAAGGAATCATAAGGAGGACATAAGGAACCCCAAATCCCAGTGGCCCAGTGACCGACCCAGTGACCAGTGACCAGTGGGCCCGGTTGCCTGGTTTCGCAGTGGCCCAGGCGGCCAAGCCGGCCCAGTGGCCAGTGGCCCAGTAGCCCAATAGCAGTACTAGTGTATCAGTATTCAGTATTACTACTATTGGTACCGGGTACTAATTAGTTACCGAAGAAACAAGGAACAGTGAACAGTGAACAGTGAACAGTGTCACTTCAGGACTCCAGGACTCCCAGGCTCCCAGGACTCCCTCCCAGGCGGGCCCAGACCGAGACCCCGGTGACCGCGGTGACCCGGTGACCCCAGTCCTGCAGTTTGTCGTCTTCGAAGTCGGAAAAGACTTCAGCTGCATCATGGTTGTTCGACGTTTGTGCCAACGCAGCTTTGAGTGCCGCCCAGCTCGGCGCGTCGCACAACTGGGAGCCAATGACCTTGAAAAGGAATAATAGTGAGTGACTCATAGTTACTCATAGTGACTCCATAAAATTATCAGAAAGCACCCAACATTCACTTCACACTTCACAGTGCCACGCGATCAACGAATCAACGAGGGGCTCGAGCCAAGGTGTGCGACTGAGTCATGGCCAGCTGGAGCCTGAGCAGGATCGCGTTCGCTCCAACGCATTTGGTCAGCACAATGGACTGCGCAGGCACGAAGATGATGTCTCCGGGGAGGAGCGAGCCGACCGCCACGATCTCCCTGTCGAGCGCCGCCTTCGTCTTCGTGAAGGATATCATAGTGGGCAAATCCGTCCACCCAGCACCACCTGCGCCGCACACGGTTTAGGGTTTAGGGTTTAGGGTTTAGGGTTTAGGGTTTAGGGTTTAGGGTTTAGGGTTTAGGGTTTAGGGTTTAGGGTCCCAGGGTTTAGGGTTTAGGGTTTAGGGTGCCTGCGCCTTCACCACCTGCGAACTTTTGAACCGATCTGACGTCTGCGATCGCGTAGTGCACGGTCCTAAGGCTGATTTGATGGGATGGGATGATCAATGGGATGGGACGAAAACACACAGCACAACTTGCAGCACAACTGGCACAACTTGGCAACTTGGGCCACATCACCGTCACCATCACCATCCCATGCAGTTGAGCGTCTGCCCGCCGCAAAGCATCAGGACGGTTGGCAAACCGTAGGGCTGGAAGCCTTCCTTCAGCGGCGGGCATGACTCAATGACGGGCATCATAAGAATCATAAGTCATGACTCATGACTGTCGCGAAGGCCCAGTGCCACATGTCACATGTGGGGCCGCTTCCTAACTTCCTAAACGACGGTCCCTTTCGGAAACTTTCGGGCGGGGCCCGCCTGGCCTGCCGGAAGGCAGCTTTGAACCCCACGATCTGCATCATCTCAACTGCAGACAGGATGGGGGGGGGGCGAATGGCAGGGGCAGCAGGCGCCGCCTGGCGAAGAAGAGCTTCCTCGAAGTTCTGCCTGCCAGGGCCAATGTTGCCCGCGACCTTCAAGACCTCAAGGAAGGCGTTGACATCTTCAGTAAGCTTGGAGTTGGGAAAGAAAGAGAAGAGCGTCTGCTCTTTGCGGCCGGCAAAGGACGCACGGAACGCGGCCAACACTTCGGACAGAGGGGTCAGATTCACATTCTTGGACGTCTCGAAGGGGGCCAAGACCTCCTTGAAATCAGTGCCTTTGCCGGCGCCGCCGTCTGCAGGTAGTGGCGTGGCACTGTCCCACGACTCCCATGTCCGCAAGATGAAAGGATCGGTGATTGTCCTCAACAACTCAGCTCACTGGCTCGCTGAGTCACTCACTCAGCACAGCACTCGGACTCGGACTCGCAAGTTCGCAAACAACAACTACAACTACAACGCCACCACTTAACAGTAGTCACTTATTAACAGCTGTATCTCGTGATGCTGCTGATGCTGCCGCGCTGCGTCGGCATCACCTCGTCTCCGCCACTCACAATCGGGATACGGCATTTTTTGTACTTCTCCTTCATGCAGTGCTGAAAGACTTCCACATCAGTCTTTGTTATCCCGGCCGGCATCTCTTCCTCATCTGAGTCCGAGTTCTCGTCGGCATCCTCGTTGGCGCCGTTGTCGCCCTTTCTCTTCTTCCTCTTCTTGCCGGCCTTGCTCGCCGCGGCCTTCTGTTTTGCCTCGGTCGCCTGTGGATTTCGGACTTTTTCTCGGGCATTGTGGGACTGTGATCGGACTGTGGCGACTGTGGGCCAGACTCCAGACTGTGGGACTCTGGGACTGTGGACTGTGGGACCGTGACCGTGCGCCGTGCGCCCTGGGGCCCTGGGACTCCCCCTTCCCCATGCAGTCATCTAACTACGACTACGACTGCGACTACCACTACGGCTACGGCATGACGGCATGAGCGCCTGGCGTTTCTTGAGGTTTTTATTCGCCTTCGACGATGCATTCTTGTACTGCAGCCAGTGTCTACAGGATTCTTTCAGGGCCGTCATCATCATCTTCACAGCGTCCTGCTGGGGTCCTTGGCGAAGCGCACGTAGCAGTACAAATATAGGACGTACTACTGGCTGTACTACGGTACTACAGTGCATGCTACTGTATAAGACCCAAGATCCAAGACCCAAGACTCAAGACTCAAGACTCAGGACAAAGCAAAAAACCAGTGCAGTGCAAAGCAAGAGGCCCGTCACAAGGTCGACAATGCCTTTCACCTCATCTTGGTCCACGGCTGCGTCCACTTTCTGGATTGCATCTTTCATGCAGTGGTACGTTGGGACGCCCTTGAGCTTTGGCAAACTTGCGAAGTAACCTTGGTTCAAACTTCAAGACTAGGCCGACTAGGCAGCTGGCGGCATTCGGCATGGTTGTTTACGGGTGAGGGTAGCTGAACCCCAAACTCATGTAACTCATGTAAACCCCAAACACAAACCCCAAACCCTAGAAATATGGTAGTACAACCATGAAAGCACTTCGTTGTCAGGATCCTCCGGAACCCTTACAAACCCGATAAACCCTGTTGTTCTGCCATCGCAGCAGCGGGCTCCATTGTGCTCTGCAGCTCTGCATGTGTGTTTTTTACGACTCGACCCAAGCTCTCCTCCCGTGCGCATGTGCAAAACATGTTCTGAGCCAGTTGGTGGCTTTTCTGCCCGGAAGCATCACGCCCTTACAGCAATTAAAACCCTAAACCCTATAAACCCTAAACCCTAAACCCTAAGCCCTCTACGAGCACTCGAAGATGATGCTGCCGATGGCCGCCATTTTTGCCATTCACATCATCCCCGCAGCTGGAGGACCCTTTTTAAACGGGGTGTTTAGGGCTTCGGGGTGTTTATGGCTTAGGGGTGTTTAGGGCTTAGGGGTGTTTAGGGTTTAGGCAAACTCCAACTCCAACACCAACACATTCAATCACAACTGACTGACTGACACTGACAGAACAAGTCAACGTACCCGCAAACTGCCGCAAAAGTACCTTCTTCCGCCACCATCTTCTGGAAATTATCGGAGGTCTGGTCATCAAGCCACGCTCGGATGCATTTCGCACGTAGATGCACAGCGGCCTGAGCTGAGCAATTTGCGGCCAGAACTCATTTCTTCAGTGCAAGGCGGCAAGGCGCGGCACGTTTGGCCATGACTATGACCATAATACAATAATGGCGCCTAAACAATCAACCAAACAAGGCCCAAACCAGGGGTCGACAGAGTCGACAGTCGACAGTATCGTGCTTGCCGACAAGGCTCTCGGTACGGGGACTTCGGGGCACAGGGGTCCTTCAGCTCAACTTCGACCGTGGCGACCGCGTCTGACACAGACGTTTCCGCCAACTTCGTCTGCACGTGAGACAAGAGGTTCTCTACGACGGTAGCCAACCTTGTCCTGGAGGCTGGAGGGGCTCTGGCTCTCACTGCTCTCACCTCTCACTGTCACTGGCTGTCACTGTCACTCAGACTCTTGGCATGCTGCGGCAGTACAAGTCCAAGACTAATTGATAGAGCAAGGTCAGGGTCGGTCAGAGTCAAATGCCAGAGTTCAGAAGTTCAGATTCAGATTCAGAGTCAGACAGTCAGAGATTTCCCGGGCCGGCCCGGCCTGGCTTGCAGCTTGGCAACCTCCAGCGGAACTTCCTTCTTTCTCTTCGCGGTGCCCGCTGCCTTCCCTGGTTTTTTCGGGGCTGCCGTTCGCTGGGCCTGGCCCTGGAGGCCCTGGATGCTGCTGCCCTTGCCATGGCCCTCCAACTCAGTCAAATCGGCGGGTCCAGAACCGAGCATCTGGATGGCGCAGGTCATCTCTGCATCTGTCCTGAGAGGCGCGGCTGTCTCAGGCGTCTCAGGCTGTCTCATCTCATCAGTCTCATCTCAGTGACTGAAGTGACTGACATGTCAAAAGTCAGCTGCAGCGAAGCGTCACATGCTTCTGCTGGTTGACGCCCGACACCTGCCTCGCGCGGTCGATGTATTCATCATGAATGATCTGTCTCGGGGCAGGAACTCCGACGAGCTGGACACTTACGATCCGGCCGCCACGGGAAACCTGCCAGCACGATCAGTTGCTCAGCTATCATGAACTCGCACTCGCGCGACTCGTGCGCCGGAGGCCATAGCCAGACTCAAAGGGCGCGCTTCCGCTCTCAGCGCAACCAAGCCTTCATCACGTCCTTCGGGATATCGGGATTCTCGAGGTCTTCTTTCCATTGTTGGCCTCACGCAGCAGCACACAGGTGCTCACTCGCTCACAGTCTCACAGACTCAACATGGAACTACTGCCACTGCTGCGCTGCTCTGGAACCAAATTCAACCCAGAAGCTGGCTTCCAGGGCCGTGATTCGCCTCGGCGGCTTCAAAGTTTCGGAGTAGTGCTCCACGTACTCTCCGAAGTCCTTTAAGATGAAGCCATGTCTTCGCGTCTGCCTCTGTCCATGCTTTAACGTCCTTAGAATCGGCTGGCACTGGCAGCTGGCAAACGCAATGGCTTCGAAAAAATCTTAAGTTAAACGTCAACAGTTAAAATGCCGCTGACTCGTGACTCCTTGCCGCCCTTGCCTGGCAACGGTCATCGACTTGTGGACTTGTGGCAGCCAGGTCTCTGAATCTCTTGCTGGAAGTCGAACTTGCCACCTACCCTCTTGCCGCGGCCTGCATTTGACCCTGTGACTTCATGGTGGCGAAGGCATAGCCGCCCGTAAGTCACCTAAGCTTGCAAGTCCCAAAGTACAACGGCGACACAAAAAATTGATGAGTCTACTGTAGTACTGTCTACTGTCTACATACTGTCTACTGTCACTACTATCTACTACTCTACTACTGTCTGTGTCTGTGTCTACAGACGACAACGACGACAACAACAACAACAACAACAACAACAACAACAACAACAACAACAACAACAACAACAACAACAACAACAACAACAACAACAACAACAACAACAACAACAACAACAACAACAACAACAACAACAACAACAACAACAACAACAACAACAACAACAACAACAACAACAACAACAACAACAACAACAACAACAACAACAACAACAACAACAACAACAACAACAACAACAACAACAACAACAACAACAACAACAACAACAACAACAACAACAACAACAACAACAACAACAACAACAACAACAACAACAACAACAACAACAACAACAACAACAACAACAACAACAACAACAACAACAACAACAACAACTTCAACTTCAACTTCAACTTCAACTTCAACTTCAACTTCAACTTCAACTTCAACAACAAAACCCAAAACAACGACAACGACAACGACAACACAGTGAGACAGTGAACAGCGAGCGAGACAACTTTGAGATAACGGCAATGACGCAGAGTCACGGGGTCCTCAACCTTCAGCTGCTTAAGCTGCATTTTCTCCTCTGGCTCGGAGCACGACAACATCGCCCTCTCGGCGTTCCGACACGCATCGTGGGCCACTTGTACCTTCATCTTCACGCACTTGCATACTTCCTCTGGCGTGAGCGGAGGTGCCGACTTGCCTTGGCAATTTGACTAGACAACTGAGATAACTGATCAAGCAGGACTGCAGTGACTGCAGCAAATACACGCAGGAACCATGCCGCCATGGTACACAAGCCACATAGCACTTGCGATGAAGCCTGGGCCTCGGCCTCATCAGTGAGGTCAGCCTCAGCCGCAGCCGCAGGCGCCACAGGGGCCTCAGGCGCGGCTGAACCCACAGCCGGCGCCGACGCCGGAGCCGACATCGGTCGAGGGCGCCACTGCCACACAAGTGTTCAATCTCGAAGTCCCTTAAAAACCAAGAAACAACCCCGATGTAAGCTGCACTACAACGTCACCCACGCCTCTCTCACCCCGGCCCCGGCGTGTTTTTCTGCAGACTGTCTGACTGTCGCTGATCACTGTCACTGTCACTGTTACTGTCACTGACTGTCACTGCGCAGCAGACTCTGCACTCTGCACTCTGCGTGTTGCAGTTGCAGGCCCTCAGAATCAGACCTGGAATAGTGCAGGCGGCACGGCGGCGGCAGGCAGGATTCTGTTTTCAGTGCTGCAGAGTTCATGTCATTGTTATTGTTCGTAGTTTGTTAGTCGTTTCGTGTTGCAGCCGAACTTCACACTTGCCTGACATGCACTCATGATATGCCAAGCCCATCCCCGCCCATGCGCTAAGTGCAGCGCAACTCATCTTCCTAAACCTCATCGGCCCGGAACCCCAAAACACTAGCCTTGAGCTCTAAACCCTGAACCCGAGGCCCGAAACCCTAAAACCCCACAACAACTGACTCTACATGAACCCCAGCAGAAACCTGAATGGACCCTCTGAGCCCAAAGAAAAGCCCCCAACAGTAACAGTGGACAGGACAGTAGTTTGGGACTTTGGGAGGTTTGGGTCCAGGTGGGGCCCGGGTGGGGTCAGGGTCCAGACCTAGGGCAGGGGGGGTGAAGCCGCAAAACCAAAGCAAAAGCAACAGCAGCAGGCAGGCAGGCGCACTACCCCACAGTCCCCACAGGAAACATATCCGTGGCACACTTTTGGCTCCTTGCTGACGCACTACGTCTGGTTAAACGTTGAAGCCGTAGGAGACTAACTTGACTCACCACTGTTGGGCAATAGCTGCTGACTCACTACTGTTGGCGATGGGCGAGCCCTTCGTGCCCTGGCGTACCTCACAATGTGAACGTCATGTAGTGGCACCACCCAATGCGGCTTATAGAGCCGCTGCGCTCGGATCATTCTGGGAGGAGAATGGGCCCGTATTGGCTGCATGCGTACAAATGGATGGTCGCCAACAGCATCCAACACGATTTGGCGCCAAGCTTCGCAAGTTGCAGCGAGGGCCATAAGGCTATCGGGCGACAGCTGAAAAAAGCACACCAGGATATGACAGGGCGCAGGAGGTGCCATTCGTCGGGCTATCATCATCCTCGCCGGTCCATCCTCCAATGACATATCCAATCTCTCAAACAGTGTGTCAAGTTCTTTGGATTCTCCGGGCGGGTACGTGAACATGATCGACAGCTTTTCCTCCGCGACCTTCCGAACGATCTGGGCAAGTGCCCAGGGGGGTAGCTGCATGCTGGGCATGCCGGCCATGGGCAAGAGGCTGGTCAAACACCAATGGTCATCCGACAGGCTGACAGGTAGGGTTAAAGCCAGTTACAGGAGGGGGGTTTACCTTATATAAGGCTTCTATAAGGGGTATATAAGGGCACTGAAGGTTATATAAGGGGTATATAAGGGGTATATGGGGGAAACTACCCACCTGTAGTTGCCCTAGATAGGGGGGTTCGATCTGTTAAGCCAAAAGCTGCAAAACCACGTAACGTCACGTAACTACGTGGAATTGAAGTTGAACCTCAGCTGACAAGAGCAAGCAGGCCCTAGGCGGCCGCAGGACTTTCTGTTTTCTTTTCTGTGCAAAAGGGTTGCATGCCGACGATGCCGCCTGCCACCTAATGCCTGACACCTGACACCTGACCCATACATAATGCCCATAATGCGCCAGAATCCAAATAATCCATACCATATCCGATATCCCATGTTACCCCGTGACCCCGTGTCAGGCCGTGTCAGCGCAGCAGCGGCATGCGCGCCCAAAAGTTTCAGCTGAGGCTGAGACTGAGTTTCCCGGTGGCTCGTGGCTCGTGGCCCCGAACAGTTCAGGGCAGGGCTTATAGGCCAGGCTTTTAGGGTTTAGGGTTTAGGGCCTTGGACATACCGGTAAACCCCATGTGGATATGGTACCTGGCTGGGCCTGGCTGGCACAGGAAACACATACATATAATAAGACTCCACTGAGACTATGAGACTCCAATGCTCCAAGTCTCCAAGGATACATGTAATCGTGTCGGGACACTTGTTTGTATTGCATTTGATGATATGTACCATACCAGTGGGGGCCAGCACTAGCACCCATCAAATACACAGCCGGGCCGGGCCAGCACCCATCCCAACCACATCCAAAAGACATGTGGACTGTCTCAGGACAGGACCTGTCGCCTGTCAGGAACCAGCCAAGAAGAGGCCATCATCAGCTCAGCCGATCATCAGCCATGGCCGGGCTATGAAGCAAAATAATTAGTCGGCCGTCATTGGGCCGTCATCGTGAGGGGGCCGGGCCGGGGCCACTGTTGCAGACTGTCAGAGTCAGACTGTCACTGACTGTCACGCCAGCATTTCCAATTCCAACTGCAGCTGCAGGTCACCGTTGCCGTCGCCGTTGCCAGGATCCTGGCCAGCGCCGGCGCCATCGTCCTGACTCCCAGTCCCAGACTCCAGACTCCAGACTCCAGGACAGTCCGGAGTCCGGACACCCAGACAACTGACAACTGACAACCCCGACTCCCATCCCGTCCCGACCACCCAATTGCCCAATTACCCCATCAACTGGCACTTGCACAAGGGCACTGGCGCGCTGGCGCTGGCACTGGCACTGGCAAACTGCTCATCGTCATGATCTTCCTGCCTTCGCCGCCGCCTTCGTCGCCGGCTCGGTCTCTTCCAAGTAGACCAAGGCCCACAGGAGGACGGCCGTCACCTCAGATTCTCAGAATGTAAAGACGGCGTAGACCGGGCAATTATTGAAGGCAACAAGGCAACAAGCAGCCCGTCCGTCAGCAGCATCAGCATCAAACAATTATATTGTCAATGAAAAACCAAGCACACCGACACCGACCGGACTGGACTCTGACTGACTCTGACTGACTCTGACTCCGGACTCCGGACTCCGGACTCCGGACCCCGCCGAATTCCCGCAAAATCCACCTGATCCGATAATTCGATATCCAAGAGACCACCGAAAGCACCATGCCATTGCCGGCCATCTCGTGAATCTTCGCACTGGAAGGCAGAGCCTGTCCACTGTCCAGAACTCTCACTGTCCGGAGGGCGTGGGCTGCAAAAACCCAATAGTAAAAAGTAGGTTCCGGTTTCTTGAAGTTTCTTGTTACAGACGGGTGTAGGGTTTAGGGTTTAGGGTTGAGGGTTTAGGGTTAAGGGTTTAGGGATTAGGGTTTAGGGTTTAGGGTTTAGGGACTGCAGTTTGCACGACTGCCGACTGCACGACTGCACACGGCACTGCACCCGGCCCGAGTCGCCCGGTCCCCCCGAATCCAGCCTGATAAAACGGATGCCGGAGGCCCATCGCTCGGGAGTACGTCTCTCGGGTGGGCAGCAGGTGCACTCCAAACTTCTCCTAAGTTGTCAGTTAGCAAGCCAGGAACCAGGGGCCCAGGCCCAGGCTCAGGGCTCAGGCCAGGGTCTTCAAGGACTTCGCCCGGGCTACGGCTACGGGTATATACCGGGTATACAGGGCCCTATCCGAGAATACCGAGAATACGACACATGCTGACACTGCTTCTGAACATGAGCCAAGGTTCCCACGGCAGCAGCCATCTGTTCACAGACGGGCAGCTGTAGTACGTGCCCCGCCTGATCAAGCACGGCATCTGCGTGCCGACAGTGTCCATGACGTTGGGCTGCTGCTCCAAGTTCATGAACAGATCGCACTCGCCGTTGCCATTGCCGTGGAGCTGGACGAGCTTCTTTGTCTGAGCAGCAGCAGCTGGGCACAAACAAAGACAGAACCAACACACTGACCGTTGTCAAGTCAAGTCAAGTCAAGTCAAGTCAAGTCAAGTCAAGTCAAGGGGCCTTCGGCAGGTCAAGATAATGCCTGGCACAGCATGGCACGGCCATTGCACATCACGCGGCAGTCATGACTGTCATGGCAGTCATGGCAATAAGTGCCAGTGGCAGTGGCAGTGGCAGCGTTCCGAAGTGAACCCGAGAACATCTAAGCCTGAGCATGAGCATGCTGCCGCTGCCTCAATCTCACTTGGTGGCTCGGCGCGAGGAGCTCTTCAAAGGACAGGTTTGGAGGCTGCTTTCGAGCGCCGGCCACCTTCTTGCGTTCCTCCTCGGCCTGCACAGGGAAGTCCCTGCATCATGGTTTAGGGTTTAGGGTTTAGGGTTTAGGGTTTAGGGTTTAGGGTTTAGGGTTTAGGGTTTAGGGTTTAGGGCATCATGGATCATGCTGGGCCAGCCTCAGACTCCGTTGCATCGTAGAATGCCGTGGCAGACATGACGGGGACGGTGAAGAACGTGCTGATCCTGCAGCGCTGGAACAAATTAACAAACAACTCACAACCACAACTCGACTCACAGTCACAGTTCATATTCATATACTTGACAAACACGGTCATATGATGTTAGCGAAATACAGTCTAATCACGCAGCACGCATTGATTGATTCTTCATTTCCACTAAGACAAAGACAGCTGCTGGCTGGCTGCGCTACTACTATGACTGAACGAGGGGCTCGCTGAAGTCGCGCGCCAGCTGAAGGCCGCCCCGGCCGCCGCCCCCGCCACTACCCTTTCGCACGAGCAGGCTGTATTTCCTTGGCCTGCCGTACGGTAAGCCGAAGGAATTGGCATTCAGCGTTTGCGTGTGAACAACCCAGTCGGGTCCCAGCAGCTCTTCAAGGATAGAAGCGTCGAACAAGCTGGTGATCTCCTGATGAAAGAGATCAACAATCAAAACACTTCAGACTTCAGAGTCAGTCTGAGACTGCATGAGGTCCGAGGGAGTTCGGGGTCCCCAGTCCCCAGTCCCCAGCCCCCAGCGTCCCAGGAGTCCCAGGCCCCCAGAATGGGCCTGGCCTTGGCGGCCCGGCTGGACCCCTAAACCCTAAGCTCTAAACCCTAAACTTATGGTTAACTTATAAGGCCCCCAAACCAAACCCTAAAGCCTAAAGCCCTAAACCCTAAACTAATCCCTAAACCGCCAAAACCCCCTAAAGTTTGGCCCTAAAACTAAACCCCAAACTTTACCTAAACTAAACCGGCCCGTTAAGCCTGCCTGGACGGCGAAGCTGTAGAAGTGCTTGATCTCCGTGAGCCAGACGGCGAAACTCAAAGCCGTTTTGCCAGCCCATCGCCTGCGAAGTCCCATACTAGACTCGTCCGTGCACGATGTACCAGCAACGTCACCACGAAGCCGCAGCCCCGGCCCCAGCCCACCGTCATCGACACAGACACCACCAGCTGCCGCATCGCCCATGATGTCGTTGGCACGCAGCGGACACTCAGCCTCGTGCTTGTAGCAAAAGGCGCTGGACTTCAAGATGTCCTGATGGGGCTTGTGGGAAGTATACGTAGAAGTTCCGTAGAAGTTCCGTAACCGTGGTCCGTCCGTCGGTCCGTATAGGTTATAAGTTATAGGTCCCACCGTCCGTCCCACCCACCTTCAGTTATACTTCAGTTACTTCAGTTAACTTCAGTTCAGTGACTTCAGTGATTCAGTGATCACCGCCACCCACCCATTAGTCAAGGCCTAGAAACGAGGATCGTCTCGCCTTCCCTTGGCTCCAGCGCAGCCACGAGGTTCCGGATGGCAGCACCAGAGTCAGCGCCAGCGCCGCTGGCGGCGGCATTCTCATTCTCCTCCGCTTCCAACTCGACCCGACTCTGGCGATCCCTATAGTAATAGTCGAGCCCGCCCGCCTGAACCCGAACCCGCCGAACCCACTGAACCCACACCCACACACAGCCACACACTGAACTGCAGCGACTGCACACACACACACACACACTCACTCACTCACTCACACTCACATGACTCACAAACAAATGACTCACAAATACTTACAAAGTCACAAAGTCAATGGCAATGCAGTGCAGTGAGTGGAATCAGTGGAATTAATGGAATTGCGCGCGACCACGCGCCGGCGGCACCTCGTTGACTTCATCACTGCCGTGTTTGCGGCAGGCTTTGCCTTTGGCTCTTTTGCCGCCTCTCTTCGGGCGCCTGCAGTGGAGGCAAAGAAATTCAAGGGTCGGGGCGGTCGGGGGGGGAAGGGCCAGGGGCCAGGGGCACAGGCACGCACGACGCAAGGACCAAAAGAGTCCTGAGTCCGAGTCAAGGCCAAGGCCAGAACGCTAATGCTTCTGGCTTCTGGGATTCTGGGCTGACCCTGCACTCAGAATGCATGGCCGGCATGGCCTGGGCTCTGCTTCAAAGTTCATCTCCCCCTCAGCCCCCTCAGTCAGGGTCATGACCACACCTGGGCCAGGAGACAGGGCAGTTGCAGCCGCAGCCACAACCAGCGGCCGTTTCACACGAAGGTTAGGGTTTATAGGAACTGCGTGAGTCAGGACAGTCAGGGACTCAGTGACTCAGGGGCGTGCTTCCAGCCGCCACATTGGCCTGGAACTGATTCTGGGCATTGGCCGCTTCCAGGCGTCGCCTGCCCAGTCGCCTGAGTGGAGCTCAGCTCAGCTGCAGACTTGGAGATTGACGCGCAATGGTACACGCACGCATGACAACAGTGTTCAACAATGTGCTTTGGGCTGGGGCGCGTGAGGCGATCCAAGTGATCGCCGAACACATGCTCTGGCCCGGATGGCCCGGATGGCACTGACCCTGAAGACTCCGTGCACTGCATGGGGCAGGCGATGTCAATGTCACTCATGCCCATCAGCATCGCACGACAATGTTCCTCCAAATCAGCACAGGAGTGGCACCATGGTCGGCTCGCGTCGGAGCCCCGGTCGACTCCGTCTAAGAGCCCTCGCTGATAGAGAGCCGCTTCGATGCATTTCAGCGCAACTTCACCACCTCACCGGGGGCCACTCGCAGTCGCAGGCATTGAATTGAACTCGCATTCAAACGACGAAGTGTTTCTGGCCCAATTTCTGGCTTTGTGGGGACAATCGGACAATAAGTCAATGGGTAATGGGGGATGCTGGGGGAAAGAGTACAGAGGGCCGGACCCGACTCAGACTCAGACGGCCTGGCCTCCACAGCCGCTGTAGTGGGTGTGGAACTCGAGGCCAGCCAGGTTCTTGCAAAGGTTCCGCATGATTCTCTGTTTGCCTTCGCGCTTCCCGTGGTCCAGCCCCAATTTGTCCAGGTAATCCTGGGCCGGAGGGCCGGAGATTGGAAACAGCTGCCAGCCGCCGGCTACTGCTACTGCTACTGTCTAGGCTGCTACTGCCTACTAGCCTACTACTGCTACAGCCTACAGGGCCCACAGCTGCCACGGGCCACGGGCTAGGACTCCGCCGAGTTTCGAAAGCGAAGCGCCTCGCCTCCGTCAAGTTGGACGGCCCGAAGCCCAAAGTCTCCTCGTCAATACTCAAGCTGAATGCAGCTGAATCCATCAGTCAGTGTCCGTCAGTCAGCGACTGTGACAGTGAGTGAGTCAGTGAGTCAGTGACTCGTCTTCGTATTCGTATGTGTGCGGGAAGGGAAGTTAATGATTGAGATGATGAGATGAGTGAGTGAGTGATTGAAGATTGAAAGTTGCAGCTACCCTCATCACCGCGTCACCATTTAACAAAAACACACCAGTCCCAGAGTCCCAGGATTAGGTTTTTTGGATTCCCAGGCCCGCTGCCTGGGCTGCCTGGACACCGCCGCCGCGACCGCCTCCACCCACGGCCTCATCGGCCGCCTCATCATCATCATGGCCTCTCGCCACAGTCGGCGACGGCTGACTCGGGTCCGAGGCCGCGGACTCGGACTTCGAACCACTGCTCGGACTCGAACCGGTCGATGCGGCTTCTGAGTCTGAGTCTGAGTCGGCTGGCTCAACCGGGTCCATGCCAATGCCAATGTCCTCGATGATCGCAGAATCGCAGGACTCAGGAATCACCGAACCTTATACCGCCTAGTACGCCGCCTAGGGTCTAGTGCGCCGCCGCCTTCCGCCTTCCGCCTTCCGCCCGACAGCCAACTTTAAAGGGCCGGTCAACAGGGCCAACACACCAAGTTCAACACTGACACTCACTCACTTCATACTTCAGACTACTTCAGAACTTCGGCCTTCAGCAGTTTCAGCAGGCACCCAAATTCACCCACCCAAATTCACCCCAGACACGACACGGCAGACACGGTCACAGTCACAGTCATGGACAGGGCGCCTGCTGAAGTCGAAGTTGAATCTGATCTTCCCGATCTGCATCTGCAGTGGGCGCCTTGGGCGATGGCGGCTAGGAGAGGCAGAGGAGGATAGATTTGATTAATCTCGGGCGAGATTCAGGCTAAGGCTAAGGAACTTTGTTCAACGATGTTTAAGGCATGCGGCTGCGGTGGCGGCTGCGCCGTCGGCGGCGTCGGCGTGGCGCCGACCGCGACGACGGTGACGGCGACGACGCCGCCGTTGCCGCAGCCGGCCGGGGCCGTCCCGGTCATGGTCGCCATCCTATTTATAAGACGCACGATGGCATGATGACGACATGATGACACTGCGAAGCTGTGGCTTGCCACAGCCCCACATCCAAATTCCAAAATTCCAAGTAGCCATCAACCGTTAAGCGACTCCTGCAGACTTCATACGACTCCCGGCTCCCAATCAACTCAATCAACTACCAACTTCCCAACTCCGAACTCCAAGCAAGGGTCCGGGTCCGGCTCGGCAGCTGCCCGGGCCGGGGTCGGGGCCGTCGATGACGCCGACGCTGTTGTCGCTGCAGTCATTTCAGTCTCCTTGCCTTCGCCTTCGCCCACTTTGCCCGATTTGGCTTTAGATTTGCCCTTTGGTCTGAAGAATTCGGCCAGGGTTTCGGGCGTCAGGTCTCGCTGTGTCAAGGGTCCGTCCACGATCGTGACACGCCTGACTACCCTCTTCGGCAAGGACGGGTTCTCATCAGCTGCGTCGGCAGGCCGCTCCTCCAGTGCCAGAGCGTCCGAAGCCTCCGAACAATCAATCATCAAAACGTTCAGACTCCACTACCACTATACCGGCTACCGACTACCGACCGACTCCGTCTACCGAAGGCCTCGCCTCACCAGCCTCGGTTTCACCCGTGTGGCCAATGGGTTCATTGACCTTGCGCTTGCGGCTTCCTCGGCCCTTCCGCGCAGAGTCCCGCCCACGCCCACGCCCTCGGCTGCTACTCGAAGGCTTTGAGCTTCGCGCCTTCTTCGGCGACATGTGACCGCGATGGTGACGCGATGGACGAGAGATGAGGGTTCAGGGGATATAGGTTTCAAGTAACCAGGCTAACCAGGCTTAACCAGGGCACCAGGTCACCAGGTCACTAGGGAGGAGTTGAGGGTTTAGAGTTAGGTACACTGACCACTGACACTATCCACGATTCGACTGCGCCGTGAACCGGGCTGCAACGCACAGCTGGCATAGTGCGCTGACACTTTAGGCCCTTTAGGCAGTGTGACTTATCGCAGTGGAATGAGCGGGTTATAAATCGTACAATTATGATTGGTGAATTAGGTAAATTAGGTACCATGAACTTCCATGAAATGTGCCTCGGCCTCGGCTGACTCGGCTGTGCACTGTGAACCAGATCGCACGCCATGCACTTCGCTCGGACCTCACTGTGCAACTCACACCGACCCCGGCAAATCAGCAAATCACCATGGGACTCATGGGAATGGCACGCACTGCGACTTTCTACACTGAATCTTGATTGAGTCAAGAGTCTACTTATTCTGACCTACTAAGGGACTTGTATAGCTTAGCGTAGGGTTAGTACCGTAGGGTATAATGGTAATGGTATAGTTAGTTGCCAGGGGGCCCGGGGCCCGGGCCCGGGCCCAGGCTGGGCTGGGGGCTAAGGCTGCTATAGGTACAGGTGTGATTCGGGTTCTAAGTTCTAAGTGCCGCCGTTAAGTGCCCGCCCTGAACCTCGAAGTAGGTATGGGTTTCTGTGCACCACGCAGCGCGGCGAGCAATCTGGGCCAGGGCCGGCGCCGGCCCCTCAGGCCTGCATGATGAGGAACTGAAGTCCTGTCGCAGGGTGTGTTGCGGCACTCGCCATGTGTTTTCAACCTTTGTCCATTGGAGGCGGGCGGGCCCCCTACGCGGGAGCGCTCGCGAATTTTTTTCTAGCATCTTCCGGTCCCAGCCTGGACCCCCTATACTCTATACCCCTGCGGCCCCTGCGCCACATGAGCGCTGCTCGCCATGTTTTTCAACCATTGTCCATTGGGGGGCGGGCCCCCTACGCGTGAGCGCTCGCGAATTTTTTTTTAGCATTTTCCGGTCCTGGACCCCCTACCCTATGCCCTGCGCCGCAGGAGCGCTGCTCGCCATGTTTTTCAACCTTTGTCCATTGGGGGGCGGGCCCCCTACGCGTGAGCGCTCGCGAATTTTTTTTAGCATTTTCCGGTCCTGGACCCCCTACCCTATGCCCTGCGCCGCAGGAGCGCTGCTCACCATGTTTTTCAACCTTTGTCCATTGGGGGGCGGGCCCCCTACGCGGGAGCGCTCGCGAATTTTTTTCTAGCATCTTCCGGTCCCAGCCTGGACCCCCTATACTCTATACCCCTGCGGCCCCTGCGCCACATGAGCGCTGCTCGCCATGTTTTTCAACCATTGTCCATTGGGGGGCGGGCCCCCTACGCGTGAGCGCTCGCGAATTTTTTTTTAGCATTTTCCGGTCCTGGACCCCCTACCCTATGCCCTGCGCCGCAGGAGCGCTGCTCGCCATGTTTTTCAACCTTTGTCCATTGGGGGGCGGGCCCCCTACGCGTGAGCGCTCGCGAATTTTTTTTAGCATTTTCCGGTCCTGGACCCCCTACCCTATGCCCTGCGCCGCAGGAGCGCTGCTCGCCATGTTTTTTCAACCTTTGTCCATTGGGGGGCGGGCCCCCTACGCGTGAGCGCTCGCGAATTTTTTTTCAGCATATTCCACTTTTTTTTGCATGTTCGGTTGTTTTGTTTTTTTGCCTTTATCTATTTGTTTGAGTTTGTTGTATCATTGGCATGTTTTGATGTTGAAACCGCCCCCCAGGAGCGAAACCATACCACCCGAACGAACTCCGAACGAACTCATCCAACCACCTGCTTCTCATGCCTTGGTTTGTTGTTTTGAAGTTGTTTTTTGATTGAAAAACATGATGTTGGTGCATGAGGTCGCGTTTTTTAACAACAAAAAAACATGTTCTCATGCAACGAAACGTTGTTTTGCACAACAAAAACAACTTCAAAACAACAAAACAGAGCATGAGAGGCATGTGGTTTCATGGGTTCGTTCGGAGTTCGTTCGGGTGGTATGGTGTCGCGGCAGGGTGCATGGTTTCAACGAAAAAACATGCTGATGACACCTAAAACAAAAAATATTTAACAAATCACTTGTTCAGAACTTGAAAAAATAGGTAGATAAAGAACGTAAACGAAATTGACACGCCGATGTTGATTGACAACCGGCAGACCGGTAAGCAATGCCCGTCAATGTCCGTCTCCGTGTCATCACTAAAAAAATCTCCGTGTCATCACTATAAAAACATGTCGGTGTTGTCGACTTGTCGACGCCACTGTAATGCCCCACCCGCGCCGCTGGAAACACCGGCGCACAAGCTATGTTGCATTATGTTGCATAGAATAGAAGCTGTGCTACAACGACGCTGCTTGCCATTGCCAATTGCCATTGCCAATTCCCACCTGCCTCCTGCTGATCACAGCATCCAGTCCAGCGATTGTTAAAGGACCATGACCAGGACCAGGTGGCCATGTGGGTAGGAACGTGTGTCCTAGGAATCGAGATCGAGACGCTACGACGACTGCCAACTGCATCAGCTACAAGCTGCGCTAAACAATGTTGCTTGCCACTGCTTGCCATGGCCATCCCCCTGATAATTCGACAGAGGGGCGGGCGGAGAGGCAGAGAGCGCATGGCTTCGGACTTCGGGCCAGCGCAGTGCATGAGATCCAAATTGGACCAAGCCCCAGCCCAGCTGCAATCCTAAACGTTTGCAGACACAGAACTTCACAGAACCGCAGAGCAAACAGAGTCAGGTCAGGGGTCCAGGGATCAAGATCAAGATGGAAGTGCTATAACAACTGTATGCTACAAGCTGTTACGAACGGGCTGGCCCTTCCCACCTTCCTGATCACCCAGTGGAATCCAGCATTACACCAGGTGCGCAGGAACGTGTGTCCTCAGAACAGCATTCCAACAAACTACTACACCACCAAACCTCTGCAGTCAAAACCACATGTGCTGCTGTTAAGCCTCGCACGTCGGCATGTTCTCTTCCAGAAGGGAAAAGTCGATCTGCAGCAACTCTGGCAGGGGCAGTGTGTCCTGGAGAGAGAGAGAGAGAGAGAGAGAGAGAGAGAGAGAGAGAGAGAGATAGAAGCCAACAACAATCACTGGTCAACAATGACAGTTCAGACTTCAGACTCAGACAGTTCATGTGACAGAGGACAGCGTGACCGCGCGACCGCAAAGCTCTTCAAGAAGCATTTGACCAGTCGGGCAGAGGGCCAGAGTCAGAGACAAAGAGGGCTTAGGCTGAGGCTTCGGGCTTCATGCCATGCACAACCCTGGTTGTTAGTAGTTAAAGTCTGGAGTCTGGAGTCTGTAGTAGTCTATTGTCTGTAGGCCTCCAGGCCTGCCCGCCCTGCCCAGACACAAACACACATCGTCCTTGAATGCCATGTGCTCCTTCCGGGCATCTTCTGCGGGCTTGCCAACACCCAGCTGGAATCCTGAACAATCGCAATCGCAGACGCAAAACCCAGAACCGCGGAACAGGGATCTGTTTGGGACACGCCTGAATCAACCGGTTAAGTTTAGGGTTTAGGGAGTTTCGGGTTGAGGCGGTTGAGGGTCCGGATTTGGGGCCTGGGTGCTTGGGGGCGGCGGCGGGGGGCGGGGTTGCTTATCTAAGTTCTAGAGATCGACAGGGTCGTCCCACCGTCGTCCCTCTGTCGTTTTGCCGTCGTCTTACTTTTTGTGTGGACTAACACATATCTTTAGAATTTAGATAAATAATTGCATGAATGTGGACAACTGGATCCTTCAGCGCACCACCGCTTGAGTCTGCGCACAATCTCGTCGTGATTGTCATCGTAGACCGTCATAGTTCGCGTGCACCTAGCATGTGTCGTGGGCAACAAATGGGCTGATCGATGGGCAGCTGACTCACGCACTCTCTCAGACCAACTGCCAACTGCTCCCGACTAGGATGCGCGCTGATGTGTCTTCCCATCGCTCTTGTGCGAGTGCACAGGGCACTTGGCCACATAGCAGTTCCGATCTGCACGATAGCCGATAACGAAATCGCCAAAGAAGGCGGTGCGCTCGTTCACCATGGATGCAGAACCTGGCAGTGTACGGCCAGCATAGTCAGCAGCGAGCTTCCGCAGTGGCACCTTCTTTCCCCGGCTGCTGCCATGGCCATGACCATCACGCGCACCATGTCTGCCAGCAGCGGCGGCCGCGGCGGCACTGGCACTGGCCCTGGCGGCAGCGCCGGCAGCGCCGGCGCTGGCAGCCGGGGCCCTTTTTCCCTCACTGCGCCCACTCCGCCGCCGCCCACTCCTCTCGCCTGCATCGGCTCCAGTGACTCCAGTGTCCCTAGCGCTGGCACTGGCACTGGCACTGGCAGTCTTCATCTTCTTTGGAGTCTTTGTTGGAGCCACTGGTGAACTTCCAGGGGCAGGTCCGGCTCCAATCTCCATCTCAGCAGCTGCAGATGGACGATTGCGGCGACCGACGTCTGCTGCTGTGGCTGTCACTTGCATGCCGACATCTGCTGCTTGTGCTGCAGAAGTATCATGATGATCAGTATCATCCAACGGCAATGAGTCTGCCTCGCCTTGAACCTGCTCATGCTCGGCTGTCTCGGCTGCCTCAGGGTCCCAGGGTTAGTTGAGAACCCTAGGGCCTTCGGCCACTTCGGGCCTTCGGGACTTAGGATTTTAAGTTTAGGTTAAGTTTAAGTTTAATAAGTGTTAAAGTTTGGAAGTTTGTGGCTGGGGCCGGGGGCGGGGGCCGCTTGGGGTTTGGGCCGGGCCGGGGTTCAGGCGGTTTAGGTTTAGGGCTTGGGGTTTAATAGGGTTGAGGAGTTTAGGGTTAAATGTAAATTTAGGGTTTAGGCTTATTAGGCTTTACAGTCTATATAGAGGCTAGAGACTAGAGAGTCTAGAGTTTAGGCGTTGGCTGCTGCCTCGGCCTCGGCTGCCTCGGCTGCAGCCGCAGCCTCAAACCTCGAAGTCAGGTTCTCTTCGATAAGCCTTGCCAGCACATCCTCATCATCATCCTGGTCCTCCTCGGCCGCATCATCGGCAGAGTCCGGACGGTCTGTTTTCTCGTCCTCGTTCTGGCAACCGTTCTGGCCGTTCTGGGTCTGGGTCTCGTACTCGTCGTCGTCAGCATCAGTGCCAGCTGGCGGAGCCGCCAAGTCCGAGTCCTTGTCGTCATTGTCATTGTCCGAGTCCCACACCAGATCGATCACGGCCCCGGCCTTGGCGTCATAACCATTGCCATCGAGCTCTCTGCCATTATCACGGCCGTCGCCGTCACCCGGGCCCCCACCGCCACCAGAATATTCCTTTTTTCGGCTTCGAGGCCCACGCTGCCGCCTCGGGTTTAGGGCAGGGCGTTTGGCGTTGAGGGCCTCAGGCATCAGGGCAACAGCCGAGTTTAGAGTTGAGGGAAGGGCTACCGCCTACCGCTGGGCCACCGCTCGGATCCCAAGCCCCAAGCCCCAAGCCCCAAGCCCCAAGCCCTGAGCTGAACCGGGGGCCCCCGGGGCTGGGCCCCTGGGCTAAGTTCCTCCCTTACTGCGCTTTAAGCGCATAGTTACTTAGTTACCCGGACCCGAAACCCTAAAACTTAACCCTACACCCTAAAGATTACGGACCCTAAGCCCGTAACAAATCCCTAAGCGCTAAACCCGAAACCCTAAAGCCTAAAACCTAAACAAACCCTAATCAGCCCCTGAAACCGCCCCTTCGCCTTCACCCCCGGGCCTCTGGTCACTCTGGTCCTGGTCCTGGCCTTCACATGCCTCGTCGGACTCGGAGTCATGTACGCGCCACCACGATGTCTCCGACTCTGAGCCGTCACCGGTGCCGCCGCCGCAGCCGCTTCCTTGGATTCTTCGGCGCACCCTTTCATGGCCAGGACCACGCTTCAAGCGATTGCCTTGCCTGTCATCGAGCCCCTCGACTGCTCGTTCTGGCAAACGGAGGACAAGCTCATCGCCAGCACGCTTGCGCTTAGTCTTGCCAGCGCCACCGCCGTCGCCACCGGGGTTGACCAAAGCCTGGTAGAAGGCTGCCTGGCCAGATTGGGGCTTCTTGTTGTTTCGGTCCATTTCGTGCTCAGGACTCAGGGCTTAAAGAACAGGGATACAGGGCTACAGGGTTTCGTTAGTTTAATCACTATGGAATTTCAATCAAGTCAAGGATTGCGCGATTGCGCTGCTGATGATTGCATGGACAAGATACCTTTCTGCCAGGCACACATTCCTGTAGACGTAGATGTGGCAGAAGAAGCAAAGCTCGATAGTAGGCGAGGGAGGCAAAGTGCGCGATGCCTGGTGCGCCTGCGGCCAGGAGGGCATCGGCCTTCGACAGCACCAGCATATAGCACCGAACCGTTTCGGTTGCTTTCAGCTGGCCGATGGTGTAGAAGTTTCTCGGAGTGTCAGTCTGGTGAAGTGACTGAGAGCGAGCCAGTTTGGCGCACACAACCTCGGATGATGTCATTATTGTGGGGGCCCGCCGGGTTCGGTTGCATGGGGCAGTCAATGCACATAACGCAGAACATGTACTTGCAGTTTTTTTGCAAACTCGCGATCTGAAGTTCTGAAGTTCTGAAGCCGGCAGAGCTGCGCTGCATATGGATAATGCGGTATGCTGACGTACTCTAGTCTGCCAGCTGCCAGTGTGTTTCTTTGCTTGCTTAAGAGCTATATGCTGGCTGCTGTGATATGTCTGCCATGAAAAGCCCCCGGCGCCCGGCGCTCACGGCTCACGGATGCTCCTCCAGGACCTCCACGTACTCCGCGTAGTCATGTTGGCCGCACGGACTTCCCACTTCCCCCGGCTCGACCCAAACCCAGACCATGGGCACCAAGGGAATTGAGCTACACCAAGCACACGAGAGTCGGGGCACAAAAGATGCTTAAGCTAATGTTTGCACAGAGCGCACGTGCTGTGTGTGGCGAGAACGTGATCGACCTGACAATCTGAAACAGATTAATGATTCAAGTTAAGGGGCATGTGTCCAGCCAGCCGTGCACAGATGCTTGAACAGCTCCAGAATGGTCATCTCGACTGGATCGGCATCGTCCTTACTTTACTGACGCAAACACGGAACCCTGGCCCGTAGGCCCGTATACGTCTTAGAGTCCCAGGCCCTAATCCTAAAACCCTATATCCTAATGAGGAATGGTTTTTGTGGTTGTGGGTCATGGGCCATGGGCCATGGGTTGAGGGTTTTCGGGCTCCGGGGTCCGGCGCAGTGCAGCGCGAACCCGCATCATGAAAGTATCATGAAAGTGAAAGTAGAGGAGTGGGTTACCCCAAGCCATGTAAGCCCCATTGCGACTTGCAACACGCCAGACACCACATGCACAAGTTGATCCAAGGTTCGCGGGCAGCGCAGACCTGGCGAGGGTGGCCCAGTTTGAAGTTTGTGCGCAGCATTTGCACCTTAGTCTCGAAAGTTCGAAAGCTGCAAACTTTGCAAACAAACACAACACGACACAACTGCAGCTGCATTCGCAATTTCGCAATTGAAATTGAAACATGTTGAGCTGAAGTTGAAGCAGATTCCCGAAACTTTCCCGAAACTTATCCAAACGGCCGGCAGTGACAGACCGGCAGACCACGCTGAAATCACTAAGCCAAGCCTAAGCCAAGCCCGTGCATTGTGCATTGTGCATCGTCATAGTCATGCCATCATATCATGCCATCATTGGCATTGGGCCATCATATCATGCATCAGTGAATCAGTTTATCGCAGGCCCAGGCACAAATGCGTCTGTCAGTTGATATCCTGTGGCTGAAAGCGACGCAGACGCCGGGGCCGACGCCGCGCTCTTTTCGATTGCCCCAACCTTCAGGAGAAACCCGTGAGCTTGCGCGAATCTCGCGCTTGGAGCGGGCATGTGAATTTCAGACCCTGCAAAAGCAGCTCTGCTCACATATGTTTTTAGAAGATGCTGCGACTCCTCCTTGAAATCCTCCGGGACTTTCAGCACGTTTGTCAGCACTGAGATGGCGATGATGGGCTCACAGGTAAACGAGACCAAGCCGTCCATAATCTGCTGGCAATCCAGGTCATAGGACTCAAAGGCTGTCCACACACTCAATGAGGAGGCATGCTGGTTGGAAACGATCCATGTCTCTGTCTCAGATGTCTCGGTCTGAGACTGAGAATCGCCCCTGGCCTTGCCAGGTTCGGTAACAGAGTCGGGTGACCTGGAGGCTGCTGCTGCTGCAAGTTCAGTTTACTGGCGAAAGCCAAAAACAAAACAACAAAGCCACACAGCAATCAGTAGACTGGGCAACCGTAACCAATCATCAGTCATCAGCCGCGGCGATCAGAAAGGACCGGACCCTGCCCGGCCCGGCCCTGAACACTGAACACTGAAACTGAAACACTAAACGCTGCACTGATTATCCACTTCCGACGCCGATTCCCCCTTTATTCCGTGCAGACTGCAGACTGTTGCTGGCTGCTGGCAAGTCGCACATGCTCGTACACTTTGACCACAATGTGATTTTCGTCCAGGCCACGGACGCCATGCGGACGTTTGTATCTCGATGGTGAGGAATGAATTACCTGACATCACGCAACGCACTGCGCAAGTCGACCGGGCCCCAGGGCCCCTAAGGCTCTTGGGGACTTGGGGGGGGGGGGGGGGGATCCCTCCCAGTAGTGGTGTACGCATCACCCCCCCGCCCGTGGAATACATTACACCAGACATGCAGATGAGGCAGCCTTCTGCTAGGCTTGCACAGCTCACGCATTTTTGGTTGGTAGGGTTTTGGGTTTAGGGTCTGGGGTGGATTAGGGTTTAGGGTTTAGAGTTTAGGGTTGAAGGCTTAGAGTTTTGGTTTCGGGTTTAGGGCTTACGTTTAGGGTTTAGGTTTAGGTTTAGGTTTAGGGTTTAGGCTTTGGGGTTTAGGGTTTAGGATACAGGGTGTTTAGGGTTTAGAAGTTTAGGGCTTAGGGCTTCGGGTTTCGGGTTTAGGGTTTGGGGAGGGTCAGCCAATACATTTCTTGTCTCGCTATTCCTAGGACCTAGGAAGCCCAGGCAGGAATGCATCGGACCGGACCCCCAACCACCCCCCCCGTCCAATACATTATAAAGTAGGATGCTGCCGCCTAGTAGTGGTGTACCGCCCAACGAATACAGTACGCAATGGTTTTAATGTATTGGAACCCCCCTCTGGGGGCAAATCTGCAGTAGGTAGTAGGGATTGGCAGCCATGCTAAATGCTAAGGCATGCAGATGAGGCATCCTTTGCTTGCACAGCTCACGCACTTTTTGGCTGGTAGGGTTTCGGGTTTAGGGTTTAGGGGTTAAGGTCTAGGGTTTAGGGTTGAGGGTTTAGGGTTTAGGGCTTAAGGTTAGGGTTTAGGGCTTAGCGTTTAGGATTCAGGCCAGGCTTTAGGATTTAGGGTTTAGGGTTTCGGGTTTGGGGATTGGGGTTTGGGGTTTGGGGTTTGGGGTTTGGGGTTTGGGGAGGGTCAGCCAATACATTTCCAGTCTCGCTATTCCTAGCAAACCCAGGCAGTAATGCATCGGACCCCCCAACCACCCGGTAACCACCCCCCGTCCAATACATTATAAAGTAGGAGGGATGGGGGGGGGGGGGGGGGGGCTCGCGGGCACGCTTGCAAGCAAACAACGTCATGCGGCGAAGGACCACAAAACTCACAAAACCCCCAAAAGCATCAGGTCCGATTCGGTCCGATTCCGATAGTATGAAAGTACCAGTATGAAACGGCACGGGCCCAAGTCATGAAGAACCTTTGCCTTTGAAGACCCAAAAATTGGCCCAGAACCCCCAAAGCCCAAAGCATGAGCCAACGCCAACGCATCTGGGCTCCGCAATTGCGCAACGCATGCCGCGAACACCGCGAACCGCGAATCATCGACACACTCCTTCCTTCCTTCCTTCCTTCCTTCCTTCCTCTTCCTTCCTTCCTCTTCCTTCCTTCCTCTTCCTTCCTTCCTCTTCCTTCCTTCCTTCATCTCCTCTTCAGATTGCCGCAACATGCCAAGTTGATGCATCGCCGCTTCGAGATGATGTCCGTTGGGTCGGGGGTTTGCGGATCTGCAGGCTGCAGGGATCCATCTGCATCATCAGAATCACAGCGTTGATTAGTTGTGTTTGGGGCCTGGGGTGAACTTGTTCAGGTCAAGCAACATCCCGAATCTACGAACTTTACAGCGTTCACAGGGTTTCCTTAATGTTGACTCAATTGAAGGGCCCAGGGCCGGCGCCAAACTAAAACTAAAGCCCCAAGGCCCAAGGCCCAAGACTCAAGTCTGAAAGCACAAATACAAATACTCGGACTCGGGACCGGGACTCGGGCCCAGACCCTGAAGATCATGTAGCCTCCGCCGCTGAACGCAATTGGACCAGAAGCGACGGGGCTCATGTCCCACATCGTTGGCGCAGTTGCCAATGCTGATCCCACACAGCAGGCGATATCCGGATTCCTTGGCAGCTCTCATGAATTCACGAATCATGCAATCCCTGCGTCACCCTGTGACCCTGCGTGGACTGAGGCTCAGGGGGGCGCCAGGTGCTAGGCGTCAAGGACAGAAAAGCTGGACTTATGACCAGAGCTGATTCTGAGTAGGGAGTGGGAAGTGGGTTCGACTCGACCACTAGCCACTGACTGCCACATCACTTTCACAGTCACTGGGCACTGAGGACTGAGGACACCGCTCAAGTTCGAGATCCATGGATGGCAGCTGCAGCTGCAGCAGTTGATCAGAGCCAGCAGAGTGCAAAGATGCAATGGATGCCGATTGGGCCAGCTGTTTCAAATGCCGCCGCGCCAATTGTTCAGGCAAACCATAGAACTGCGTCCCAACGCAAACCCTCCTGACGTGGTCCATGAGGAGCTCTCGTAAGCCAGTGTCATCCATGAGCGCTGGCTGCGGACCTGCTGTCGCTCAAATCTACTCCCCGCGCCCGTGACAGACACACACACACACACACACACACACACACACAGAGTTACACAGTTAGACACACTGCACACTGCACAGATGCGTGTGTCCGAGTGTCCCGCTCCGCCCTTGGACAGTGCGCGTTCCCTTTGCAATGCGTCTGAGACTCAGGCGGCCAATTGCCACTGGTCTATTCAACTTCGTGGTCTCCACAGCTTGTTCCACGGCACCGTTTGCCATGAACTGCAGGTCCATGCCGGTTCTGTATAATAGGTCCATGCGGTCCTCCGGGGTGAACTGCCTCACAGCCCGAGCATCTGGCCTGCGGACAATCGATAGTCGAAGCGATAGCCATGGATGGGATCGGATGGGATGGCAGTTGAACGGCAGTTGGAGAAAAAAACATGCCCTGTGACTGACACTGACACGGACTCAGAACACACAACATGCACTCCTTGCCGTCCTTGCCTTCACTCTTGACTCTTGACAACTTGCCAAGTCATTGGCCTAGTGGCCCACCGACCATCTTGGCAATGAGATCATCGCAAGATTTCTGATTGCATAAGCAACTTCCCCACCTCCCACAGGTTGCCAACATCGCCTGGCACGGGCCACGGGCCCAGGCACACGGCACAGGTGCCTAGTGCCTAGGCACAAGACTCGTGAGGTGACAGTGACAGCCAGCCAATAGAATATAACTCTCGTTTTCATCTCAATCACACCTGACTGACTGAGAGACTGTCAGACCGACCGACCGACACCTGATTCTCTGATTAGCCTGCTTAGCCTGATTCTGCTTTGCAAGAAGAAGTTACAAGTCACAAGTTACAAGTTGTAAGTTACAAGTTACAAGTTTCAAGCAAACTTAGCAAACCATCCTCCATCCTGACCTGGGGCCTGGGGGTCCTTCTCCAGTTCCTGCTCCAAGAACTGAGCGCGCAAGTGTATGGAAACCAGCGCCGGCGAGTAGTGCTTCTTTGCAACACCCTTCACCAGGGCATGGTCGCCCTCCATGATTTGCTCGCCTGAAATGACTGAACAGAACAGTGAACAGAGCCACAGAGTACTCAGACTCAAAGTACACAGACACGTTTGAGGCTTGAGGGCCTCCATGGAGCCTCCTATTGTATTAGTATATTAAGCAAGGTGGCTGCACTGAATCATCCAGAATGCATTCATCCAGGCTTCAAACTCGTGGAGCATGTCCTTTGTGACATCGCTGGCCCCGGCAAGATCTGCTCTGGATCTCCCTTGTGCAAGCGCAACGACGCAGGGACGGAGGCTGCCGTCATGGTGACCAAGAAACAATCGGTTGAGCAGATGCGACTTGTCACCGACTTCCTGCAGGCGGCGGCGCGGCTGACAAGGGACTCCCGTTTGAAACCCGTTTGCCGTTTGCCTCCCCCGAATTTCCCGAATCCCTAAACTATGCCTAAACTCCTCAACCAGAAACCTGAAACAACCTCGGCCGCCTCGGCCCACCGGCTTTAGGCTTTGGGGCTTAGGTCAGGTTGGGACTTGGGGCGGGAGTCGGGCCGGGAAGGCGACTTTTACTCGAGCTTTACAGGATCCCCCAAGCCCTAGCCCCGAGGGCCTAGGGCCCCAGCCCCAGCCCCCCATTGTCAATTCAATCTGGTTCTAACGGTCATTACGAAAATGCCTGGAGCCTTGGAGCCTTGCAGGTTTCATGGTTCATAATTCATGGCACTCATGAACTGGCACTTACGGGGCTTATAAGCCCAGTACTCCAGTACTCCCCCAGTACAGCACTGAACCTGAACCTCCAAGTGTGAAATGTGGAATGCATGGCTGGTACACGGCACTCAGTACTCACGGTCCCACGGTACACTGTAGACTACACTGCCGACTGTCAAACTGTCAAGACGACACGTCTGGAAACCGAATCGAAGAGTTCCGAATTCCGAAGTCCGAAGGGGCGGGGATTCGGGCACAATGCTGCGGCACAAGTTTATTTTGACCCTGCTGCGCAGATCATCCTGACACATTCTGCTCGGGCTCCTCGAGCACCGGGGGTGTCGTCGGGGAACCAGGCGCCGCCACTGTGCTAGTCGTGGTAGTAGCTGTAACATCATCAGGAGCTGGCAGGACTGGCCGGACTGGCGGTCGTGGCGGCGGCACAAGGCCAGGGGAATTCGGGATGGCGTGAGGTGGACCGGTGACGCCCACTCTGACTGGTCGGTACAAGGTGTACCATCCATAATCATGACCCAGACCCAGACCGCCGCCGCCATCATCGATCGCGAGAACCATGGTGCCGCTCGGCACAATGAAGCCTGGGGTTTCAGTTGCTGCGGGCGTTGGCGGCGGAGGCCCTGCGGCAGGGCCGGCAGGGCCAGATGGTGGGCCAGCTGCGCGCACCGAGGGGCGTGGATGATGTGGATGAAAGAGTCCCAGTCCTCGCCCTCGCCCTCCATCTCCGGTTACTCCAGTCGCTCGAGTCGCAGCAGCCGATGTTGCAGCAGTTCCATTACCTGAGCGATGCGAGGGACTTGAGGGACCCAAGGTGTCACCGCCGGGCCGCACAGTTCCAGTCGCGGCGGTGTCGGTGCTGCTGCTGCTTCTCACAGATGCCACTGGTGCAGATGGTGCTCGTCCTTCATCGGAATCATCGGAAGTATGCCGAGCCTCATCAGCCTCATCATGTCGAGCGGTGGGAGCCGGAGCCCGGGGAGGAGCCGTCGCAAAACGCCCCTGGCGGCGTAGAATGGACAATGGGGCCGCGGGCCTCTTGAGTGTTCTCTTCGGACTCTTCGGTGGCATTTGCAAGTTGCAAGTTGCCACCAGGCAAGCGACAGCCACAGACTACAGTCTGGGGATCTAAGGAAGCTACACCTCCATGCGAGCCAGGGGCGACGGTGGCTTCAGTGGCTTGCAGCATGAGATCCCATGCAGCAGAGGTTTATGCCGTCTAGGCCCTAGGCCAGGGAGACACTGTGACCTGTGACAGTGACAGCCCGTGCACCCCTGCGCCGCCTCAGCTGCATCGGCAGAATGCCACAATGACAAACATCGGCCTCGGACTCGGAGTGCCATTTGCCACGCACAGGAGTCACAGGAGTGCTGAATCCTACAGACTACAGCCTGCCTACTACCTGCCCTCGGCCCTCGACCCTCGCCCTTAGACTAGACAACACATGTTTCTTCAAATCTATCCGGTTTTGGCTGAAGATGGCGGTGGAGGCTGAGGCTGAGGCCTGAGGTTCAGGGCTCAGGGGGGCGGTTTTGGTTGGAGGGCGGGTTTTGGCTGGGGTCCGGTTTGGGCCAGTCTGGGGCCCATGGGATTGACAGCAGCGGGGCGGGTAGTTAACAGCTGGTCGGCTGAAGAACCGAACCGCAAAGCGCCGCAAACTACCGAACTGCAGGGAACCGCCTGAAGCGAAACCATTCAAAAGCATGCCGGAAACCGAAACGAATCTACACGAACCGTGACCAACAGCATCCCACAAACCATAGAAACTGCCGAGACACGAGCGCACCGGGTGGTCGACGTCGCGTCACTGTGGCCTAGCCTTGGCAATAAGGATCTAGACTCTAGACTCTAGACCCGGGCCCGGGAGTAACCTAGGAATAAACAGGGTTAAACAGGGTACTAAGGGTACCCTTTACCCTTGTTGCTTGTTACTACACTGTTTGGTTTTAAGATGATTAAAACGGAAACCCAGCCCTTCAAAAGGCAAATAAAAGGCCTACTCACGACTTAGCACCCTACTCCCTACTCCTTCCTACGCCCGGCCCTAGGGGTAACTCTCAGCCAGGCCAGGCAGCGCGGTGAGGTGCCATGGGAGAAGTGTCCAGTTCGAGAACTTCAAGCCCATGGCCAGGGACGCCCTATTGTAGCCGACGTCGAAAGCGTTCAGAAGAAATTGCGACTGATGGGCCGGCAGGCCACGCACTGCTTCCAGAAGCTGGGCGGTGGAGAAGTCTCGCCTCAAGTGTTGCAAAACTCAATTGATCCATACTCTATATGTAACTTAGACACTGGGTATGTCGCGTGTGTGGGCCCTGGCCACGACCCTGTCAAAAGCAAATTTTTTTTTGGGACTCTCCAAGTCTCCAACTCTCCAACTCCAATCCAATTCCAAGCCAAGTCCAAATTTCCAAGTAGAATTTCCCGATTTCACATTCCCAAATCAAACTTTTCTATGCCCTGGTGGGGGCTTCCGGGGCTTGTAGGGGGCCCCTAGCTTGCAGACGGGAAAAGCGGAAACCTGCAGCCCAACAACAAACCAAGCACTTTTGCGATTTCGGGCCTTCTTTGAAGGCGATTCGGGGGATCGTCCTGATCCACCCTGCTGAAGTTGTTGTATTATTCTTCTTCTTCTCATTATTATGATTATTCTGATTATTATTTTTATTATTATTGTCATTATTGTTATTATTATTATTAGGGTTGCTTCGGTTTTAGGGTTTAGTAGGGGCCAGAATACTATTCTCTACACAAAAAAACAACGAAAAGGATACATCGTCAGCTCAGCAGGGATCTCGCACACATGACGATCAACGAAGCTACCACAACACCACCACGAGCCGGGCCGGAATGCCACTGAGAAAACAAAGCTTCATCGTCCTCACCATCATCATCATCATCATCATCATGAAGAAGAACAAAGCATTTCCAGTCATTTCCAGTCCCATTTAAGCCAAGTGGCACTTCGCGAAACTTCTGCAAATGGTCACCTGTGGCAAGTTGGGGAGCCCGCCGCCCGCGCATAGGACATGTCGCTGGCCTCGGATCAGATGATCAGACTCGGATCCAATTATAATCCCATTGGCCCATGACTGGCCCATGACTCATGACTCAGGCTGTCAGGCATTGCGGCCCGCGGCTGCGTCTGAGTCAGGCAGCGACAAACAGCGACGGTGACGGTGACAGTGACATTGACAGCGAGATTTTCTTTCCGGAAGCAATCCGAGGCATCTCAACATTTTCAGGTCCATGCCATGCCGCGAGCCGCGAGCCACACACACACACACAAACCAACGCATACGCACACCGCACACATGCAAAGTAATTCACGTACACAAGGCACAAGTGCACACGGCCTGGCTGACTGGCAGCATGGAATTGAAAACCGCGAAACGTGCAACCAAGAGACAACCTCTGGCCTCCGTCACCGTCACCGCCATCGTCCCGAGAATGCAGCCTAGCATTGCTGTGGATTGATCCAAGATCACAGCCACAAGTCACAAGCCACAAGGCCACAAGCCAAGCTACAAGTTACAAACAAGGATGAGGCACAGAGTTGCAGCGGCGGCATCAGCCGTCATCCTAAATGGAAAGACGAGGGGCTGCTGAAAAGCGTAATGCCTCATCACATCAACATCGTGGCAGGAGCATCCACCAATCCAGTCTGAGATCCATTCGAAGATCTGGCCCAAGATGAGGACGACTCGGGCATACTTCCAAGACCTGGCGGGCGTAGGGAGTCACTCGGAAACCGTAAGTGGGACTCGGTGGGAGAGGGGGACATAGCGGGACTCAGTGGGACCGTGGACCGTGGGACTTGGGACCCGCAAGTTCCCGCAAGTTCCGTACATGAGCGGCTCATGAGCGATGAGCGACTGCCAAACCCGTCCGGTGGTGCTAATGGACGCAACATGAGGCATGAGGGATGAAGAGTGTCGCTTGCAAGTGTTCCCATCGTTTTACATGGTTTTAGCCAGTTTTGATGTCCTGCAGGCTTGCAGGTGTCGCTTTGGAAAAAAAATCAAGGCTATATAGTCTAGCACACCCACCCAACTTCACCCAACGGCTCATTAACTTAGCTTTTCAAGTGTTCCCATCGCTTTGCAGGTGGGGTTTGGGTGGTTGAGGCTCGGTTGAGGTCCCTAAACCCTAAACCCCTAAACCCTAAACCCCAAACTCGAAACCCGAAACCCTATAAGCCCTAAACCCTGGCCCTGAACCCTGATCATCCCTGATCCCTAGGCCCTAAACCCTAAACCCTAAAGTGTGGGCTCAGTAGGTTTGCGTGTGTGCCATGTGTGCAGGCTGTGCCACTGTGCAGGGGCTTTAGATGGCTTTAGGTCGCTTAAATGGTCTAAGGTGAACTTCCAGGTGAACGGCGAACGGTGGTCCCTGAACCTTAAACCCGAGGCCCTCAACTAGGGGCCCAACAAACCACATACACATAAGGGGCATTCGTGATTCGTGTCCACCCCTTAGTTACTTGAACGGTTGAACGGCAGGGGGTTTGTTTTGGCGCTTGCTCATATAGAGTTTAGAGGGGCGAGGAATAGGCATCGGGCCTTGGCAGCAGCATTAGCATGGCGGGTTTTGTTCGCAGCGGCCCAAAACCCTAGCTAAAACCTTGCTCCGAGCATCACTCCAAAACTCCCACAACCCTAAAAAACCGACCCTATCACTATCAGCCGATCCGCGCGACGACATGGCACATGCGGTACATGCCAACACAAGCCGTGCTACCACGCGTGTGCCGTCTGGGACGTGTGCGGCCGTGCGTATGAGTCATGAGTCGTCAAGTTACATGATTGTTCTGCTCCTTGACAGATTGCGGGGCCGCGCAGCAAGACAACGGATGCCCTGGCGCTCGCTGCCCTGGCTCTGGCCGCTGTGGCCCTGGCCCTGCTCCTCGGTCCTCGACGACCCCTTTTGAACCATTTGAATCATTTGAATACTGGGGCTGGGCGGACCCAATGATGAGAAGTGGAAGCGGAAGCCCGGAATCCGGAACGGAACCCTCAAGAACCTAAAACCTAGACCTACACTGAAATTCTGAAACCCCCCCCCCCCCCCTAGCCCGAACCCCCGGAAACCCCCACCCGGCCCCGAAACTGCACTAAACCCTTGGACTAGCACTAGCACTCCCTTCCCTATATAAGCCGCCTGAGCCCTGGCCCTGGCCCTGACCCTGACCAGACTAACAGGACGTTGACAGGCCGGCAACACTTCTCGTCATGAATTGCTGCTGTAATGCCCTGAATGAGCTGCTTCGATTTTTTCACGTATTCCAACTCCATGTCCTCGTCTATCCTTGGCCCGACTCAAATCTCAACTCACGTTCAGATTCATCGGCTGAGCCGCAACCAGACAAAAACTTCACGACTGAGACTGTGACCGAATAAACCCTAATTCTAATAGAAAGATCGAGGATAGAGGCCACGGTGACGCCACAGCAGCGGCACTGGCACTGGCAGCTGCGACTGTGCTTTCCAAGGCTCGCCTCGCCGTCGCCACCATGCCCAGCGGCTGCGGCGGGCCCAGCGGCAGCGCCCCGAGCAGCCCGGGCCCGAGCAGAGGAAATCCTGTAGGGCGGGGCATCCTTCGGCGTTCAGTGACTGCGTCGAGTCAGTGTCATGAGTCATTACCGTCAAATGAGTCAAATGTCCCTTGCATCCAACACTGAGTTACTGCGTACTGCACGCAGCCGCCGCAGCCTGCCTTTGCTGAAAACGGGCTTCGTCCCAGTATTGGCGAAGCACTGGACCAACCGGCAGCAAGAAGCGCCTTGCGGCGGAACTCTCGGCTCTTGACAGTCTTGACACACAAATTCATTCAATAGCAGCTGCATTGAGAGGAAGCGAGTTGCAACCGTCTAAAGACTCCGAAACCAATGAAGACTCTGAAACAAATTCTCTGGACTTGAGACTACACTGAGGCGCAGGTACTCCAGCACGGAGTTCCACCGCCACTGGATTGCCACGCCAGGGAAGGACGCGAGCATGTTGCAGTGCTGCCTCACAGTGTGTTATGGTGGCTACTGCTGGCGGTGTATATCGTATACTCACACTCGCGCCACACCATCACACATCACACCACAGCCAACGCGAACGAACAGAACTTTTAACTTGTTTGGGAACTTCCAAAGGCTAAGGTCACCTAAGTCACCTAGTCACCTATAGTCACCCAGGTCTGATCTGATTGCTGTTTCAGCTGCGTTCCATGGAGGCACGTCCGGCGAAAGCGCTTCCGAAGCCTAGGTGTCTGTCGGGCCCGGCCCGTCGGGCCCGTCAGGCCGAGGGAGTGGCTGAACGGCTGAACATGGGAACATGGCTGAACTTCCGAGCAGCTACAGGGGCTCGGGAAAGTCGACCCTTTGATTGGGGGAGATGTGAAACCCCAATGAACGCAGAGGGTTCAGGAAGTTGACGAGTCGACTGTCGACTGCGGGATCCTTTTCCCCCAATGAACGCATGGTTTTACAGCTACGAAAAGCAGCGAAAATCAGTACGCAAGTATCGAAATCCCCAAGGAACGCTGGGGCTCAACAGCTCAACATGCCTGAAAACATCATCCAACATGGTTGCTGAAGGACCTCCCAAAGCATGGAGTCAAGCCTACCAAAACTTACGAAGAAGAGGCAACCATTTCTCTGAACCTATATCGCATCGTATATAGCCAGCATGGCTTATGACACGCATGCATGGAATTGTGGACAAGTCCGCCCGAGGGAAACGCAATTTCGGTCGACTTCCTAGCTTCCCCGCAGTGATTTGCCTTACCGCAAGAAAAAAGGTCAACTTTCCATGTTGCGTGTAGTGACTGGCCAGTGACTGGCCACTGACTGCCTCGACAAGCTAGGGCGCCCACCACGCATGACTGAGCAGTGGCTCCAAATCTTTCAACCAGCGGTACCATCGATGAAACCCAGGCATAGCATGCATCACGTCCATTGAAGCATTGTGGCAAATATGCTTCACCTGAGTGAGCCCTGAGGCTCTGAGGCTGAGACGGAGTGAAAGTGCACAGCACAGTGCACAGGGCAGCAAGTGCATGATGCATTATGCATGCCAGTGCCCGAGATACGGAGATTTCGAAATTGGTTTGGGATCCTAACCTTAGACTTTAGATCATGCAAACATGTGAGCGACTGCCACTGCCAAATGCCAAAACCGGCTGGTGGTGCTAATGGACGCAACATGAGGCATGAGGGATTCTGAGGGATGAAGGGCCCTGAGGCCCTGAGGGGCGTCGCCTTCAAGTGTTCCCATCATTTTACAGGGTTTTAACATCAATCATCCACGCTTGACACGCTTGATGTCTGCAGGTGTCGGTGTCGCTGCGTCGCTTTGGGAAAAAAACTCAAGGCTGTAGCGGCTGTAGCGGCTGTAGCACACCGAACGGCTCAGTAACGTAGGGGTGTCGGTTTTCAAGTGTTCCCATCGCTTTACATGGCTTTGGGCAGTCGTGTCCACCCCTTACTTACTTGAATGGCTGGGGTTTTGGCGCTTGCTCATATAAGGCTCATGCTTAGAATGGCAAAGGTTAATGGGTGACTGGGGTTGCGTTGCGTGGATGGATGCCTGACTGTCAGTCTCAATTCTCAATCCTCTGAACCCTCTAGACCCTCGACACTCCCACTATCGTTCATGCGCGAACTTCGCAAACATTGTAAAACTGTGCAAGCTGCAAACTGGATTGGAAACTGGCTTGCTAACTTGCTAACTGCCAGTCAGGGAGCTCCAGGCACCACCAAGGCGAACGGGAACAGGCTGGTCCATTGATGAGAGCTGAAGGTCTCGTCTCCCACCGCCAAAGCCAGCCGATGCATAGTATGCATAGGATTGGGCTCCTCTTCGACCTCCGGCTCCTCCTCATCGGAGATTTCCAGGTGAGTTTGCAGAGCAAGGGGCTCATGCTCTGCCTGCAAAGCCAAACCACTCGGCTCTGAGGCTTCCGGGGGCCCGATGGCCTGAGTCTGTAATCATAGGTTACAGGCTTTTGACGCCGGAAATAGGTGAATTGGGTATAAGAAATTCCTGTAGCAGCAGCAGCAACAGCAGCAGCAGCAGCAGCAGCAGCAGCAGTAGTGGCAACTGCCAACTGCAGCTTACAACTTGCTTGCAACTTGCAACAGTGCTGCAACAGCAACAGAAAGCAACCCGGCAGGCCGCGGCAGGCCCGCCCTGCTCCATGATCTCAAATTTAAATAGAACGGTACCGGCTCTCTGCTGGCCAAGTTACCAAGCATGTAGATTCCTGAAAAGAGGCATCCATCCAACTCTTGAAATCCAAACCGCATACCTTGGCCACAAATTGCTTGTCACAAGTCACAAGCCACAAGTTCACAAGTCTGCTGCGCGGCTGCGCCGATCTAACATCCAGACTCCAGACGCATGACCGCATGACGCCGTGACGCACGCGTGCCACTTCAAAATGAGCCTGACAGACTGCACACTACTACACTGTGAACTTTAACTTTACACGCACCGCTAAACGAACACGCCTCTTGGACCCTGGGACTGGACTGGGACTCGGACGGCCGGGATCTGAGCTTCTGTGCCAAAGTCAGAAAGGAAACTGACCGTGCTGCAGCAGAAGCTCCTCATGTTCTGGAGGATGTCGTTGCCGGCAATGCCACCTCCCATCTGAAGCTTAGCCTGGTGGAGGACGGCTGTCAGCTTGTGCGGCAATGAGCCGCATCCATCGCCGAGACCAACAGGCCTAATCGAGCTGGCTTTATAATGATTCAATTCAATGACGGAGTACGTCTACTGACTACTCGTCAACGACTACTCCTACTACTACTTCTTCTTCTTATTCATTTCCATCTGTCCTTTGTCTTGCTGGCAGGTATCGTTGCCCTCCAGTGCAGGATTGCATCTTGCATGTCCTCCACGACGTTCGCAGGAATAAGCGCCTTCTGCGCGCAAAGCTCTTTGTACTGCCGGATTGCAGTCGTACTCCTCAGTGGCACAAGAGATTCAGGGGTCTGGCAGCGGTGAGATTGTGAGAAGATCGGAGATCGGAAAATAACCCCTGCCACCGCTACTTCAACCTATTTCAGGACCCAAACAAATGAATGGACAGCGTAAGTAGAGTAGTAGTAGTAGTAGTAGTAGTAGTAGTAGTAGCAGTAGTAGTAGTAGTAGTAGTAGTAGTAGTAGTAGTAGTAGTGATAGTAGTTATATTATAATCGTGTAGGCCCGGAATCCGCAGCACCGCCGTAAACTGGGTCAACTGCCAGTCAACCCCACCTTGGGGCGAAGAATCCGTGACCACATTGTAGAAGTAGGACTTGTCCTTCATCCTCTCGTAGCGCATCGCGCACATAAGTAGATCGATTGGGACCAGGCTTCGGCTTATTGTCGAAGCATGAGGCAGTCGGAAGGCATCCAGATCCTAGGGCCACAGAGACTGCCACAAGGGGAGAGAGGGGGAAAGAGAGAGAGAGAGAGAGAGAGAGAGAGAGAGAGAGACAGACAGAAAGAGAGATTGAAAAAATAGAAAGAGAAAGAGAAAGAAAATAGAAAAAAAGGAAGAGAAAGAGAAAGAGACAGGGAGACAGTCGGAGACAGCGAGCGAGGGCCTCGCAGCGAGGGAGCGAGCGAGCCGAGCGAGCGATAGGCGAGAAACAACACTCAACACATGTTGAATTTGTCGCACTTGATGCTCACCTCCTGGAAAGGGAGGAGTTATGCTCCCGCTAATGGAGCGCCCCCTTCCAGCCCATCAAGGCACACAAGCACCCGTTGCAGAACCGGTGCCCCCCTGGGGGGGTGGTTAAGCAACGCGTAACTTGCAGCTCTCTTTGACGCGAGCTTCATGCGGCATCCGGAGGTTGGGCAGCCCGACTCTGCCCGACCGGCCAGACCATCTTACCGACCAGCCAGCGGGGGTCATCGGCCCAACCCCACTCTAGTGGATGCTCAGTGTTGCCCTGCTCAAGAATTCACGGACAGAGTGGCCATCCTGGCATCCTGGTCTGTCGACCACTCTGTCGTGCCGGCAACAGGGCATGCATCATGTCATGACATCATGCGGTCAAAGGCGGTCAAGGCAAACGACGGGACATAGCCGACCGCGTGTCGCGAGGACCGCCAGCGCGAGTGACCGCGAAAAAGAGAAAGAGAGAGAGAGAGAGAGAGAGAGAGAGAGAGAGAGAGAGAGAGAGAGAGAGAGAGAGAGAGAGAGAGGCACACAGGGTCACAGGGTCGCCACGGGGTTTTGTGAACGGTAGTTGCAAACAGACGAGGTATATAAGTGATTCAGTGATAGCGCCACAAACTGCTTCCAATTGTTCTCCAAGAAGCTTTTATGATGCTGGCGTAGACATCATCGTCCAGCACCTCAACTTCACACTCGAGACTCACGACTCAAGACGAAGGTTTCAACCGAATCAACCGAAAGCTCACTCCAATCACCAATCTACTACCAACCTTCCAGAATTTCCAGGAACTTCCAGGGAGGGGAGGGCGGGCAAAGTGTGCACGCTGGTCACGCTGGTAGTCTGGTAGTTCGTTTGCTCCAAATTTTCTGCCCTACAAGCCTGAAACAAGCCTAGCCTGTCTGATAAGATATAAGTCTTACAGAGTCCACACACCAACCGTCGGCCGGGAAACAATTCCCAAGGCATGCCGCACCGCCTTCGAGATATGTCCCGCGTTTCGAAGGAGCAGTGCAAAGCCTCAGAGTGAAGGCGAGGGGCGAAGGGTTGAGTCGGTCGAGTTGGGTTGGGCGAGTGCACGACTCCACGACTCCACGACGACCAGGTCACAACACCAGATGAATGTCATATGCAAAGGAGGCACACAAGCACCTCACCAGTGAGTGCAGAGAAAACTGCGTGCCACCAATCTGGCGGGACATCATATGCTTCTTGCTGGCCAAGTTGAAAGGCTTCTGCTGCTGCTCCAGCGCCCCGACGAGCGCAAGCGCGTGCGCTCTCAGAGCCTGATGAGGAGACAGCTTCGGGGCTTCGTTAGGGCCTAGTCCGAGGGCTATAAGGGTTAGGGTTCGACTACTATACTGGGCTTAGGGTTACTCAGTTAGTCCTGTCTACGTTGTCTTGGGTAGTGCGCAGGCGTCGACGGCGACGGCGACGGTGTGTCGGGTCAAGTGTGTCGGGCATTGACATGCTGATAGCTGCTGGCACTTCACCCGAAACTTCAAGTTCAAAGCATCAAATCAGAGCAGTGATCAGAATCAGACTGCCTGCCTCATCCGCAATTGCTGACGTCAAAATGGCACTCAGCCTGGAGCACGCAGCATGAGTGGAGTGAGCCAGGCAGACGGTGGATGGACGCTGGCGACACTGAACTGGACTGGACACAAGGACAATTTAAGGTCTCTCCAGTCTGCAACACAACGACTACTCTGATTACAGGTGTACACAGTTACACAATCCCATCCTCCCATCCCATCTTGCGCATCAGAGACTCACAGACTCAGACCGACACAGCTAGCAGCTGGCAGCAAACAACAGACGACAGAACAAGTGTTATCAACCGAGCGACTCGGCAGTCGGTGACACTTCGCCAGTCGGGGGCGGCAGGGGCAAAGGCCGACGCGGCATTGCGCAGACGCGCGTCGCGCAGACACATGCACACCATGACAATGATGTCTGCACTATGTACTATGTACGTCACGGTACGTCACGTGCCTATTCGCCCAGAGGCTGCGTGGGCCCATCTAGGGACCTGCTCCGGGTTTGAAATTCGTCTTTTGCGCTCCGGGTATGGGCGAGTGAGCCTAAACCCTAAACCTTAGACTGACTAGACCGTCGACTAGACCCTAAAATTCGCCTCTAAACTTCCTAAACTCCTAAACTTCCCTAAACCCCAAACGCTAAACCCTCTAGTCTAGTCTAGTCTAGGCAGCGGCAGGGTGGTTTTGCCTTTATGCACGGGCCTATTCGCGGCTGTCATGACATGAGTCATGATTCATGATGCAATCATATAATGGACCAGAACATGGAACAATGTAATGTAAGCCCAAACATTTGCACTGATGCAAAAGTGGCTGTGCTGGGCTGGGCGCTGAAACAATGACAGTCAGTGCTGAGTGAGGGCTTCGGGTTCTAGTCCTAGTACCGCCAAATGCGAAACGGGCCGAGTCTCTAATACCAAGGACCATATCTTGTTAGGGAAGGGGCTGATTAGGAGCGTAGGTGTCTGGTCTGGGCCGTCTGGGAGTCTGGGGCTTTGTCTGCGCGAACGAGAGCAAAAAGGGGTAATATAGTAACATAGTAACATGAATCTGAATTTGAATCTGTAAGCATATGATGTGCTAAATCATGTACAATGCTTTCGAAACTCGAAACACCTTCGCATCCCCAGACCCCAGACGGGCCCTCTATGAAGTCATGAAGGTGAACCCGTGAGGCGGGCTCGGCGGCGGGGTCTTGGGTTTCCTAAATTCCTAAATCGTATACTGCCGAACCCTAAACCCCAAACCCGAAACCCGAAGTCGCCGAGGACCGAAAGTCCGAAAGCTTTTACGCAAGAGTTAATATCCAGGCATCCAAAATCCAGGGTCCAGGGGCGGGGTCAATGGCAGCGCTGGGCGCTGCGGCAGCAGCGGCGGCGCACAGCGCTCAGCGACTCAGCGCAATGGAGTACCTGCAAGAAGGTCGTATGGTCGAGGTATGTCGGAGTATGTCCAGGCAATTATGAGCTTCCAGATATTGCTCAGAATTGAACTGCCCACACTGAGCCACGCTGTCCACACTCTCTCTAGACATTGTTCCAATGGTCAATAGTTGGCGCCGTGGCCGTGGCGCCGTGGTAGTAAGGGTCCCACAGCCCCACGGTCCCATGGAGTCGAGGACGGAGTCCGAAGAAAGCATATGACACCATATTGACTCCATATGACCTCGTTTGCCAGGAAACATTCATGCTGTGAGGCTGTGGGAGATGTGGGAGTGGGAGTGGGAGGGCCAGTAATGGGGCTGCTCACAGATTCAGAGTCACAGACTCACAGGGCTCACGCTCACTCACAAGTTACTCCCAATTGACTTCAAGTGACTCACAAAACTTTCACAAAAAAGCTGCAGTCTGCAGAGTCTGCAGCGCTGTAGCGATGCGAATGAACAGCCGGCTTTTTTCCATCCTGGCATGGACAGGGGCAGTCAATGGCCAATGGAATGGCAGTCATTGCAGTCATGGACAAGGCTGAAAAAGAAAGAGTGACTGCCTTTTTGTCCTTGCTGCCTTGCAGACTCATTGCAGACCAGACTGAATGCGAATATAGGTGAAGCGAACAGCCCGCGCACAATGCCGCCGCAGGCGCCCCGGGCTCCAGCTAGCAGCGCTCGGCGCTCTTGACGCTCTGTGCAAAATTTCCAAGTCACAGGAACCGTCGACTCCGTCGACTGTCAGTCACTGCTGTAAGGTTCGAAGCCCAGTTGGGCCATTGCGCAATCAAAACTTGCCCACTCGTCATGATCGTCCTGGCTGCTGCCAGGGCTGCTGCCACCACTGCGACCCTCGTCCGCCTCGTCCTCGTTCGATTTCGGCTCCGCGGGCTGTGTCTCTGTCGTGGTCCTTGGCCCTGTGCTGGATTTGGCGTCGTCCTCTGGCTCCAGCTCCGATGACCTTTTTGACTTCTTGTTCGGCCCGTTCCGGTTCGGCAGCTCCTCGGCCCCGGCAACCTCGGCAACGGTTCGGGGCTGGGGCTGGCCCCCAGCGGCCCCGGCAACCTCTTCTCGAAAGTGCACACGGCCCTGTGCATCGACGAACATGTCAAAAAACCCAGGCCAGACCTCATCCCACGTCTTGAAGGCGCTGATGGCCTGGGCCTGGGCCCGAGCCGCCTGGCAGCTGCTGCTCGAACGGGCCTTTGCGATTGCTTTTGACTTTGCCACCGCAGAGCAGCCAGGCATCTCACCTTTTCATCACCACAAGGACAATGAACTTTCAATGAAAAGCAGCAACGCGCGCAGTCAGCCTTCCGACCCCAAACTTGGAACTTGGAACTTTGACATCTTGAGACTTGAGAATGCTTATTTCCTTATTGCCACATTACTGCGCATCGGACTCCGGACTCATCGGAATCGGACCCTTGCAAGACTGGCAAAATCAGCCCAGGAGCGAGGAACACTGCGACTGGGTTCAGTGGAACTTGTACTCATGGTCGAGGCGAGGAGCCAGACTCAGCCAAACCCAGATGGAAGAAAGCAGAGAAGCTTTGGCTAGCTTCAATGACTCGAGGCTTCAAGTCTTCAAGAGCTTGGGCCGAAGGGCCAAGGCCAACGCGGGGGAGGCGCTTAGGGTTAAGGGTCTTTAAAAAGGGCCTGCGCGAAGTCGAAGCATGGAATCATGGAATAGACTAGAACTGCCGAACTGCCATGGACCATTAGTACTAGTACTCAGTACTCAGTACCATGTACTGTACTTGCCATGTTCAATGCCATGTTCTCATGGCTTCTCATTCCCCACACAGCCGCAGCCTCCCCCAACCCGCCCGGACCCTGTGACCCTGTGAGGTGCCTTGTCATCTAGTCAGCTCGGACTCCACAGTCGCAGTCTCCGCGATCACAACAAGGTACTGCTGGATGTGGCAGCGCCTGGCTTCAAGGCTACCGGCTACCAGGCACTACCACTGTACTACCACTACCAGGGCTGCAAAAAGAAAAACATCTAGCGGCGTAGCAACTTAGTAGCAACTAGCAACTAGCAACGCATGAACTTCAGCGAACGAGCGGCCCATCATCTGACGTCAAGACTCTCGAGGGCACAGTCTTCGTGATCATGTCAATCTCCTCCCTTGGACTTGGAGCAGCTGGCATGAGTCTATGGTTTCGTAGATTGCCCATGACGGCCCATGCCATGCACTGACTGAACTGACTGATGACTGATGAATCTAAGTTAATCTAAGACACTGGTTCCAGCCCCGAAATTCCATGTCGCGCACAGTCAACCATGAACTTGACTGCGTGGCTCGCCGGACCTGCAGGCACTGCAGGCATGGCAAGAACAAGAAAGCTTCCCATGGCCAATGGTAGCACTGAAACTGAGCCACTGGCCTCACGAAACTGGTTCTGCATATTTGGCCTGCGGCGGCAATGTAAACTTTACGCAAGGACCCCTACATATGCATGCTGCTGGCTGCTGCATTCCTCCTCAGGTCCTCAAGTGGGCCAAGCCAAGCCTGAGAAACTTGAAACCGCCGCGAAGCCGGAGTCGGCGGCGGACACGGCGGACGGCGGAGCTGCAATGCTGCAATGGCCGGCTGTCACTGAGTACTGTCACTAGGCTCAAAGCAAGGGCTGTTGAACTGTTGAACCTTCAGAACTTCCAAGGGTTTAGGGCCAGGGTTTAGGATTTAGGGTTCTGACTCAAGTTCTGACCATGGTTCTGGAGTTTTGAGTCACTGTCACTGTCACTGTAGAGTTCCACACTACCCTCAACCGGGAGTCAGCATGCATGTAGTACATGTAAGCCACTCCTACTTTTTCTGGGTTGCTTTGTGATTCAGGATTCCGGACATTTCCAAAACCGCAACGCATGGACATGGAATTCATGGAATGGAACGACATAGAGATTCACGCAGCAGCCAGCAGCACACAGCAAGCTTGTCAGCTTCGCCTGGCTTGTCATGGTCAGTTGTCAGACCAAATTTTGGGGCCGCCCCGCCCCCCCCCCCCCCCCCCCAAGCCCCAACCCCCCCCCCCCCACTCCTTTTTTCCTCCCTGGCCTCGAAAGAAAAACACAAACAAGCCTGGACACTGGACACGTTCTACGACTATAAGGGCCGGAAATCCAAACCGCCACCCAAAATCCGCCAAGCGTGGTGCTAATTTGAAGGCTTTTGAGATTTGGAGCATTTTTTCTGACTCAACTTTCGGGATGGCGGGGCATGGGCCACACACGGGAGTCCCCAGTCACCCCCCTCCGCGGTTTTCCTGGGGAGCAGACCCCCAAAAACCTCACGCAAATTACCAGTCCTGGCTGTGGCTTAACAACAGTGTCCTGCAGGCAGGTAATCGCGTCTATTTCCATGTCCGAGCCCGAAGGCTGGCGCGGAGAACTACCTTTCCCCGCTTTCTGGCGGCGACCCCCGCTCAAAGCCCACCAAGCCCGATTAGCGGATACGAGTTTCACGTTGCGTTTGCCTTTGTACAACCTAGACCCGGTTTTGTAGAGATACGTTCTCCACCCTTTCTCCACCGCCGCCCAGGGACTAATGGCGTTAAACGTAACTTCCGCAACGAGAACCTCCGTCAAGAGAAGGCTACAATCACCGAAAACGACCTCCAAGTCGACGACGTCCGACACGGGAATCTTCCCCCCTGAAGCGTTGTACAGAGTGACCTCTCTCTCATGACTCTTGACCACCCTGAATCCGCTGAGGTGTTCCGACGAAACCACATGACACGTGGCTCCAGAATCTACTAACCAGACGTCTCTCGGATCTAGCTGGAAGCTGGCGCAGATGCGCTCTACATCCCCTGCATTCAAAGAATTGCTAACAGGTCCCAAACGTTGTTTGTCGAGTGAAAAACCTACCCTACGCTCCTGCGACTCAGAAAGGCTCAGTTCAGGACTTCGTTGGGCAAAGCGCATCGCCACCACACTCTGTGTAGGCACTGCTTCCGCCTCGGACTCTGGTTCTCCCATAGCCCGGGCGCGGTTCTTCTTGTTCTTGCCCTTGTCCTTGCCTTTCTCTCCCTTCTCACCCTTCTCTCCCTTGGAGTTGGGCTTTCCTTCCGGCGTTGGAGAGCGAGGCGCTCCCTTCGAAGTGGGGGACCTTTGTCCTTTAGGGCCACCAATGCCCTTTCCACTCTTCGACTCTCCTTGGCCGCCCTTGCCGCCCTTTTCTCCAGCTTCACGCTGTCGAACCCAACAGTCCTTTGCCACATGACCATGCTTGCCGCAATGGTCGCAAAGCTTGCCGTCCATTCCACGGTTTGCTGCAGTCGGCACGTCGCACATCCTCAGCTGTTCTTCGAAATACTTGAGGCTCTTTGTGAGCTCACTCCAGCTGTTGGCGTTGCCGTGCAGCGCCACATACTGTCTCGCCGGATGTGAAACGGCCTGCAGCAGGATGGAACAGCGATCCGCTTCGGAAAGCTTGAGCTCGGGGAAGTTGCTCAACTTGATCTCCGCCTTGGCGATCTCGTCCTCCAAGTGTCTGATGATGTCCATGGGCCTTTTGAGCCCCGAACACTGGGCATGCAGCTTCATGCAACCGTCTCTCACGTAGACGGCCTCCATGCGAGACACAATGGAGTAGTTGAGGTGCAAGGTGCGAACTGCCTCATAGCCAGTAGCAGACATGCTCTGCCTCTTGCTACAGCTTCGAAGCAACTCCAAACCACGCTCCCACTTCGCCAAGCTCTGGGAAAGCAGGTAAAACAGCTTCGCCGACCGAGCTGCGGTGTCAGGAGGCAAACGGTCCTGTCGGATCTCGTCCTTGACACTGATGCAGAGTCGAAGCTCGTTCACGTAGGCCTCGTCTTGCAGGGCCAGCCATGAACTCATCGTTTCCAGGAAGCCGTGCCAGGCCTCGATCTCTCGCATCCTGTCTCTACCCATCTCCTGGTGGGCTATGACAGGCAGCTGTGGAAGGTACTTGTCTGCACGGTTGGAAACGTATCCACCAGATGAACTTCCAGTATCTTTAGGACTCGAAGACGGAAAGGAACTCCCTGTGGACGAAGTTGCAGCGAGGAACGAGTCACTCGGTGCAGATGCCTTTGCAGCTTCCGCCTTGGCTTTGGCCTCAGCAGCTGCGAGTTCGGCATCGTTCCTCCTCTTCTCTTCGCTGTCCATGCGACGAAGCATGGCTGCAACAAGCTGTTGGTTCTGTTCCAACTGCTTCCTGTACTGGTCCATCATGGCTTCCTGCTGTCTCTGCTGCTGCTGCATCGTTCGCAGCATTTCAACCACCAAACTTTCTCCAACAGCACCACCACCAGGAGCAGTGGCTGGGTGAACTAGTCGCTGGCGTCGAAGTCGGAACTTCTTGAGTTCCAAAGGCAGCAAAGGGGTTCGGTTGCTGTCCTGCCGGATTCTCACCGGTTCCAAACAGCAAGGCTTCCTCCTCAGGAGTGTTGTCAGGGACAGGGACTGCTTCAGCAGCCACAGGCACGTGCACTGGAGAACCCTGCGGGCTTCCATGCACACTTCCGCCTTGCTCTGGAGTCGCCATGGCGTGGAGGTACTGAACACAGGCTGGAGTCACTCTCAGTGCTCCGCTACCATGTGAAAAGCAGAGCTCGCGCAGCTCTCTTTTTCACTTCGCACTTGAGCCAAACACCAAAGTGTTCAGCAAGCTTCAGTTCTTGCAGCAAGCTCTCTCCAAGAGCTAAGAGCTCCAAAAAGCTACGAATTCCATCTCAACTTTGTTCTGCAAAGGAGGTAACGCAAAAGAACAATGCAACTGCTTTGGGCTACACCTCGGGGACTTCAGGTCACTTCCGAACAGCAAAACAGCGAAGCTTCAGAGTCCACTCTGCACTTCTACTCCCATCCTAAACGTCCAACGGCAAACGAACGAAGTGTCCCCACGGAGTGAGTTGCAGCAAGACAGAACCTCAGAGTTTTGACACGCACTTCTTCACTACTGCTCTCAAGCAGTTCCAAGTGCTTCAAAACTCATCCTAGGCCATGCCAACAAGACGAAACATGTGTCGCAGTCAACCCAAACATGCTTTAGGGACTTTGGTGTCCGAAGGTCAGCTGTGTTGTGATCAGCCAACTGAGCTCGAAGTTGGAGCCAATTTGGGTCTCTTCTTGATTCTTGGTACTGATCCATCTGCAGGTTTCCATCCATACCCTGCAGGGCAACAAAGAGGGCGCTCCAGCAAGTGCTGCTGGCTGGGTCCATGCGGCATTAAGAGGGCAAGGTTTTGGTGGAAGTTTATTGATGGCAATGCACAACGCTCCCGGAACTCCAGAGACAACACAAAACAAACTTCAAACTGATTCTTCCTTCAGGGGGAGCTTCAAGGGCGCCTTTAAGGGGCCTTGAAGGAGGGCTTTTACTTCAAGGGGGGCAAGGGGGCTTCAAGGGAGCTTTAGGGGGGAGGCTTTAAGGGGGACCCTTTTCATTTCATTTTTGGTTGACCCTTCAAGCCTTCTTCAGATCTCTTAAAACCCCTTTGAATCTTTCATTTTTCAACGGTACTTCCACGTTGCGTTGAAAATCGATCAGTGTTCTTTTTGTTCCATTTTGGTCAACCCTTCAGCTCCCTTAGATCTCTTCAAGCTCCAAGTTCGGGCTTTTGAAGGGGGCTTGAAGGAAGGCTTACAGGGGGGCTTAAAGGGCGGCTTTAAAGGGGAAGGGCAAGGGCGACTCAACATTAACTTATCTTGAAGATGAAAGGAAAGGATTTATTCTGAATTCCACCCCTCGAATCTTGTTTTGTTTTTTGGATTTCGTTCTTTAAAACTAGGAGTGAGACAAAAGGAGAGAAGGGAATGCATTCTAAATGCCACCCCGCTCGAATCTTGTTTTATTTTTTGTACTTGTTTCTGGATTTCATTTTTCGAAACTAGAGAAGTAAAACTCTAACTAAACATTCATTTCCCTTCACGAAGAGAAAGAAGGGAATGTATTCCAAATTCCACCCCCTCGAATCTTATTATCTTTTTTGTATATGGTTTTGGATTTCATTATTCGAAACCAAGAAGTAAGACTCTGAACATACATTTCCCTTTACGAAGAGAAAGAAGGGAATGTATTCTAAATTCCATCCTCCTTCGAATCTTGTTTTATTTTTTGTACTTGTTTTGGATTTCATTTTTTGAAACCAGAAGTGAGACTCTAAACATTCATTTCTTCCCTTTACGAAGAGAAAGAAGGGAATGTATTTGAAATTCCACCCCCTCGAATCTTGTTTTCTTTTTGTACTTGTTTTTGGATTTCATTTTTCGAAGCCAGAGAAGTGAAACTCTAAACTAAACATTCATTTCCCTTCACGAAGAGAAATAAGCGAATGTATTCTAAATTCCACCCCCCTCGAATCTTGTTTTGTTTTTTGGATTTCATTCTTCGAAACCAGAGAAGTGAGACTCTTTTAAAAGGGAGCTTCGAGCAATTCCACCCCGCTCGCTTCTTCTCTTGTATTTTGTGTTCAAACTCGAGTTTCTAGGAGCAGAGAGTTCATAGCAGTGACGTGGCGCGGGGCTAAGCCGAGAACCCCATGTTTTGTTTCAGAGATGATTCATATGCTTCCACGCAAGCTTGCCCGGCAGAAAAAAAGCGGGGGGGTTGGGGGGGGGCGCAGCCCCCCCCCATTTGCATAGCAGCGACGTGGCGCGGGGCTAAGCCGAGAACCCCATGTTTTGTTTTGTTTTGTTTTGGACATATGCTTCCACGCGAGTTTGCCCGGCTGAAACAAGCGGGGGGGTTGGGGGGGGCGCAGCCCCCCCATTTGCAAACACGATGCTCGCATTAGGCCTTCTAAACTGCTGCACGGAAGGCCCAGCAAGTATTAAGCCTCTTGAACGTCTTAAACTGCTGCCCGAACCCTCCACAGAAGGCCCAGCTGCCTAAACGTCGCTTAGGCCTCTTAAACTGCTCCCTGAAACCCCTGCGAAGCAGGCTTAGTTATTAGGCCTCTTAAACTGCTCCCTGGAACCTCGCGAAGAAGGCCCCGTTATTAGGCCTGTTAAACTGCTCCCTGAAACCTCTGCGAAGCAAGCCCAGTTATTAGGCCTCTTAAACTGCTCCCTGTACGGGTTTCCGGGGGCGGTTTCAGAGGCCTAGTACCTGGGCCTTCTTCGCGACGTTTACGCCCGCGTCTCAAACCCCCCTTGCAAGCCCCCCTTGAAACCTCCCTTTGAAGCTTCCTTTAATCCCCCCTGAAGCCCCCCCTTGAAGCCCCCCCTTCAAGCCCCCCTTGAAGCCCCCCTTGAAGCCCCCCTTCAAGCCCCCCTTCAAGCCCCCCTTGAAGCCCCCCTTGAAGCCCCCCTTCAAGCCCCCCTTCAAGCCCCCCCCTTCAAGCCCCCCTTGAAGCCCCCCTTGAAGCCCCCCTTCAAGCCCCCTTCGCCCCCCTTCACCCCCCCCCTTCAAGCCCCCTTCAAGGGTCCGACCCTTCAGCCCCCCTTCAAGGGGGGCTTCAAGCCCCCCTTCAAGCCCCCCTTCGTACAAAGGGGGTGGGCCCAGCCCCGCAAGTCTCGAGAAGCCCGGCATTTCTGTCCGGCCTTTGCGACACCCATTGAAGGACTAATAGGCAGTTGGCTGCAATTGTGGGCACCTGCGCTTATGGACTCGGAGCAAATCGCTCCGTCTTCATTACGGAAGCTCCTGGCAGTGGAAAAACGCGCTTATGCGCCTTCATGGAAGTTTGGTCGCAGGCTCAACCGGGTCTTAACCAGCAAAATTACCCTTTGGTCTGCGGGCCTGACCAGCAAACTCACCCTTTGCACTGCCGGAAATTGGTAGCCTAGCATATCTATAAGTCGCTCCAACGCGGCAACCACATGTCTTGCTTCTCTTCCATTTATCCCGCCAACAAAACGTGGTGCGGAGGGCGAAGGCTTTGACAGCTTGCACCCTTAGGGCAAGGCTTTCATTCCAGTGCCGCCTGACACCAAAGATTGGTCTAAGACTCCAGGGCGAAAAGCAGCAACGGTGTACCTGCGTAAAGAAGCCGCGCAGGCAAAGATCGCCAGCTGCCCCCTTCGGAGTAGGTCTACTGCACCACTTTGGGCTGGACACGAACTGGCCCGCAGCAGCAGCTTAAAGCGGCACGCGTCAGCAAAGCGGTTCGCCATAAAACAAGTCAGGCTCCAGCAGGATCGCGATGCGTGTAGATAGTCAACGTTTTGTGGGCTCTTGGAAGTGTGTAGTGTAGAGGTCAGCTCTGTTTTCCTGCGTTGCACGGTTTTAGAGTGTTTTGCATCTGTTTGGAGCTGTGCAAGCACCTTGAGTGGCATTTGAGTTGTGTGAGCTGTCTGCGACGATGCAGCTTCAGTTTTGGAGAGTGTTTAAACCTAGGAAGCCCCACATGCAAACGCATGTTGTTTGGCTCAAGACCGGAGTCGTGTTTCAGTGCGAGAAGGCTGAAAGAAGTGTTTGGAGTGCCTGTGAGCTGTGTGACTGTGTAGGGTTACTTGCACTTGGTACTTTGGAACACGAGTGAGTTGCTCGTCTTGTGCGTGACTTTGGTCTTTTACGTGGTAGCGGAGCGTGGAAACTCCGTTGCTGAGAAAAGGAGCCCAATACGCAACAAGTGAAAGTTGGCAAGTGCGTGGCGTGAGAGTCTGTGACCATGGTTGAGCGTGGACCAGCGTGGACATCCGTCGTACTACAACATCGGGGAAGAAGGACCTGATGGAATGGTGCGGAGAAGTCGAAGACAGTCCCAGGAGCCTCCCTACAGTAGACCAGACAGACCGCGTGCGTTGCCAGTCTTGCCGTTGGTCGGTAGGAACGTTGCTTTCAGTCCTATGTCGAACCTGTCGGCACAGGGAACAGCTGGAGCAAGCCCTGTGGTGCCACAGGGAAGCGTTGGAAGTGCATCGCCGGGAGTTCACACGCCGTTGCAGCCACCCCTAGCGACCCCACCAGGTCTGGGAGGAGCGCAACCGCAACTCGACGCTGCAGCAGTGCAAGCAGCTCTTGAGTCTCACGTTTTGGTGCAGACAGTACAGCAACAGCAGCAGCACATGCAGCAGCAACAGCAGCAGATATCTCAGATGATGTCTCTGGTGGAGACGATGTTGTCGAACCAAGGCAACGGTGGAGGCAACACCAGTCGGGAGAGAGCCAACGTGAGCATCAGCAGCTTGAGCAGCAGTGCCGACCATGCGATGGAAGTTGACGATGGAGCGCCCATCAGGAATCCAAAGGCGGAGAGTTACGTACCGAAACTTCCCATGCTAGATGGTTCACGCATGTCGAAAGGCAGGCGTTCGGAAATCGAAGCGTGGGTTGAGTACTTGGAAGTTTTCCTGCCTTGGATTGCCTTGTTTGATGACCGCGTCCCATCGGAAGTCCAGCAATGCATTGCGAAAGAAAAACAAATCCAGAACAAGGACTTGAGCAAAGGTGAGAGCGTGCGAAGTACGAGAGTGTTTCTGTACCTGCGTCAGTCCTTTGCGAATTTCCCACGTGGTCTGGATATCCTGAAGCAAGTTGAGCGTGAGCAGTTGGGTGCGCCAGCAGGGTACGAGGCTTTGCGGCGTCTCATCAGGACTTGTCAGTTTGCTCCAGGATTGAAGCCTCCTCACTGCGAGGAGAGATCCTCAGGTACCAACCACCCAAAGTCACCAAAGATCGTCCTTTGGATGCCTAGGTGGAGCTTGCCAAGTATAGTCGCCTGGTGTCGTCGTTCCCTGACCTTGCGTTGTCGGAAGCAGACAAGAGCAAAATTTGTCCTTAAGGGCCTTGACGTCGAAGTGATAAGGTACATCCTGTTGCATGCAAAGATAGATTCCATGGGAGAGCTTGAGCGTGCGATCAAGTTTTACGATTCCAACGTGAAGTGAAGATCCTGACGTTTGCTGAAAAGGGAAAGGGAGATCATGCCAACCCGCTTCAATTCCCCGAGGGAGACGGAAAGGGAGGGCAAGACGGAAAGAAAGGCAAGAAAGGGGACGGAAAAGGGGGTAAAGGTGGAAAGGCAAATGAGCGTGATGGAGGAAAGGATGGAAAGAAAGGAAATGAACGAAGAAAGACGGAAAAGGGAAAGAAAGTGATAAAGCAAGTGCAACTCAGAACGACGCCAAGAAAGAAGAGCTGAAGAAGGCAAGGAAGTGTTTTACTTGCCACCAGACCGGACATTATGCGAAAGATTGCCCTCAGAAGCCTTCCAATCAGGGAGGCACAAAGCCGAATGTGGCAGGAGCTTTGCTAGAGCCACAGGTCATTGCGGCGGCCGTGTTTGCGATGGACGCTGACGACTCGGAAGATGGTCATTCGGAGTGTTCGCTTGAATTGAGTGACCAAGAATGGGAAAGTTTTGTGCGGGACGTGCGTGTTGGAGAAGTTGAGCGTGATTTTGATGTTGACGAACATGATTTTGCGCATGGAACCTCAGAAACCGCATGTTGTGAGCATGAACTTGAGCGTGAGTTGTTGGACGCAAGCATGGCGTGCATGAGCAGCAGCAAGAACAGTAGTTCCGCAGATGTCGTCGGTCAGCTTGAGCGTGAAGGCGTTGGAAGTTGCAGTATCTTGGAGAGCAAGGACAGTAGTTCCACAGATGTCGTCGGTCAGCTTGAGCGTGAAGGCGTTGAGAGCATAGGAGTAGCAACACATCATGCCCTCATGTGTCAGGAGCGAGTGTGCATTTGCTTGCAGAGAGTCTGGTGCGAGACGGTCATGTTCAAGTGGTGGAAGAACTTAGTGCAGAAGGCCCAGGCTGTGTCACTGCTACTGGAGCTCCCATAGAAGTTCGTCGAAAGGTTCGTGTACGAGCGATGTTTTTCTTGGAGCCTTCGAAAGCAACTCGTGAAGAGGTAGCATGTGTAGAGTTTGTGGCCCTCTTGGCGCCGGTACAGTTCTCCCTGTTGAGTCTTGGATTGTTGTCACAGAAAGGGTGGAACGTAAATTTTAAACCCGGTGAGGCCAAGGTTCGCAACGGTAGGTACCAGTTTCGGACGCACTGGCAGCAGAATTGCTGTTGGCTTGAGATTCGGAGCACAGGCTCTTTGTCTTTTGTCTGAGAGTGTTAGGGTTGTCGTTGATAAGAGCTCAGAATCTCAGAGTTCGTCAATGCAGTGTTTTGCCCCGCAGTGTTCGAGCAGCAAGGGTTCGCCAACAGGCCCAGTGTTTCCCCCACAACATCCTTCTTCGTCATTGCGAGATGGAGAGGCGAGTGAAAGGCTTCGAGTCCTCCAGCTCCGAGGGACGCGAAGAAAGGAAGAGGGTGCGGCAGAATCGAAAGGAGAAGCCGGTGGAGGAGGAGTCGATGGAAGTGGTGGGATCGAAGACCCACTTCACGGTGTTCCCGGTGGAGACCCCCGAGACAGCAGTGCCCACCGAGACCGCAGTGCCCATCGAGACCACAGTGCCCACCGAGACCGCAGTGCCCATCGAGACCACAGTGCCCGTCAAGACCACAGTCCGTCGAGAAAGACCAAGGCCGATCTCCGACGCCAGAGACAAAGAAGAAGCCGAGGACGGAAGTGGTTTTGGTGCCCGCGGCCAGCAGTACCCAAGCAATGGAAGTGGACGAGGGAAAGACGGAGGAGCAGATGAGCGTCAGGCTCACCCCGGCGGCCGAGAACCCCAGCCGAAGTTCAAAGGCGGAGGCAGTGCGAGTGCGTCGCCTGCTGAAGTATCGTGGAGGGGCAAGCGCGGCCAGCGCCAGCAGTGGGCCGAAGACCAAGGCAATGCCCAAGAAAAAGACGGTGATCCGCACCAAGGCGATGCCCAAGAACAAAACGACGGTCCGCACCAAGGCCATGCCGAAGCCCCCGACGCACCATACCCAGACCGTCCAGACAGAGATCCCGCTGAGCAGAGAGGAAGTGAGGAGCCTCCCCATACTCACGTTGAGGGACCACCTGGACCACCACCACTACGCCGTCATGATCGCGAACTTGATGAAGCCCATGGCGGTCGACCAGAAGGAGTTCCGGATCGAGAACAGCGCCGTGATGATCACCAAGGATCGGGTGACGGTGACAAGTACGTCAAGACCACCGCCGACGCCACCGAAGGTGCCCCCCCCGTTGGAGGCGGGCACGGTCTACGTTACCCAGGGAGATCAACAACGGGGAAGAGCGTCACGTTTACCAGCACCGCCAGCACCTCCAACACCAGCCCCGGGAAGCAAAGGCACGACGACAGCTCCGATGCCTCCTCAGGAGCCGGAGACACCACGTTCTTCTGCGTCTTCCTGGAGCGTGGTAACGAACAAGTGACAGAGTCGCAGCGGTCAAAGCAGAAACATGTGCGTGCGGAACTTGGGTTGGCAGGAGTTGAGCGTGAGTTGGTTGTTGGAGTTGAGGGAGAGGGAGAGCGAGTTGAGCGTGGTTCTTTAGGTGAAGTTGAGCGTGAAGCATTAGGAGAAGTAGGAGCTTGGTGGCTTGCTGGCGACTCCGAAGTGTTGTCTGAGCTTGACTGGAAGAATGCACGGAATGAACATGTCTTGCGTTCTCATGTTCCCTACAACTCGTCTTGTGAGGAGTGCCGTCGTGCTCGCTCGCTACAACCAGCTCGGAAGCGGGACCCAGCAGAGGCACCGAGAAGGGAAGTGCAGGCAGACAAGATGTTTGTGCGTGGAGCATGGTATGTTGTGCTTGTGCTTGTGTCGTGCTTTTGCTTGGGCGTGATACCTTGGAATCCTGGAACCGACAGCATGCGTGTGAGTGCAGTCAAGTGGTTTCGGTCTGTTGGCATGTTTGGGTCGGAGCCTGTGGTAATCAGTTTGCGTTCAGATGGTGAACCAGCCTTGATTTCTTTCTTGCAGGACTGCGCAAAGGAGCTTCCCGCGGCATCGATCGAGAAAGTGCCAGTGGATCGGCACGCTCCATCTGCAGAACGAGGCATTAGGACCGTGAGAGAGCTTGCGAATGTGCAGTTGGTACAGTTGGAGAAGGCAGGTTTGAGCGTGTGTGGACCAGCAATGCCCTATCTGTTGTCCCATGTTGCTACAGCACACAATAGGTATTCGCTAGAAGACGGCAGCGGCTTGACGCCAGAACAAACATTTAGACAGAAGGCCATCACCCCACATCCGATGTATGTGTTTGGCGCTACCGTCTTGGCTGTGCCGCCACCATCGTTGCGGAACCGAGTGACCGGAAGAATGGTGAAGGGAGCGTATCTTGGACCTGAAGTCGGATCAGGGTCGCATTGGGTGCGCATTCAGACCAACGACGGCCAGCTCAGAGTGATGAGATCGCCAAAGTTTCACATGGTGGTCCCAATGAGATTTGAGATGGTTCTAGTAAAGGGGGTGTTGAAGATACTTCCTGGAAGGCCCCGACCACCTCAAGAAGAAGCACTACCTGTAGATCAACTCAAGCACCTCCCACTGCCAGACACCAACCTACGTGGACCCACGCCTGAATGGATTGAGAAGTGTGGACCCACGCCAAAATGCAGAGCATGCCGAGCGAGATTGCCAAAGGGGGTGATCGAGAGCACCCTGCGACACACTGAAAGGTGCAGAGCTAGGTATGCGAAGTTTGTGCGTGAACAGTTTGATTCTGGAACATATGTGTTGACAGATGAGGCCGCGCAGCATGATGATGGCGCAGGCGTTGGTGACATTGAGTTTGGTGAAGACGTTGAGCGTGAGGTTGAGCGTGATACTGTTGAACATGGCGACCTAGTTGAGCGTGCGTTGGCCGGTGAGGATGTGCCAGAGTTGGAGCTGCCCGGAGATGTGTCCGGAGGAGGTCTGTCAGAAGCAGAACCCGACTACGAACCCGGGGAAGCTGCGGAGGACACGGAAGAGAGACCTCTGGAGGACTACGTGGTGGCCGAAGAAGACTTGATGGCTCCGCTTGAGCATGCCCCTGAGGATGCAATGATGGAAATCGCGAGCCGAGTTGGGGAACGCGAGGCAGTGTTCGCTGCTACGTCACCTGGTGGCGAAGAAGTCGTCACTTTGGGAGGAGGACAGGTGAGAGTCTCCAAGCCGTCTGGGTCACGAGACGACGTGACGGAAGTGTCGCTTGACTTAGAGGAGACATACGCCGGAATGCTTCGCGAGTTGGCAGCTCTGGAATCACTGTCCGTTGGTGATCTGATCTCCGAGAGTGAACTGCCGCCAAAGAAGAGAGTCATCTCTACACGTTGGGTGGTGGCAGACAAACGCGAGCGAGTAGATGGAAAGGAGAAACGTCTGGTACGCTGCAGAGTGGTGGCAAGAGACTTTGCCGCAGGCCTCTCCGCGGCACAACTTGGGTTAAGTTCCCCCACGGCAAGCGCGGAGGCCCTGAAGATCTTCTTGGCCTACGCTGGAGCCGTAGGAAACAACATCCTTGGCCTAGACGTATCAACTGCATTTTTGTTCGCGGAGTTGATCGGAGAAGAGATTATAATCATGCTACCAGATGGTTGCAGAGGATTGAATGGCGAGCGCCTGTTCATGAGACTGAGGAAAGCCCTTTATGGGTTGAGATCGGCCTCATTGCACTGGACTCGTCATCTGTCACGCCTACTCAAGAAAATGTTCAACATGACCCCGTGTGAAACGGAGGCATGCCTCTTCGCAGGCACATACAAGCAGCACAAAGTACTCATCCTGGCCTACGTCCACGATATCCTGATCACCTGCAGCTCGGATCAGGTGATGCACGAGATGATAGAACGCCTGCGAGGTGAGCTGAAGCTGAAAGTGACTGCGGAGTTGGACAAGGACAAGAAGATCGTCTTCCTAGGGCGAAACATAGTGAGGACCGAGGTGGGAGGCGATATCCATTTTGGGATGGCAGCTGGAGAACGCAAAGCCGCAACCCACTCCACCCAGTCTCCGAGACCTGTTCGACAAGGCGATTGACGATCCCACTGAGCAAGCACCACTGAGTCCAGAAGCAGCAAGCAGATACCGGCGAGCTCTTGGGAAGTTGGCATGGTTGGCAACAACAAGGGCCGATATGCCGTACTGGGTGAGCATGCTGTCGCGCGGACAGGCAAGCCCGTTACAGGTGCACGAAAAGGCCATGCGTGCAACGCTGAGATACTTGAAGACCGTCGCCGGGTACTACCAGTTACTACCAGTTGTTTCCCCGACAGTCGAAGGACGAGTTGCGGCTTTGTGCGTTTGTTGATGCGTCTTGGGGATCGGAGCGGTCCGTTTCGCGCCGGTCGATATCCGGCGGATGCGTCATGTTGGGCAGAGCGTGCATAAAGAGCTGGAGCAGGCTCCAACAGGCTGTGGCCTTGTCTTCCGCCGAGAGTGAATTGTACGCTTTGGTCGAGGGATCGAAGGAAGCACTTGGAGTAAGATGCGCTATAGGACACATCCTCGACAACCTTGTAAGTTTGAAACCCCAGATCTTTTGTGATTCCGAGGCTGCGGTAAACATAAGCAAGATGGATGGGCTCAGGAAGCTCAGGCACATGGAGCTCCGTTCATGCTTTGTGCAGTCTGAAGTGCAAATGGGAAATATCTTGGTGGTTTGAACATAATCCTGCGGATCTACACACCAAAAACCTTGATATCCATACGACCATGAAGCACATGAAGGCCATTGGTTTGGTCGAGTTCACCCTTCCCAAGTTCGAGAAAGGAGCGACCGCCTTTGCCTCGGCGTTGCAGGCTTGTGTTGCGCGTGGTGAAGTTACTTCGTTGCTTGAGCATGGAAAGTGGCAGAAAGGTAGCTGTAGGTGGCTGATGATCGAGTTCTGCGCGCCTCTTCTATCCACGTTTTCGCGAGTTGCTGTCGACGAGTTCCCTTCTGTGCACGTAGTGACAGTGACTGAGTCGGACGATGCCAGGAGAGCGGATACGGTTGCAGCCTTGAAGAGCTTGTGTGTCGAAGCGATTCGGCAAGGCGTGCGCGTGTACCTGTGGAGCAGCACACCCTGCACCGGTGGTTGTCCATATCAGCGTATGTGGCTGCAAAATGGCGGAGAAGCACACCGTGCGCGCATAAGCAGTCTGCTTGACACACATAGACAATTGTGGAAGTCGCTGCTGAGCCTGGTGCCGTTTGTACATGCTTGGAGCATAGAATGGCCTTGGAGGTGTCAGTACTGGACGTGGAACCAAACTCGGAGCTTTCTGGAAGGTCAGAAGTACCCTATCTATGAGTGTATGGTTGAAGCTTGTGCACTTAACATGCGAGGGAGAGACGATCTGTTGATCCGGAAGCAGTGGAAAGTAGTCTGTACCCTACCCCAGCTTGCTGAGGTCCTCAACGTCATTAGGTGCACCAAGGACCACCGCCACTCTGCGAAGTTTGACCTGAGAGCTACTCAGCACTACCCCGAGTCTATGTGCAAGATCGTTCTTCGCATTGTTTCCAGTTTGTAAAGCCGTTTTACCTCAAGCAAACCCGCTGTCTGTGTAGAGAGGAGCCGCTATGTCGCTTGTTGAGCGTGTAGGGTTGTTGGCAACTAGTGTGGAGAACCGTCTGAGAGTTTGGACAGTGTTGCAACCCTTGGAGCAGCGAGTGATTGTGCTTTTGGCAGTGACAGCTGTGTGTAGTCTTTTGCTTGGGATGAGCTGTGTCGGTTGTGCGTGGTGTTTGTCGACGTCCAGGCATAGAGCAAAGAGGGCAGGAGTTTTCCCGGGGCACGTCTTCTTCTCGCCATACGGTGATTGCTATCACTTGAAGGATGACTGCCACACTTTGAGAAACAGGCCTACGGTTAAGAACCTTTGCACGTATTGCTTGGACAGGGGCGTTTTCGAGGCCCAGCGGGCAAACATCCCACGGCCAACGCGCTAAGCGCTGAGGCTTCGGCCCAAAGGGGGTGTAGATAGTCAACGTTTTGTGGGCTCTCAGTTTGAGTAGGAAGTGTGTAGTGTAGAGGTCAGCTCTGTTTTCCTGCGTTGCCACAGTTTTAGAGTGTTTTGCATCTGTCTGGAGCTGTGCAAGCACCTTGAGTGGCATTTGAGTTGTGTGAGCTGTCTGCGACTATGCAGCTTCAGTTTTGGAGAGTGTTTAAAGCCCAGTGTTTGACCTAGGAAGCCCCACATGCAAACGCATGTTGTTTGGCTCAAGACCGGAGTCGTGTTTCAGTGCGAGAAAGCTGAAAGAAGTGTTTGGAGTGCCTGTGAGCTGTGTGACTGTGTAGGGTTACTTGCACTTGGTACTTTGGAACACGAGTGAGTTGCTCGTCTTGTGCGTGACTTTGGTCTTTTACGATGCGGGATTGCAATCCGCCATACCCTACTAGCAGGGGCAGAAAGTCTTGCTCACACGGCCCTTATCCCCATGTTCTTACCTCTCTCACTTGCTCGCCCCGGGACGCCCCAACAGGAAGTGTTCGGCTGGTCGACTGATCAGCCTGCCGCCACGTCTCATGCTCACAACGACCCAGCAACGCCCAGCCAAACACGAAGTCTGAATGCTGACCAGCCTGTGCGCTTGCTAGGGGGTATTGCGAAGGCATTGTGGGTGGTGAATTCGGTCAAGCGTTACTTCTGCGCCAGTACAACGGAGTGGGCACCCCGCTGGGCATGATGATTCGCTCAAAGGCATCTGCAAGAGCCGACTGCACCAGTTGCGCAGTGGCAGCCACTGACATGTGTGTCAGAGATCTTCCGACACGCACAGCATGCCGAGACGAGCGTTGCTAGGCAGAAGATCCATTACCCCGAAGCGTGGCAGTGAAAAAGGGTACCATGGTCGTGGCAACATCAGGACCATTCTGAGTCAAGATTTCGGGACCCGCCCAAGTGAAGTGCACTGCTGCTAGGCCCGCCTCTCCCTGGTGTTAACAAATATGGGAAACCATTTTCCCTATCGGAGCCTGTCCTGGTGGTGCTTGTCCGCCCGAGTTGATTGGTGCAGGGACAGGAGCTATTGTCCGGCATGAAACCAATGGATGGCTGGGCACAACAGAACGACAGGGTAAGGCTATTCCTGACGCATCGAACGTAGAAGGAAACAGCGTAACGCGGGCTGCCAAGCAAAGCACACTAAATTACTGTCTCGAGGCGTGCTCGATACGAAGAAGGTGTTGTACGATCGCAGGGAAAAAGGGACATCCTTCGGTACAGAATAGAGGAGGCACAATGCATCCAGCTTGCAGGGTTCTGGTCATGGCAACATCGCTTGTGCTAATCACCTCTTCTCCTCCACGGCTACAATCTACCCCAGCAGATGTGCCCCTTGGATCTGATGCGAATGGCTTCGATGCAGGCTGTTCGCAAGAGCGTCGGTCTGGAATTTCCTCTCAATCTGGACAATAGCAAGGTTGTGACGTTTCAGGAGGTCGGCCACACTGCGAAGACTTTGTGGTACCAACACCTCGCACCCGGCACTCACTCGGAGCGAGGTGGCGTCCGACACCTCGCCCAGGCGCGCTGACCAGAGTCCGTTGTGGCACTGGCATCGCGTATCTCACACCGAGGCAACCAATTCGCTTGGCAGTACCTGGTACTGCTAGAGCGAGAAGGGTCTAGGCAATCTGGATCAGCGTGGAAGGTGATTTTGATCTGGCAAATAGTTCGCGCTTTGCAAACCGATCCGATGCTCTTGCAGCATGGCATGAATTCTGCTACTGGTCTACTACGACCTCTTCGTGTTCTGAAGGGCCATTTCACCTTAGGAGTCGATTGTAGTTGCTTTGCTTTTCTTTGGGTGTGGTGTTTTGTTTTGTCTGTGGCGCAATAGACCGGCCCACTGTGCTGCTGATGTGGTAAAGGGGCGTCCGCTTTAAAAAAAGCGGAGCCTGTTTTGTGTTTACAATTTTGAATCCATTTTTTCACGTATATTGTTGCTAAGTGCACACTTGCTGTCCTGCTCTGACTGCCCCGCCCCTTGAAAAATGCAGAGAGCACACAGGTTTCTTTCCACATGGTGGTCAGTGAGAGTTGGCTCTCGGTTAACTTGACTCACTATCTGGAAATAAAAACGCCAGACTGCGCGTGGTAGGGTTGAGATTCTGGACTTTTCTGAATGATTAGAAAAATTTTGGCCAGACAAAAGCCGATCGGAGATGCCAGATGCGGCGAACCCTGTGCGAAAGCCGGGCAATGTTGAGTGTTGTGACAGCCTGAAGGGCCGGCCACGCAGTGAGCGCCTTCATTAGCTGCCACGCGCACTTTGTGACTTTTGGCTCAAGGCCTGCGAGCGAAAAAGTGTGTCTGCGCTTGGTTTAGACAGGTTGGCTTTCGGCTTTTTACGTGGTAGCGGAGCTTGTGCCTTGTGGTACGAGCCCGTGTATGGTCCTTGGTTGTTTGGGTTTGACTCCCAGACTACCTGTGAACTGGAATCCCTTGTACTCAGACCGTGTGAGTGAGTTCCGGGAAGCCTACCCTGTGAGAAGGCGGATCCGGACTGGTAAGGCTTGGAAACAGTTGGTTCAGAAGCTTGTGAGGCACTGTGAAGGCCGGGCAAGGTGGTTTGTCTGGAACTGGATTGGTTGTGACCGATCTTGGAGGAACACGGTGCTAGGAAGAGTGGAACTAAGGTTCTTCAGAAGTCTGGACCATCTTGTGCTGGTGAGGAGACTTTCACCAAGCAGAAGTTGTGGGAAGACTGCAGGGTGAAGCCTGAGTCTAGGAGCGATGTTGAACACGCCCCCACGTGAAGCCAGTTTAGCTCACACGAGGAGTCCAAGAGGTGGACGTGAACGTGGAAGTTCCATGCCTATCACAAATGCGGAGACAAGGAGAGGGTAGACCCTTTTCCGGGTTTGGGACAGGCCAACCCAGCTTGGAGACCAGGTATGGCTCAGATGAACCAACCTGTGTATGGGCCGGTGCACAGGGGACGAGCTCCTGCAAGAAATCCTGAGGTTGCTAACCCTGGAATACCTCAGCAAGAGATGGGAAGCCCGTCACCACCTCCGGGATTGCCTATGGTGTCTCCCCAACCTTCGGTGATGCCATTGCATTCACCACCTGATGTGCAAGCGTTGACAAGACAAGTGCGTGACTTGGAAGGTATGATGCAACAGCTTGTGGTGCAACAGCAACAGTTTATGCAGACGATGACATCGTCTATGGTGGAGCAACAACAACAACAACAGCATTGGATGATGCAGCAGCAACAGCAACACATGAATATTCCCCCTCCACCTCAGAATCTTCCTGAGGAGAACATGCCCAGTTCGTCTTGGGGATGTATGGGTGCATCGCCAGTGGGTACCTCGGCGCAGGGGACCCAGATGTTCCGGAGTCCACCACCAAGGCCGCCATCTGTGGAAAAAGACGGTGAAAGAGATGTGTTTGCCCGATCAGACAAATGGTTGCCCAGTTTGCCGACCATTGACTTCTCGTCATGGAAAGATCGCATCTCGGAAGTGCTCGGCTTCTTGACCTGGATGGAGAAGCTGACCAGTTGGGTTGGATTGGGTTCTGAAGTGTTTCCCAACGAGTTGATGCATGCAGTGAAGACCCAAGATGAGTCGAGGCTGATGCAGGATCGGCTTACTGTTGAGCCACAGAAGCGTTCGACACGATTGATGCACATCCTGCAACAGACGTTTGCAAGTCATGAGAAGAGTTCTCTGATTCTGCAGACGTATGTTGAAAGTGAAAGCACTTATCAACAGTCTGGCTTCGTGGTATTGAGATTGTTGGCGAAGGAATTTTGCGAAAAATCACGAGCTGAATGCCTGTACTTTCGATCGCAGTTGGTGAACCAGACCGTGAAAGCCCCAAGCATTCCGGAAATTGTTTGTAAGATTGAGCATGAAATGAACAAATAGACGAAGTTGCTCAATAGTCTCGATTCCGATGTACATGCTGGCGGATTACAGATCCAAGAAGCTGATTCGGTGATGGTTTTGCTGCGCAGTTTGCCGGAAAAATGCCGAAGCCATTGCTTGTTGCATGGCAACAGTGAGTCGTTTGAGATCTGAAGCGAGTTGCTCTGAAGTTTGAAGTGCAACAGAGGGTGTGGTCTGAAGCCCCTGGTACGAAACTTCAACCTTTTCGAGATCCCAATAAGGGAAAGGGCAACGAAGAAAAAGGGAAGAGCTCCGGGGAATCCATTCCTTCCTCACCTCATCTGACAGGTCCTCCAGAGGTCGTAACACAGATTCCACTCGGGCCGCTGACTCAGGCTCATTCCATTCACCTCCAACCAGATGATAGTCATCAGACTCGCCATCTTGGGAGACTTCAGCAACTGTCTTCCCCTTGCCCTTTCCCTTGCCTTGAGGCTTTCCTTTTTCAGCTTTCTTCTTGGGACTTCCTTTTGCCTTGGCTGTCGCTTTAGCACTTGGGGAATCCGGCTTGTTGGCTGACTCTCCATCCTTGTACCAACAATCGCGGGCATAATGTCCCTTTCCATGACACACATAGCACTCCACGTCTTTCTTGCTCTGGAGATCGTTTTCCAGCACCTTTGCAAAGTTGTCAGCGACTTGCGACTTCGTCGATGTATTCCAGCTCCTCCGGACTGCAGTGTGGCTCGGTCGGGTCTGACTAAGCAACTGGGAATCTCTGTGCTTGCTGACGCGTCGGCGTCATCATCGTAGTTATCCAAAGCCTCAGACTCTTCACACTCCATGAAGCCTTCAGCAGCCTCATCAACAAGCTCAATCTGCTCATCGACGTTATGCAACTCATTGCCGTCTTTGTCCACTTGGACTGCATCCAAGCGCAACCGAACTCGTGCTCTTTTAGGCGCTGGCTGTTCATCCGCGCCTGCCTCGGACACCCTAGTGTCGACTGCACGGCCAGGAGCACCCGACGCTTCGCTAGAACCGCCCACACCCATTAAACCACGAGAAGCGAGCTCCACTGGCCTGGTTGGGCGGAATCAACCAGCATGGGTGTGCCGGGCCCAGCAGCCGTGGGAATCGGCGTCTCGGCATCTGTTCGAACAGGCGTAGGAGGTTCGTTCGTGCCTGATGCAATGATGGCTGGTGGAGGAATGAGTTCCTCAAGCGGTGCATTGTCAGGCAAGACGTAACCTGGGCAAGGAAGTGGTGGCCTCTCAGGCAGCACGACCTCAGGCGGAGGCTGCTGCAGCTCGGCTTCGTCTGCTGGGGTTCTTTGCATTCTGGCCTGGCCCACTAGTCCAGCAAGGAAGCTGGCAAGGCACCAAGGCATGTCACGCAACGACTCAAGCAAAGAGGCATCATACGGCCTCGGCAACCGCCAGACGCTCCTGCTGGAAATCAAGAAACCTCCTGGCATGATTCCGAAGTGCAAGTCTGACACCCCCAACTTTCCTAACCACAACATCTTTATCCATCTTGCCTTGCCCTTGATAGAACTCTTTACCCTTGCGAACACAACTTCTCCATACCCTACAACTTTGCCATTGTACGGACGCCCTGTTATCACCTCAAACGGACTAGCTGAACCACTGCGCCCGTAACGTACTTGCAGCCAGCTTGCGTGCTTCCAACACCAAGCATGGAGTGGAGACATTGTGCTGACCTTCTGGCCAGTCTCAGCTTCGACTTGGCTAAGCAAGGTGCCGGTGAGTTGCCTGAGTTGGTCCACGCTTTGCTCACTGGGGTTGCTTTGATGATCGCCTGGTTCGATCTGTTCAAGGTGCGTAACCAACTTCATTGGCGACCTCAAGTCTTTTACCCCTTGTTGCAAAGCTAAACACGCCGGTTCAGTGTCAGACCTCAGGGCAACCTTAGCATGGCCACAAAAGTCCAAGAATTTGCAAACTTCGGCAACCGTGAACTTAAAAGCCACAGTTCCCCCTTTTGCTGGTGTGGGGATTGCGCACGTGGCACCTGTGCTTGATGTGTGCGGATCCTTCAGGATCAAGCAGATCAGCTTATCACCGCGGCGACCGGTTTCACGCTCAGTGAAGGCAAAATCAAACGAACACGTGCTGTGCTGCCTGACATCTGGCCTCGCTTAGACATGGCGATCGGCACGAGCCTGGAACTTGACGCAGTGCTCGCGCCAAGGCCTGAACGGAACGTGCGACAGTGCGTGGCGACGCACCTCCTCAGGCTCGGCAACAGGGGCTTGCTCACGAGGCAGTTCGACTCTCGCATCCTCGACCTGGTGTCGTTCGAGCGGTCTCTGGCGGTCCATGAAGTTGTGGATGCGCTGCAACACAGTTGCCTTGCCTCCACTCTTACCGATGCCCAATGCAAGCGGCTCGCAACTTGGACAAGGTGCATCCCTCATGGAGCTCAACCCCTTCCACGACCACGTGCACGCATCGGCGCCTGCGTCACTTCCTCCGCCTCATCACCAGGAGCTTCATCCTCCTCCTTGCCAACTCCACCTATCGGGACATCAAGCCTGCGTCGGACTCTGCATCACCCGACGCACGTTCTCGCCTGGCTGGCGGCACTCTCCCAAACAACTCATCAATCTTCACCTTGTTACACGAACCAATGGTGATGATGTGATGGATGCGGCTGGGCACAAATGCAGCTTCTGATTCAAGTGAACTCAACGGCGTGTTCAGTTCGAACACATCCCAGCCGGTACTCTCTTGCCTGAGCGTAGTCCTGAACTGGACTCCCAAGTGCGTCAGTGGGACAGTGCAGTCAAGAAGACAGTCGGACATGTCACGCCTGGCATACACTCCTGATGTCACTTCTTGAAACTGATCACCCAACGCAAGCCACGGGCCAGAAACTTCAAGAGCCATGACAGAGGGCTCACGGTCATCACATGCGGTTAGGCTGGAAATCATCCCAGTCGTATGCAAGCTGTTGTGGCAGTAATGCATGGGGACACGCAAAGATGCATCTGGACTCGTCAAGTGCGGCACTCCGTGCTCATCATGAATGATGTTCCAGCCTTGCTTCGTCAGCTTGCCAACCGAGAACAGTGGACGGCTGACGCTGCTCAGCAGCCATCTTTCCTTGAACTGCACTTCCCCAATCTGCAAAACAGCCATGCGTGTTTTCGAACCAGTGATCCTATGCCCTTGCGCGTCTCTGAAGTTTTCCTGGCTGTTAGCGCACTCGATGCCCACATCTCCCCAGGACAGTGGCAGACAGGATGAATCCGAACCCGAATCAACCACTATCTCTATATCCCTGCATCCTTTCCCTTGGCCTGTGGTGCTCTGGACTGTTCGAACAAAGAACGTAGCAGGGTTGCTTGAGAGATGTTGCGGCATGCAGAGACGGGCATCAGGAGTGCTTGTGGCAGGGGCCACGGTCCAGTTTCCATCACTGTCCGTTGCACACATGTCATAGTACTCAACACCATGTTGCTGGCAAGGTACGCTGCATTCTGGTTGGGTGGTCACAACAGGAACATTACTTTCCTGCACCGGCACAAGGTTGGGAAGGCTAGGCACCCGTTAGGGCACCCGTGCGGGATTCAGGCTAGCGACTTAACAACCTAGTCGAGATGAAAGTCCTGTACGAATTGCCCACGCCGGAGTATGCCCTGGCCAGACCGCTGGGCAGCATAATGGAATACCCGAGGCCAGGGGTCCCAGAACGAGGTTCATCCTCGGAGCTACCAGGGCCAACCCCTGGCCGATCCTCGCACGGCCTGCTCCCACACTGCGGTTTGAGGACGGCGACAGGAGGTTGGGCCTCGCAGTCGGAGGTTGGAGCCTCTGGTAGCATCCCAAAGAGGATGGTAGCATAGGGGAGGGGTTCCTCCTGTACCATAGGAGTGCCAGTACAGAGGGCACGGTTTTCACAACCCAAACACCAAGGAGGTGGTTCGCACCAGTTCGCTCAACTCTGAAAAAAATTGAACCCAGGTTCAACCATGAGACTGTTTTTGTTTCTTGAAGTAAAGAGCGGGGGCCATTTGCTTTTGGGGAGTTGGGAGGAAGGGAAAGAGAGAAGGGAATTTATTTAAAATTCGACCCCCCTCAAATCTTCTTTTGTTTTTTCTATTTCATTTTCAGAAAATCAAAGGAGAAGGGAATTCATTCTAAATTCTACCCCTCTCAAATCGTTTTTTTTATAATAGTTTTTTGTCTTTCATTATCGTATTAACTTCCGACCCCGGACCATGCATTGGCAAGACCCCTAGGCAGCATAACGGAGGATCCCCGCTGGGGGCTGGTGCCCCTCAAGGCACCGGCAGCCGATGAAACCTACTCTCGCTCTCGCTCTCGCTCTCGCTCTCGCTCTCGCTCTCGCTCTCGCTCTCGCTCTCGCTCTCGCTCTCGCTCTCGCTCTCGCTCTCGCTCTCGCTCTGATCAACGGAGGAACCCTTAATCGCCTTAATCGGAACCCTAGTTGCCTTACAGCTGCTTGTGCTGCAGAGTTCCAGGCCCAGATCAACCGTTAACAGGAGATCTTGGCCGGTGATGTGGGTGTTCTCTTCACATTGTACCTTATGAGTGAGTTAGTACTTTAAGATGAGGAGCTGGACAGCAGGTGGAAAGGGTGTTAGCAGAGGTGAAAGAGGTGTTCGTCCCAGAAGTGAATCCAGATGATACAATTTCGGCGTTTTCGCGAAGCGACGAAGTTGTCTTTTTGTTTTCATAGCAGCCGGTTGAGCTGAGCAATGATTTCCAAAATCTTTACAAACTGTATTTTGAACTTCGACTTCCGTTTCTCTTGTATGTGTTTGAAGACACAAGCACAAGAGTGTGTTTACCGGTGATTTGTAGACTGATGTGGGAACCCGGGGAATCCTGAAAATTCCCGGAATTTTTGTAAATCCCCGGAAACCCCTGGCATGCCCCACCGAGGGACTGACATTAATCTGCCGCGCCGTTCTTTCAGCATGGCTCGTTTCGCACTGGCACACATTGCATGGCAGTCCATGATGTACGCAGATATGGACAATGCTAGTGCTGAGCTATGCTAAAGTTTGACTGTGTCTTACAGGACTGCCCAAGGCGACCGAAAGAACCTTCTGCTGCCGCTCCTCAGTTTGGGGTGTTTCTTGTACACAAGCGCCTGGGGGCCGGCCTGGATGCAAGCTCGGCAGGATGCCGGTCTCTCGCTGAAGCCATCCCTGCCCGCCTTCAGCGAGGCGGCCCAATGCTGGCTCACACGTCGCATGTCGACTGGTGAACTAAGCTTGTACCTTCGGGAATTCCTGGTAGCCAGCCAGATTGATTTGCCCCCTGCTAGTCGCGTGTCTTCCCACAGCTCAAAGGCTACCATGCTTAGCTGGCTTGCGAAATTCGGTGGCATATCTTTAGAAGACCGGCGAATTGCCGGACATCATCTCGATCCCGCTTCCCGCTCGCCACTCACCTACAGTCGGGACGAGCTTTGTCGTCTCATGAAAATCTTTTCTGACATTCTGCGGAAGATTCGAGCTGGCCAGTTCAAGCCCGATGACAGTCGAGTCATGCGATTGGCAGTCATGATCCAAGCATCTGAAGGACCTCAGCTTCAGGAGAAGGTGGTGGAACACGACCCTTTTGTGTCGGATTCCGAAGCTGAGGGCTCTGACCTGGACGTCGACGATCTCGAGGCCAGAGCTGTGGGGGTGCCTCTTGATGCTGCTCTCACGGCGGCGCAGGTTTCGAGTGTTTTCAGCAAGATGCATATTTACAGCAGGACGGTGCATATACAGGCTTCCGAAGGGGCCAAGTTCTTGTGTGGCCGACCCATAACCCGCAATTTTGGCGAGTTGGATCAGAATGTTCCTGCGTCTGACCTGCTCGTATGCAAGCGGTGTAGCCAAACATACAAGAGCAGCTGATACCGTCCCGCGGAGAGCTAAAACAGTTTGCGCCCTTTCACTTCCTTTTGCTCGCCTGTCGGGTACTCGGATGTCATCCAAGCCCGCGTTGAGGCGCTTAGCCAAGCTGCACCCCGCTTGTAGTTCCTGGACTGCTATTTACATGTCCTTAGACATCATGCAAATCAAGTCTTTGCTGCCCGCGGTAACCGGGGTACTCCCCTAGCCGCGCTAAGCTGTACTACGACAGTATCCGGTCTGCTCGTCGTCTACGAGGCGGTATTCGGGACTGACCCCAAGCCGCCTGGCGATGCAGGTCCGTCCTTGGCCGGCGTGGGTGCAGTATTTGGTCAACATTCTCGAGCTCTGTAGCTTTCTGCAACTTTGAGCTTCAGGGTAGCGTTCTGCAAATTCTGAGCTTCAGTGACATTATGCAACTTTCATGCCACATGCAGCTCTGCCTTGTGTTCCGCGCAGCTTTTGTCCCGAGGCAACATGTCCTCACTTGATAGTCGTGCAGCCTTCAAGGCACGAGCCTTGGAGCTCAATTTTCCAGAGGAGGCTTTAGCTAAGCTGGCGGCCGTGCATGTGGACACCTTCGGTTCCTTAGCGTTCATCGGCCCTTTGTCGGCCGGGAACAGCGATGAAGGCCCTTTGGTTGCTACCCTGAAGCGTGCCTTGGGGCAGGCGCCCAGCGACCAAGTGCTATGCATTGCTCGAAGACTTTGGTTTGAGAGCACCACACAAGCTCTTGCTGAGATGCGTGGGAAAGTCGAGCGGACTGACACCTCCGAGCCAGTTCGCATGCCTCTCGCTGAGCGCACCCAACGCATCAGTGAGTTGCAGAAACGCCTGGTGGGCATCCATTGGAGCGCTGACGTTGAGCCCTCGCACAAGCTCCAAGACTTGGTTGCACAAATGGTCGCCGATCAATCCCTGCTCTGGCTGCCATGGGAGCGCCTGACCAGTCGGGCTCTTGAGATCACTACTGAGAAGGTCGACCATTCTGTGGGGTTCGATTCTGCTGGGAACTTGAAGTTGCTCCGCCGTTCCAGTGACCCCAGCTGCAGCACGTTAGGGGAATACGCCATCAAGTTGGCGCTGCAACGCCGCAGCCTTGCCTTCGAGTTGGGACGGATTTGCCGCTATGAGCATTTGGAGCGCTGGCATGATCAGCTCTTGCAGACGCACATGCGCTCTCAGCCACCAGGGATGCAACGTGTCTCCCTCCAACAGCTCCGTGAGGCCGACAAAATGCTGTGGACCCGCATCGCTGAGGACACCAGAGGAGCTTTGTCCATTCGACCCGATGGCTCCTACCCTTTTGAGGCTTCGCTCGCCAAGTGGAAGGATCACACGCAGGTGCAGTGCTACCTCATCCCGTTGCTTAAGCAGACTGCCCCGGATCCAGATCTTCCCCTTAAGCCCAAACAACCCAACAAGCCGCCTAACAAGCCTGTGCGCAAGGATCGTGATCTTGCTCTCAAGCCTCCGACCAATCCGCAGGCGCCCAAGACTCCTGGCGAAGGGGACAAGAAAAAGACCTGGACCGTGCCCTCCGGCTGCCACTCTCAGGACGCCGAGGGAAAGCCCTTGTGTTTCTCCTTCAACTTACGGGGTTGCACCTTCGCCAAGGCGGGAAAGAGGTGCCGACGAGGGCGCCATGTGTGCTGGAAGTGCCTGGGACCTCATCCGGCTTACGAGTGTCCGGAGTTTCAGTGATCGGCCGCTGCGGCCGCCGGCATAGTGAATCCCGTCTTTCGGGATGATGAGACCGGTGGCAGCCGCTACGCTGCTGAACAGCTCGCCAGTTCGCTCCTCAGCCGATCTTGCATATCTCCAGATGACCTTTTGCGTTTGAGCCTTGCTTTGCCGTCGGAAGTCCCCGCCCGGGGAGTTGACATTTCCGGTAGCCGTTCTGTTAGTTTGGGTGCTTTCGCTTGCTCCAAGCTCCCGGGCTTGCTTGTTCGCGACACGAGCAAACAGCACCCCTTGTCCACTCGAGTTTTCTCCCGCTTCGTCAGAGGACTTTGCCCTGACTTCACGTGCACCACGATTGCAGTCTTCACAAACCTCAAAACCGACCTTCACCAGGACACTGCGAATGACCCTGCAAGCCAAAACCTTTTGTACCCCTTGACGGCCTTCTCTGAAGGAGGCGTCTGGTGTGAGGACCCCGCCGGCAGCACCCCCTTTGTTCATCAGGGTCAAACCTTGTGGGGCCGAGTGCTTGAAGTGTCGCAAGGGCTATGTTTTTTGCCGGCTCCCAACAGGCGACACGCCACCCTTCCGTGGAAAGGTGACCGCGCTGTGCTTGTGTGCTACACTGCCAAAGAGACCGCCGACATTCCCCCCGAAACCCGGTCCTTCTTGGAAGCCCTTGATTTCCCCCTTCCGCCTGCCACTCAGAGTGTCCCTAAGACCTTACCCCTTGCCTCGCCTACCTCCCAGACCAACCCTGATCCTTCAGGACCCCTCTTTGTTGAGCTTTTTGCAGGTTGCGCCCGCCTCTCCAGGTTTTGTCAGGCCGCAGGCTTTCGAGTCTTGCCCGTTGATGCCCCCTGGAACCCACACAAGCCCGAGCATCCCGTGCTTGTCTTGGACCTCACCGAACCGGCCTGTCAGCAGCAGCTCCTGGCCCGGCTTCTTGAGGAAGCTCCTTTCGCGGTCCACGTTGCTCTCCCGTGCGGCACGGGCAGTCGCGCTCGTGAGCGACCTATCAGCAAGAAAGCTCGACTTCAAGGGGCTCCTGAGCCTCGCCCCCTCAGAGACGCCGAGCACGTTCTCGGACTGCCTGGGCTTTCAGAGAAGGATCAGATCCGCGTCGACAAGTCCAATGAACTCTGTCGCTTCGTGGTCTTCTTGTTGCAGCAACTGCCCAGCTCCTGCCATCTGAGCATAGAGAATCCGGAGAACTCCTGGATTTGGGCGGTCCTCGCCTACTTCGTTCGCAACTCCAAGTGCCCCCTCCTGCTCAAGCGCTGGTCGTCCATGCAAGACGTGTGTTTCAGCAACTGCATGAAGGGCGGCAGGCGACCCAAGCGCACCCGCTTTCGTTGTAGTCATGCTTTACTTCAAAGCCTGGAAGCAGACTGCGACGGCATGCATGAACATCTGCCCTACCTTGTCTACCGTTGCAACGGGTCCTGGAGTTTCTCCACTGCCCAGGAAGCCGAGTATCCCGCGGGACTGTGCTACGAGATGGCGTCCCTCCTTTCCGCTGCAGCGGGCCTGCCAGGCCGACTTGACCCCCCAGCAGGCCCTCGACCCTTGTGGCCACAGCAGAAGGGCACCCGCAAACTCCTCCCGGAGTTCCTCGAGTTTAGCGCAACCCCTCCTTTGGATAGGCCCTTTAAAGAGTTCACCTCCGATTTAGAGGGTTCTAGCGGGAGGTTTGGGGTGTATAGAACGCCTCAGGAATTCGTTCAATGTGCACTGGAGCTTGACCACCCCTTCGATGTCCAGCACTGTGTTCCTGATGCAGTGAAGAGGAACATCTTTCGGAGACTGACGGAGGGACCTACGGCTTTCGCTTCGGAAAGGGTTCAGATGTTTCAGAAACTGAACCAGCTGGAAAAAGAACTTCGTTATGAAGAGGCGCGGTTGCATTCCGTGCTGCCCGAGCATGTTCGCGAGGTGGTCAAGGACAAGAATTTGTTGCTTTGGGCGCATCTTTTGGAGGAAACGTTGTTTGCCGACAAGGGCGTTTTCGAGCTGATGAAGGGGGTGGATCTTGTGGGCAAACCCGACAAGTCGCCGCTGTTCGACGTCAAAGAGGTCCCGGCAACTTCTGACGGAAACCTTCTTTTGGAATCTGCCAGCTGGAGAAGGGAGCGACTCAAAGGGCGTGACCCGCACAAGGACGATGCCGCAGCTAGGCAGAAGCTGTGGGACTGTACGATCAAAGACAGAGACAACGGTTTCTTGAAAGGCCCCTTTGCCTCTGAGAACGAGGTCAGGGAGCACCTGGGAGTCGACGAGTTCGTGTGCTCGCGGCGTTTCCTCATAGAGCAAGGGACCCCGGAAAGGCCGAAGGCCAGACCCATCGACAACTACAAGGAGGGGGGCGTCAACGAGGCCTACCACTGCTTGGAGAAGCTTGCCCTCTTTGATGTCAACTGGATGACAGCCATCAGCACGTACATAGCTAGAGTTTCTGATCCTTCATCGCCTTTGGAAGTGGAGCTCAGCTGTGGTGAGGTGCTCAGGGGCGAAATTCATCCACAATGGAAGTCTCGGCCACCTAGATGGCTGGGACGCACGCTGGACCTTGAAAAAGCTTACCGACAAGTTCCACTGTCGTGTGATTCACTGAAGTTTGGCGTTGTCATGGTCACGGAACCTTCGACAGGACAACACCGCTACTTCGTGGCGCAGAGCCTCCCCTTCGGGGCTACTTCGTCGGTATTCGCTTTTAACAGGCTGTCGAGATCGATTTTGCACCTGAGCTGGCATCTTCTCGGTCTGGTTTCTGGATGCTTCTACGACGACTTTCCTCTTCTGGAGGTAGACACTTCGGCAAAACTTTCTTCAGAGTCATTTGAGCATATGCTTCGGAAGCTTGGGTGGAAGTACTCAACTGAGCCTGAGAAGTCGCTGCCCTTCGAAGAGACCTTCGACCTTCTGGGGATTAGGCTGAATGCTGGCGGCATCGCTGATGGCGTGGTCTCCTTGCACAACAAGCCTAGCAGGTTGGACAGGATGAAAGACGCACTTCTCAGGATGAGCTTGAGTGGCAAATGGGACATTCACTCCATCCAATCGCTGCAAGGGCAAGTCAACTTCGCTGTCGGATTCGCTTCGGGAAGAGGTCTGAAGTTGCTACAAAGGGCTTTGGGAAGTTTTCTTCGCGATCCTGGGATGCGGACCGTTTCTGACTTGCGCTCGCTCTGCAGTTTTGGGGTGGATCTCATAGACGCCTGTACGCCTAGAATCTTTGCCTGCAGGGGACCCGTGAGTCCCGTGGTGATCTTTACTGACGCTGCCTATGAACATGGGATCGCATCTTATGGCGTGGTGGTAATTGATCGCTTCACCGACACAAGGTTGGTCGCTGGAGGGAGGATTCCGGATTCGCTGGTTAGGTTCTGGCGGCTGGATAGCCCTGAACAGGTGATCGGGCAGGCCGAGGCGTTCGCTGTGGTTGCAGCCCGACAATCCTTCTCTCGCCTGCTCACGGGAAGGAGGGCCATCTATTTCGTGGACAACGAAGGAGCGAGAGAAGTTCTGATTAAAGGGGGAAGCAGATCCCGAACGATGCTGCTACTGGCTTCGATCTTCTTCGAGCTCGAGAATGAAGATCAGGGAGTCACTTGGCTGGAGCGTGTGCCTTCTCAGAGTAACATTGCAGATCCTCCGAGTCGTGGTTTGGTTACGGAGACAGCAGCCCTGATCAAAGGTCGTGAGACTGCGCTTAGTATCGAGAGTCTGTGCGCGAAGTGCATGGCTACTGTACAGATACCCTGGGAACTCCTCAAATAGTTACGGTCACTTTTAAAGGGGGTTATGCGTGTTGGGGCAAATCGGTAACATGCACCTAAACAGCCAGTGCGCATCTCAACGCATACATGCTGGGTGCTCCAACCGAAAACCTTCGAAAGAACTCTTCACTCTTCGAACGCCTCGCTTTTGATTGACCCCTGACCGTGGAAAAAAGAGGGGAGCGTCCTCGTACAGAGTTTATGTGATCTAGATTCTTCATGAACATATTTTGGAATAGATTGGGAATCATTGTGAAAACTTAAAGACGGCGTTTTCGCGAAGCGACGAAGTTGTCTTTTTGTTTTCATAGCAGCCGGTTGAGCTGAGCAATGATTTCCAAAATCTTTACAAACTGTATTTTGAACTTCGACTTCCGTTTCTCTTGTATGTGTTTGAAGACACAAGCACAAGAGTGTGTTTACCGGTGATTTGTAGACTGATGTGGGAACCCGGGGAATCCTGAAAATTCCCGGAATTTTTGTAAATCCCCGGAAACCCCTGGCATGCCCCACCGAGGGACTGACATTAATCTGCCGCGCCGTTCTTTCAGCATGGCTCGTTTCGCACTGGCACACATTGCATGGCAGTCCATGATGTACGCAGATATGGACAATGCTAGTGCTGAGCTATGCTAAAGTTTTTCACCCGCCCTCCCACCCTCGGAGTTTTTCCTTACCGATTTGGAGAGGGGGGGTTATGCGTGTTGGGGCAAATCGGTAACATGCACCTAAACAGCCAGTGCGCATCTCAACGCATACATGCTGGGTGCTCCAACCGAAAACCTTCGAAAGAACTCTTCACTCTTCGAACGCCTCGCTTTTGATTGACCCCTGACCGTGGAAAAAAGAGGGGAGCGTCCTCGTACAGAGTTTATGTGATCTAGATTCTTCATGAACATATTTTGGAATAGATTGGGAATCATTGTGAAAACTTAAAGACTGGGTCTTAAACTCAGATCAAGCCTGAGCAGAACCTGGATGGTACGGTCTCTAAGGGCTTAAAACAGGGTTCCAAACAGGTTTAGAGACCCTTGACGTGGAGATGAAGACAGAAGACTCATGCATCTAGTTCACCATCTAGTTCCAGTTCCCGCAGTAAGACGTTTAGGCCCTCCCCAGCTGATCCCGTTAGCCCCGTGTGTGTGTGTGTGTGTGTGTGTGTGTGTGTGTTGAATCGCAAACCTGGATCTGAATCAAACAGGGGGGTGATCTGATTTGAGCGAGCCGGTTCGTGGCATGCCTCAGCATCTTTAGTGGTGGGTACATCTCCCAAGACCAGAAGCCTGTTGAGGAGCATCCGGTTGCTTGTCGGGCTTCGAACCACGGAATGTTTGGGCATGGTAAGGCATGAGCCAGCATGAGGCACCCACAAGTGAAACACGTGCAGCACAGCCGCATCTCACGTTGCAGACCAGTACGGCAACTGAGCCACTTGATATGCATCTTTCTGTTTAGAATGTGCTGTGTGTTGCCATGAATGCCGCTTTGCATTCAGCGCTGCGTGCTCGGAGGTTCATGTTTGTTTCTTCACAAAGTGCTTTTGGGCCCGACACATTCGCATCAGGGCCATTAAGGCATGCTGCATGGACGAGCCTTAAAGGTCCTTGACAGTTGGTTGGGCTCGGGTCCGGGTTGCCGGTTCTCAATAACAAGATAGGGTGACTGACTTGGAGCAAAGTGCAGCTGAAACCATAGCCAAATAAAAATGCAGGTGCTGACCATGGCAGCCCCTTGGCCGCCACGGGCCGGGGGACCCAAGACATGAAGAGACCACGGGCTTGAATGCTCTTGGATATTTGGATGCTTGCGTTTTTCAAGGTGTCGTTTCAGCGTTCCGGGTCTTCGCTACATGTTTCATTTTCAGGTCCAGCCACGCGGAGCACCTTGGTGGGTCAGAGGCTTAACGAGCTTGCACGCAGGTTACTTCAGGCCGCTGCGCAACAGGGCCTGTCTGCTAGAGTTCACGTGTTGCACGAGGTGCGAAGGCTATTGCCATTGTCGCATGCTGTGAGATACAACTTCCTGCATTGGTTTTGCTGGTGCTCAAACCTTCACTGGGAGAAGCTCTGGGATATTCCTGCGGTTGAAAGCAGCGTGCACACACCAAGTTTTGAACCCTTTGATTACTCAGGTATTGCTCCTCTCTGGAGCGAGCAGCGGTGCTGCATTGGTACTGCTTTGGCGCCTGCTGAGTCTTTGGAGGCGATTTCTCAAATCCAGTAGCTTCTGGCGTTGTGACGTGCACACCTTCGACTTTGGAACGCCCTGAATGGCAACTCTTGCATTGTGAGGAAGTCATGTGCCGCTTGCGTTTCTTGTCTGTTTTTGTTGCGTCTCGGAAGCTCTGCCTTGCAAAGTGCAGAAGCGCCGCCAAGCCCAAATCAGGGTCAGAATTCTGTGGATCCCGTAAAGCCAGAAAGACCCCAAGGAAGAAACAAAAAACTGCGAATCTTGTAAAGGTTCTCTCTCGGTGACCATCGAGTTGATGCAAAACCTTCCCACGCGAAGGTAAATGGATTTCGCCACGAGGCAGTATCGGTTCAGCATGTTCCGCTATCGTCTCGAACGCAACACAACGTTTTTTTTAGCACAACGAATAGTAAAGAGGTTTCTTCGTCATTTGGAGAGCTGGGTGGCCCGGCAGTCCAACTGAACCGCAGCAAAGAGACCGACGAGCTGGAGAAAATGATTGTTTTTGAAGACAGTACTTGTTCCAGCGTTGGTCAATAAGTATCACCAAGCTGCAACAGCATGGACTGAGGCGAGAGATTTTGTCGCCGCTCAGGATTCCTACCTTCAAGTTTGCACCTTTACCGACGAACAACGATGCAAGAAAAGAGTAGGACAGCCCTGCAGACCCCGCCGAACACAAACCACAATGATAGGGCACACAGAGATGATCTGGAGATGTTCTTCTGAATCAGAAGCACATTCGATGCGCAGGGTTCCTGGCATTCTCCCACACTTCCGTAGATCCCCACCTAAACTGCCCACAAGAACGGCAAAAGCCCATCCTAGAAAGAAGAGTAGACAAGAATAAGCTCAGAACAAGGACATGTTGAAACCTGAGCCCAAAGCAGACGAGCTGCAAGGCTCTTGTCGCTGCGCCTGCTGCGGCCGGCATTGCCCAAGGCCAGAGCCTGAACACTGCAGAGTCAGCAGAGATTCAAGCCGTGACGTAGCACGCAGATGAACTGTGCCAGACCAGTACCTGCAAGTTACGTCACCCTGATGGTAGAGCTAAGCTTCATGGATGCAGCTGGCCTCGGCATGAGACATTTCTCAAGCTGCTCCCAGGCAGCTCCCGGCATGCTGCAGGTGAGCTCAGACTTTCTTTGATTGGACTGCAAAATGATGTGATGTGATGTGGTAAGGGTTTCAGACTGTCTGATGTTGGCATGCGTTGATATGGTGATGATGCAAGGCAACGGTCAGCAGCGGACTGACATGTAAACGGGTGGTGGATGTTCTGGCAGCAGCAGATAGCAGCAGCGCAGTTGGGGGTCGATAAGATTGATCTTGGCAGACCCTGTTGCCAAGGAACTCCGACCATGTGACGTCTCTTTCTGCTGCTACACGGCTCCTGAATGCACAAATGGTAGACGTCGCTTCTGTGAGGCGGCGCCACAACGTGTCGAAGGCATGGGGCCGGGCTTGGGATCGTGTGCGTGGTGTGGCCATCGACAGCACCTCAACTTTCCCCTCAGTTCCCCAAACACTCTTAAACCATCTCAAGTCCTTCTTTGAAAGCAGGCGACCGCCTTGGCGAGCGTTTGGCCGAGTTGGTGGCCTCGCTCCGAGGACATGCCGAGGAGAATGCTTCGGATCAAAAGATTTTGGGAAGGATGGGTGCAAAACAGAGACAGCAGGCAAACAAAAGGGATGTGGAAGTGTGGGGATGTTTGAGTTGTTGGTTCGAGCCCATTCAGGCCTTTTTGGAAGGCTCCGGGGGCTCCCTCTGCATATGCGGTATGCCAACCGATGTCCAACAACCATCAACGCCACCTCACAAAAAGCAAAGGCAAAGATAAGGTCGGTCATGACCTCGTCGCTCCCTTGCGCAACTGTCTGGCGCACGTGGTCGCTGCCATCAGTAGTGTGTTCATATAGTAACTCGGGGGCTGGTTAGCCGCACCACCTGAGGGGCATTACCATGCTGGTGTCGACTGAACGGTACCATTCCTCTCGAGTGCCATTTTGGGATCCCCGTTGGAAGGAGTTTAGGCTTGTTTAGAATCCTGGGCTGTATGTTGAGAAAGCTTTTCTGGTTCGGACTTAGTAACCCGTCTGCCTTCTGCTCGCAGTGTCAGCTAGCCGATTAGCCCGATCACTTGTTTCCTGCTGAAGCGCTTTGGGGGTGTGCATGCGGCCTCGTCCATGATGTTCAACCCACAAGCAAATTCCCTTCGACAACAATACACAAAAGCCGGCTGTGTGGAGCATACGAATGTCCTAAAGCAGTCCGCTTTTTGTTGTGTGCAGACTTTGCAAGACTTGGGTGTCGTTTCTTGTTCGTTAGGAGACCCGGCAAGCCACTGCCTCATTGCGGCGGTCGGTGGAACAGCAGCCGCTCGGCCATCTGCAGGTCTCTTGCAACGGGTTTAGGGTTTAGGTTTAGGGTACAGGGGTTCATAGGCACTCCCCATTTTTCGAAAGCACTGGTTGAGAATTGGTGCTAGAGAACATCTTCTGCCATACTTAGTTTAGCACCGTTTGGTCTGGCGCAGAAGAGGGAACGGCTCACTTCCTTTTTCTATTCTTTTCATGGGGCCTTTCAGGGGACCGCAATCAGGATATTATTGTAAGGGAGAGAGAAAATAGAGCGAAGGCACAAATCATATTCAAGCAGCGGTGAAAAGTGAGGAATAAAGTGAGAGAGTGACTCCACGAGCGCATATTGAAACGAAATCATTGTGAGACCTGTTTACTATCATATTTAGGGCTTCTTAGCATATACATTTTTGTTTGTTATGGGCGTGCGAAAAGATAAGAAAAATGTGCACGCCAGAACAATACATTTATTAGTATTATCACGGGGGCATTTAAGACAATTCTATTCTGCCCCATCTTCTGCATGTTTCTAGTGTGGCCCCGTGTCAACAGAAGCTCCGTTTTCCCAATCTGTGAAGTCGGACGCTTGCGCTTGCGTGTAGAGTAGAAATGGTTCTTGCGCGGAAAAAACACAGCTGACAACAACTTGCAGTGACTTGCAGCTCGAACTTAACCGCCGCCGAGGCGTATGGAGATGCAGAGGACAGGAGGAAATGAAAGGAAAAGGCCCCCGGCCTCCCCTCCCCCGCCGCCCCCCCCCCCAACTCCCAGAGCAGAGCAGTGCAACACAGGCAAGCGACTTGAGCGCACAGGGGCCCCGGCACAGACAACAAAACACCAACACGAGGCACCTATCAAGTCGAACACGGACAAGACCGGCTTAGGTTCCAACCGTGGCATTTGTGGGCTGCGGCTTCAGTGAATGGAGTTGAATTTCGCAGCCGAGGCAGCGGCTTTACCAGATGGCAGCTTCAGACTTCCAGCGGAAGCTGGACGAAGCGTGCAGGAGGTGTGGAGATGGCCGAGATGGCGCTGCTTGATGGTTGAGATGAGAAGCTTTTGGAACCCTTTAGTTTCATAGGCCCGGCATGGGCCCTGCAGAGGCCCCCACATCCTTACCTTCGCAGGAAGGTGACCACCTGCCGCATGGAGCTGGCTTCCGAGCCGGGAAGCCTGTCAAGTTTGACATCAGAAGTTTGGGAGGTTCAAAACCGTTCTGTTTGGGACTTCAGGTGTTGCATGGTGTTGCGGCTTGGCTTTCCTCTTTCCTCGTCTGCATCGGACCGGCGCTGAGTTGGCTTTCAGCGCTTCAATTTGCCAGTCGACCCCAAAGGTCACTGCAGATGCTCCGATCTCTTGTGGCGTGTCAGAGACCTGGTGCAAATTTTGGGGCTGCCCCTTGCGGACTTTCTAGCTTCTAGATTTGGCTTTGAGCTCTGTTGCCTGATTGGAGAGGAGAGACGGTGGTTGACGGTGCTTGGCGGGAGCACTGAAAGACCCGCACTTTTCTCGCTCTGTGGAGCCTAAGCTCTCTGCCTTGGGTGCCTACTTTCAGCCCGTGCAACTCCCATGAACTATGTATGAGACCTGTACAGACCCGATTGGACATGTGATGGCTCCCAGAAGCTATAAGGGTTGCATGCCTTGCCAAGCTTACCAGTTACCACCCCGAAACTGAAGCCCAGGCTCGCCTGATGTCCTAGTAGCATCCAGATCTTTGCAAAGCCTTCAAAGTGGAGCGCAATGTCACAGAAGGTCGGACCTCCACCAATGCCCTGGAAAATGGCGACGCCTGCCCGCCCAGTGGTTCTCACCCTGACCGCAGGATGCAAGAGTAGCTCCCTTTCGGTTTTCTTTCAGATAGCTCTCAACATCTCTCAACCTATAGCAAAAGGTGGGTTCCTATGTGCAGGCCACGGCGGCCCGGTGCACTAACAGTCACTAACAGGGACCGGACACCACAGCACAAAGCGTGATATCCAGGCGCCCAGGGAAAACTGGCCGCGGTGGTTTGAAAGGGTCAGGGGCTGAGCTTGTACTTGGGCACACTGCTTCGATTGCTGCACCTGGCCAGCTTGCCTCACGTGCACTTGAGAAATTTTGATTGCCTCGAGATGCCTAACAATCTTTCTTCAAGGCCGATGCCGCGGTGCAGGGATTGCTACGAACAGCAGGCAGCACAGCAGAGGTGGGCCTACGGCCTAGGACCTTGGGATTTCCCGCACGTGCAGCAGACTCTCTGACACGGAAGAATGGAGACAGACGGTAGAGTCTTGTTTTGAGCAGTTGAGAACCTAGGCACTCAGCCTGCCCAGCCTGCAGGCCCGCCGCTCCCTCCAGACTGCGTCCCTGATCCTGCAGAACCTGGTCGGGGTTCGAGATCTCTAGATGGTCTGAGAGCTTCGCCTTTTTTCGAGGCTTTGAAAGTGGATTTAGGGATGTTTTCTGGGGGCTGTTGGACATGACTAGAGTTGTTTGGATTTTTTGCATGTTGTTGGGGCTGTTGGTTTTATGGTATGCGAGGGCGCTGCAAGGGTGCTGCATGCGCTCTTTCTTGCGATGAGAGTCATTGCATGGTTGTTGAGGTACAGGGGGCTGATAGGGCGTGCAGATCACGGCAACTATGGGGGCTCGTTCTGGCCGAGTGTTGATTACCAGGGATCATGGAGATGTAAGAGTATCAAAATATGACAAGTGAAGGGGCTAATTGATTGGGTGATCTGGGGGACGGGCACTTAAACTAATCTTTTTGCATGGGGAGGTGACGTGCATGCTTCTGCATCTGGATGCTTGAGCGAGCTTTCCTGCTTAACCCTTCTTGTGGTCAATATTGCAGAGTTACCGGCGGTTCAACAGTGTAGGCCTAGGAGGGGTGCTACAGCCTTGTTCCCGAGGTGGCAAATCCTGGGCAAGAGCGCTACCGCGAGGCGCACGGCTGAGGGCGAGCACGTTGGGGGGAACGGTGTTGAGAGCCGCGGCTCTCCAGCTCATCAGGTCTCCACTTTGTAGACGCTTGTTGGTAGTTTGCCATTCTTGCTTCACTGTTTGCCTCTGTTCACCATGTCCGCCCACATTGTTTTGCAGGTGAACTTGTCCAGCGCGCGATTCAAGGAGCTGATGCTCGACTTCCTCTTTCACTGTGCAATGTGTGCACGTGTCCGAGAGTGTACTATGGTGTGCTTCTGTTTGCTTGCCTTGTTTTGCTCACCAAACCTCGAAAGCCACCCAAAACCCGAACTGCCCACCTCCATCGGTCACATTGGTGGTCCCTCTCTAGGAGACCTTCAGTGACAGCAGCGCAGCTGTCGAGGTGCTCAAGGCCGATGGGCTCAACTGTAGACTCCTGAAGAAAACGCTCTCCTCACACATCAGAAAAGCTCCAAGCTCCTTCGAAGTGCCTCCGAAGCTTCGAAGCTGGAGCGCTCAGGTTGCAGGCTTCGAAGACTCCGAGGCCGGCCTGCGTGGCCCAGCGGAACGCCTGGGTGAGGCGAGGGTTCATCATCGAATTCAGCTTTCTTCGTTTCGCCTTGCGGAAGAGCGTGGAAGCGGCCGTGGGCTAGCAGTTTACGGAAGCTTCGGGGCATGAAACGGTCTAACCGATGGCACGAGGCCGCCTCGGCGAGGGCAGGGGGCCTAGGAGGGGGAGTGGGTTGGCGGCATGAATAGTGGGGAGCTCTCATCAGAGCAAGGGGGGGGGGGGGGAAGGGGGGGGGGGGAGGCTGGGCAGTCATGACGCACCGTCCGACACCGGTTGGTTACGGGGGTGAGGGGGGCACGCACAAAGCAAACTCGTTTTGTGGGAGGCTCGGGCTTACGACCGGCCTCGGCAGCCGATTCAAGCCCACCGGACGTGCTCGTCGGCAGGCCGCTGGTGCACGTCTGAGTCGAGTCGACCGTCGAGGAAAAGAAGCTGGGGAGCAGCCGACCCGAAAACCTGGAGTGCAAAACATCCAGGTTGTGGATTAACACGGTGGGTCCCGGGCCATATGTTAAGGGGCGGGGGGGATCTGCACGCCTCTTGGCCGAAGGTCGAGACAATGAGCTCCATTTGCTAGAGATGGTTCCGGCTCTTTGAAAAGTGACGCGACATGTGGTGAGCTGTGCCGGTGAGCTGTTCGGACCAGGCAGAGCGGTTGCGCGACATCTTGCAGGACGGGTGGCTTGAGGTGTTGAGGGGGGCTGGGATCCCAAACAGCTTTGTCGCTTGTTGCGATGGTCGGAGTCTTACGGGTTTGTAGCATCCGAATCCGAAGAATTCGTTCTCATATGTTCTCATCCTGCAGCAGTTGAGTTTCCTTCCCCTATCCTCGGAGTGTCTTTCAGCGCAGGACGTCCTGAGAGACTGCGACCACAGGCCAATGTCGGAACCAGAGCTCAGTGCAGCCAAGGACTCTGAGACTCTGAGAGGCGAAAGTGATACTGGCCTCCCCTCCCCCCCACTACCCATCTTCTTACTCTCACCTCAAAGTGACTTGTGCACCCTTCTGTGGAGGTGGCGCCGCGCGATTGAGGCAGAGGTCCCTTCACCTTGTTTGAGTGCTGAGCAATCGGCCGCTTGGAAGTTTCAGCAAAGTGTTGCCATGTGCCATATGACACCCCAGGCCTCTGCGATGTCAAGTGGCAAGGGTTTCTGTTCAGCTTGCATGAAGTAGTTGTATGCAGCGAGAAATTTCAGATGTTTCAGCATCCAGAGCTTGCCACTTCTGTCTCATCTTTCTCGCTTTCGCTTCTACCTGCAGGGGAAGTCTGCCAAGTCGGGGTCTCCGAGCCCCATCTCTGGCCAGCTGCCCAAGTCTTTCTTGCGAGTTGTGTTCAGGCGTGCACAAGTTGTGAAACTCATGCCGGACCACAGTTCGCCCAATGCCTACACGGGGCGCAGGTTGTCAAAATCACGAAAGCTAGCCTTTGAGGGCTAGCGGAGTATCTTACTTAAGCGATACAGGGCCCCGGAGGCTCTGCCACGAAACGCAGCAAACCCGGTCGATTTCCGGTGGCGAAACACAGGTTTTGGGGAAACGGGCTGGCGTTCATTTCTTTCGTATATTGGGTGCAAATGAACGCCGTTTTCTGTGGATCCCAGGCCACAAAAAAGCCCCCCAAGAAAAGACTCAGAAGCCTTGCTGTTGACTTGAATCCGGCTTCCCCCAAAGCTGGATTGGACAGACTTCGCCTGGTGAGTGCAACATCTGTTGTGGTGTCATGCGCTTCAAAAAACAGCCCTCCGGCCAGAAAATTGAAAAGCCTCCCAAGAAAAGACTCAGAAGCCTTGATGTTGACTTGAGTCCGGCGTCTGGATTGGACAGGTTCCCGTTGTGAGTGCAACATCTGTTGTGGTGTCATGCGTTTCAAAAAAGAGCCCTCCGGAAGATGCTAAAACACCGCAGAGCAAAGCAACGCACCAACACTTTGCCAGAAGGAATGCCACGTCAATATTGGCACCTGCGCCAGAAAAAGGTGACACGACCTGCTGCCTTTGCGTGTGCTTGTCCTTCTGCGTAGTTGATGCCATGTTGACGGAAGCTCTTCCGTGGGGGTACCTTAACTAGCTTTCGTCCCAGGCCCTCACCCCCAAGTTTGAGTCATTCTCTTCACTCTCCCTAGGGCTGTAACCGCTGGGGCTGCAACCGGTCCGGACTTCACCGTGCTGTATCTCGTCAAGGGTTCTCGTTTCAAGGGACCTGCCCTCGCTTTCGTTTCACAGAAGTGTCAATTAGATCGTCAAAGATGATTTCAGAAGCTAAGGTTGCCTCAGACCGGACAAGGCGAATCCAAGAATCCAAGGGTTTTGGATTCGCCTTGTCCATGTGGTGCCTAGGAAGTTGGCCTTCCGAGCCTTTGTCCTTTGCATAGCGTCGCTGCTGGAACGTTCCGCGATTCGGAAGCTGGCCGCGACTCCGGAAACTTTGCGGTTGAAGGAAGCTGACCGATTCAGGAAACCATGCGATTCAGGAAGCTGCTCGATTCAGGAAACTGCCCGATTTGTGACTCCAGCTGTAGGAATGTCCCATTGAAGCAACTTGGCTGGAAAGCGGTGTCGCGCTCTTGGTTTCCCGATCACGTTTTCCCAGCTTTCGAATCCATGTTTGTTTCAGTTTGTGACTCCGCAGCGGACCTGCTGCTCCTGCTGACGACAATGTTCATGTTTCTGCAGCTGCTGCACTTCGAAGTTGCTTTTGTCATTATTCCACTTTTCGGGCTGTTACACGCCATCACACGAACCGCTCAACAAATAGAACTGTCGCAACCAGTTCTATGCAATTGTATTGTGCAGTCAGAGTGGAGTCCACTCGTCCAGGAAGTGGCGGCATGTTGTGGCTTTACCCAACCCGGCGTCCAAGCCTAGATTGCAGATGTTTGCAAATGTCCCCCCCATGTTCGCAAGGTGCAGATTCGCCAGTCGAGGCGGCTCAATCCTTTGAAGTGTCGAGTCGGTAGGCTGCGTAGTGGCAAGTTATCGCAGGCTTCCGCTCATGATGCAGCTGCCTCTGCAGAGTAGGGTCGCGGTGCGAACCAAGGCTAAATTCTGAGTTTGGCTGTCGTCTATTGCTGAGTATGACGCACCGATAGGCTCAAGGAAAATGCTTGGTGCACCCCAGTCATACTACTGCAGACCGCGGTTGCTGCAACCCAAGACCCATCATTACCCACAAGCGACAGTGCAAGGTCAGGTAAAGTCCTCCATGCATGAGCATCGTCTGAATAAGCTTTATGTGCAGACCCGGGACTGGATCAAATTCAGGCGGCGCCGTGGGCCTCACAGACAGTGCACCAGCAACTCTCGCGAGTTGCCGCAGGCCTGTGACACACTGGGAGCAATCCTCTTGCCAAATGCCCACAGCCTTTGTGGCTTCGTTCGCAAGTTGGATGCTGTTCTGCACTTGCCATCTGCTCATATCTACTCCATGCAGCTGAAGTCTAGAACTGGATCTCGAGGGCTACTAGTAGATGCGGAGGCCTACTGTAGGCTTTGGCCTTCGGCCCTGTGGCATTTCCTCCCCAATTCTCCACTGGCTTTGTGCAAGGAGTTTCATGTTTACCCATGTTTACCCCACCCCAGCTGTGAGGTGCGAAGCAGGCCCGTGTGGGTTGGTCCATGGGGCTTTGCAGACGTTGGGGCTCAGGGGCTTAAGCTGATGTGAGGCTGTTGAGCCCCAAAGACGAGAATTTAATGCATTGGGGCCTGAAACCCTGAACTCGCATCCTGGAATTGTCCATGGTTGGGGACTCTAAGTAGTGGGATCCTCAGCGCCGTCAGCCTCACAACTTGCACAGTTCTGAGCTAACGCGCAGGACCCGGCAAGCTGAGCGCGCACAAATGTTTCGCCAAAAAAGCTGCATCCTAGAATCTCCCTGAGCTTCCCGAACACAGAAATCTACACAGTTGGCAAAAGCTCCCTCGGAGCCAGAGCAAGCCTTGAGGTGAAGCGGTGAAGCATTGAGCTTTGAATGTTTGTCAACAGTCCAGCATGGTGGTGCTTGCAGCTGCCAGCTTCAAGAGTGTGGAGCGCAACGTGAGACACACGCTTCTCCACACGATTCCAGGTTAGTGCACGTAGGGCACCACCACGGTCGGTAGAGCCGCACAAGCCATAAGTTCAAGGAGGCCAGCGTCAGCACCGTACATAGAGTTAGCACTGCACTGGGTCTCGGCGCTTGAGGCGGAGGTCTCAACACAGGGCTTTGAAGTGTTTTTTAGGCGGTGTTGTAAGACGGTGTGTTAAGTTAAATTGCTTTCTACTAACATGTTTTTAAACACGCTTCTACTGGCAACTTCAACTTCCGAGAACTGCGCGCTCTCTCTCGCGTAGCTGGGCATTCCATGAGGCCCGGGCTCGGCGTGCTGAGGTTGAGCCATGTTGAGCCGGTTCTTAGCAGCGTCCCAGTAGCGTCCCCAATTCTGAACTGAAAGCAACTCCAAAAGAAACAGAGAGAAGAGAGAGAGCGAGAGAGCTTGTCTCAGCGGTTTCGTGGGCCCAGGAGAGGTTCTCTGAGAAACTTACAGAGGGTGTTATGCTCGTAGTTGCAATTCAATTCAAAGATTACTCGTACAACAAAAGCGAAAGCAAGCTCTCGACACTGCTCAAAGCCAACTCCCTTCCCAGGGATGGGGCGTTCCAGGCAAGGCCTGCGCTGTGCGCAACTGCAAAAAGCGGGGTCTCAACTTTGGCGCTCGTATACTGACAAGACTTCAACTTGCCGGAGGCCGTAGTCTAGGCAACTCTCGAGGCTTGCTGGTCTCTTCGCTTACGACCAACAGTTGCCGAAGCCCTGAGCCTTGTTGCGAGCTGATGCCCAGAGATACTTGGGACTTCCGAAAGCCTCATTCGGCGCTCGACATGCCCAACAAGCCAACCATACACTGAATCGCTAAATGCCCAACTCAACTGCCAAATCCAACGCAGAATCGGCAGGTCGCCGCGACGTGATCGGAGCAGGCCTCCCGAGTGTATCCCCAATTTGGCTTTCCCTGCAGGTTCTGTCTTTAGGATCCTGCGGTTCGGGGATGTTCTGGGATGTTTTCGGGAAAAAGGGTGGTGCAGCTCACTCAGCTAAGCGATGTTCAGTCGTGAGCGAGCTGGCGCAGTTTTCGGGTCAAGCTTTTGCGCCGCTTTGCTTTTTTCGGCAACTTTAATCGAATCAGACCCAATAAGTTGGCCCGAGCTTTGCAGGCGCCGCCGAAGGGAGCAGGACTGAAATGACGGCTGGGCCACGCTTTTTTGCACGGCCTCTTGTGCCATAGCTTCCAGGTAGAGGTATACTTCGTTGGTTCGTAGGCGCTGGCTTATGATTGTGAGCACTGGCTTCTGCCGGCTGAGTAGATTGTCTTTGTCCCTTTGGTTGCTAGGTGTGAATTCGGCTGAACCTGGCTCTACAGGTTGCGCAACTCACACCTTTGGAGGAGCGGGAACGCTCTCGGAGCTTGGTGCGCTTGCCGGAGGCGCCTGTTCAGTGCGCAGCAGATCTTTCAGGGTCTTCAGGAGTTTGCGAGTCGGGGGTCTCAGATACAGTGAGGTACCGTAGCCAGGCACGTGCTTGAGGGGTTCGCTTTGAAGACCACCGGTTGCCGGTTGCCGGTTGCCGAGCTTCGGAGTATGGCTCGGCTGTACCGGCGTCAGAACATGTGTGTGGGCCATGTGTAAGCCATGTGTCGGATATCTTTGAGGAACTCGAATCTTCCAGGTGGACCAGTTCATCGATGAGAACAACATCAATGCAGAGGCGGCGACCAAGATTCGCACTCTGAGCACCTCAGCTTCCAAGGGAGTGCGCCAGGAGAGTGAAAAAGGTTTTTAAAGAGCAGGCGGTGCGTTGAGTGTTAGGGACTGTTAGGACTGGTGTGCGATGATGAGAGCCCCCCCCCCCCCCCCCACAGGGACAACGCAGACACATCGCGCGATGCTTTCCCTCCCAATACACAGAAGCCTCATTCGAAGCCTACTGAGGCCCGGAGAGCCAGCGGAAGGTCATTTCTCGCCCTCTCACAGGGGACGTGCAGAACCCGTCAGGGCTCTTACAGCCTAGGATCTAGCGGATCTGCTTTGCGAAAAAGGTTTCGGACGTCAGAGCTGCAAGCACTTGCACATGAGCACATTTTCTGAATCATTGCGTCAGTTCTCTTAGCTTACCGGTTGTACCAGTGCTGTTTTCTGTTTGAAGGTTCTAGTGTTGCAAGAAGAAACATGAGCACAACCTGGCCGAAGCCCCGCTGAGGTCGAAGGTGATGATTGCACGTGTGCGCGAGCTGCAGAACCAAGATGAAAAGTCCAAGTCAGGCGACGAAATGCTGCATTTCCACACACAGTTCCATCTGAGGCCTTAGGCACCGGGAGGAAGACAAGGAGGTATCAAGGGCAGCATAGGGCAGCCATCTCAAAAGTGTGGGCCGATCAGATGCCTTTCAGCTTGAGGATCGCAGAAGTTGGTCAATTGCAAGGTTCTATGATGTTCTATGGTTCTCTGCGCTCACGACTGCCCCCAGTTCATGCCCCTATCAGTCTGTGCCATCTTCAACGGCGTTTGGTTGCCGTGAGGCGGCTCCGAATCGCTGGGCTTCTGGGGCGAAGCGATGCCACAGCCTCTGGGGCCTTTGCGGTCTGCCGATTGGGCGAACTGGGCTTCGGTTTCGGCAGGTTGTGCGGGCTCTTGGGGGCTCGGGAAACGTTGGTCTCCAAGTCGTGAGCGTTTAGCTCCGTGCCAAGAAACCGATGCAAGCAGAACATTCAGAAAAAACGCCCAGGCTTCAAGCGACGGCACAGGCTGTTGCCAAGTATATCGAGGTCCTTGTGCTTGCGCGCAAGCATGCAGCGTTATGGCTGTTACAGGTTTTTAAAAGAAGGGAGTTTGGGTTTTCGTCGCAGTAGATCCTCGAGGAGTGCTGTGGCTCATAGGAGTGTCATTCCTCACACTAAGATGTCAGAGCCATCCTCAGCAACCGATCGTGTGGCTGCGGGCACCTCTCTCGGACTTCCCTCGGGCTGAGGAAGATGGGTAACGAGTAGTGCTCAGACGTACTCATGCCAAGACTATATGAAGACCTAAAGCCTCTTCAGATCAAGAGCTCCGAAACCTGAGCCACTTGCAGGACAATCACTTAGACGCGGGGTGCCCTGGAATGCACCGCTCCAGGGTTGCGCTTGTGCCCGTAAACGCCTTAAACACGGCAGCACTCAGGACTTCAGGATGTGAGGTTCAGGGGGGTCGAAATATCTGGACTAAGGGCCTGAGAAGACGGGAGGTTCTTTATGAGCGTGATGGGCACCGCAGCCAGCCTTGTGAAATTGGTCTACGAGTCTACGCCAAAGCTGAGCAGCGCTTTTGATTGAATACCGATTCCAGCTGAAGCCATAAGCCACTTCGACTTCATATGCAGCTCATGTGCCCTTGCGTGCGCCCTGAAGCCTTTTCAAGCCCCAAAGGAGAGTCAAAGATGGAAAAGAGGCGAAGAAGCGGCAGAGTAGCACTTCAAAGCATCTCGAGAACCGCTCCCCCGCCAGAGCCGCGCGGCCAAAGCTTTGAGGGCCCTTCCTCCGCAGCACCAGGCCGGGCCCTGGGCTTTCATTGGAACGTGCTCTTTCCCCTTGGACATTCCGAAACATAGTGTTGCCCTCAGAGCTGCCCTAGTAGCCCAGGTAGCCCAAAATCTCCCTTGGAGGCTGTGGCTATTCGCTGGGACCTGTCGCAGCATCGGAACCGGTCCGAAAAGTTCCTGCTTGGCACCCAGGGGCTTTGTGAGCACCGCGGCCACGGCACTCGAAAAGACTTTTGGGCTTTTGCGGCTCGTGAGGTCTATGGCGGCTGTGCTGGGCAGCGGCCCAGCGCCTGGGATGCCGATGCCACCAATGCCACATGGTGAAGTCTTTGGGGGGGCTCTCATAGCTAGTCATAGCTGTGAGATGGTGTGAGAAGGGCCCACTGGACAACTCGATTGCAGCAAAAGATCCAAGGTATGGATTGCCTCATGTGCCCGGACCAGGAGGCCAAGACTTGGTTTTAAATGTTTTAACAATTCAACCTTGTTCAGTGATTCAGGTATTGGTATCGCAGTGTGTAAAACCGTGCATACATCCCGCTTCCCAGAAGTGACAAGCGCAGGGGCTCACGCTTGTGACAGCAACTCACAGAGTTGGCCGCTTCGCAATGGCACTATGGTTGAAAGACCTTTTGAGCCGTTCCTTCCCAAAACCATTGGGGGTTGGGTTCTCGTTTCGGGCGCCAAGAGAGGGCTGCGAGGCGGACGGCGGCACCCTGCGGGTGCTATGATTGGCGGCTGGCACCCACGAAGGGAAAACGCTGTTTTAGCGGAAACTATGGGCGTACTTTTCTGTTTCGACGACGGGCAGGCCCCGACGGGGAAAGTGTGTTTTCTCTGCTTGTGCAGTTTTTTGTTTTCGACGGGCAGGCCCCACGAGGAGGGGGGAAGCTGCGGACGCTTTACCTGGGACAGGGGAACCTCGCCCGCCTGCGGGGGGACCATGCAAAGTTTGAGCTTTGGCGGCGGGATGCCATGGATAGTGAGGACTTGAGCAGGGGGCCAAAATCGATTACAGACGAAAATCGGTCTTCTTCTTTTTGGACGCAACAGCGACTGTGTTTGTGGGGTAGTGCGAAGCGAGCCGGCCCAAATCGGTTTTACGACTGACTGAGCACCACACCCCCTAACTCACATTCGACATGCTCTTGTTGCTTGGCTTTTTTTAGGGTTTCCGGCTCGACCTCGGTTAGTTAGAGTTGGGATGAGTTTGGGGTGGAACAGCGGACGGAGGCTCTACATGGATTTTCAAACTTCCGGATCATGCCTGGAGGGTTTTGCAACAGCTTAAACGCTGCCCAGGTGTACCGGCCATGTACACCATGCCTCCGCCTGGCATGGGCCCACCTGGGATGATCCCCCCGATGTATAGCAACCTGGCAAAGTAGAGTTTCGGATTGTCGGTGCTTCTCGCCTTCAACCCGAAACCATGAATGATTCTTGTGGTGTCTTCTAAAAAACAATAAGCGGCCCGGGTATGTTTATACATATGTATAATATGTATATGTATATGTACATGTATATGTAGATGTATTTGTATATGTATATGCATATGTATATGTATATGTATATATGTATATATGTATATATGTATATATGTATATATGTATATATGTATATATGTATATATGTATATATGTATATATGTATATATGTATATTGTGAAGTCGACCAGCACTGGACTTGCACTAAGCCAATGCAATCACAGCCCGGTCACGCTGTTTTACGACTTCGCGAGTTCAAGCACTTGTGCAGCTACGCCTGAGTGCGTCCGGTCGGACCGCACAGCAACCTAAGAGCTACTGTACGACTCTACCGTGCTCAAAGGCACAAGCTCGGTACTTGAGCCAAAACATTGGCATTGTTACGAATTGCAAAACTACACATGCAAGGAAAACTACAGTACTGGTGCTGGCAGCTCTGCACATGCAACGTGCGTGCTTAGACCTGCTCACATTCGCCCCTCAGCCGAGGCTTCCAGCTCATCTCGAGCTCTGAGTGCAGCAGGCACTCACGCTGAACACAGAAAGGGAAGGGAGAGGGTGTCGCGTGCGACCGCGGTGGTCCGCACATCATGAGCATTGGCATGCGGCAGGGACGCCAGCCCGCACCACCAAAACGAACGCACGACGACAGCAACCCTCAGCAGCCCTTAACAACCCTTTCCCAGGAGGTCCTCACCCTTTTGCTGGTGGGCGAGGCTCTTGAATCCTCGAGCTGGTCTCTAGCTGCCAGTACGCAGACTATGGTACAAATGGTACACTGTACACACTACCGGCCCTAAGCTACGGCTATGGCTACTCACCTATCCAGAACTACCCTACGGGCTACCGGACTCAGCGAGAGCCGCGCACATAGCTTGTGCCGCAGGCAGTGCAGCTCGCACGCGCTTCGGCGAGCGCACTGCCGCGACCAGGACACGGTCCGCAGCAGCCGCGTCGGGCTGAGAAGAAAAGTGCGGGGTAGGCAAAATGGGCAGGGAAAACCCCTGCCGCGGCTCTTCGCCCGCAAGCAAAACACAATCAAAAGAGGCTCGACAGCGTGCCGCGCTGTGATGCCTAAGAAATCGCGTGGAAACCATTCCACGCCGCGCCGACTGGCCGCAGCCTACTCGATACCCTGTGGAGCAGTGTTAGGGGCACGAGCGGCGATGCCAGCAACGTTGGAGCTACTGGCTCGCTCCAACTGAGGGCGCTTTGCGACCGCCTCATCGAGGGAGAATGCCTCAGCCGACACCCTCTGGAAATCCTCGATGTAGGACTGCACGACTGAGTGCGTCTTGGGGACCTCAAGCCTGAGCCCTGCCTCCGCATTGGCCTTGCTGCTTGTGGTAAAATTGAGGCTCCCAATCAGCACCACCGCGCCATCAGGCCGCAGTAGGCAAAGGGCCTTGGCATGGTGAAGCCCTTGGATCCCGGTGCCTACTTTAGCCCCGCGGCCGTCGCGAGCATAGGCGTCGCGCACGGATGTGCCGCAACCCACCTTCACCTCGGCGCCTGCAGCCGCCAAGCGTTTCAACGCTTGCCACTGCAGTTTCGTGCGGTGGCATTGTCCCATGTCGGCGACAATCCGAACGCCTGCGCCCTTGCTGAGCGACGCTTCGATTGCCTCGATGCAGGATGGGCAATCTAGGCTGTACGCCCGGATGTAGATCACATCCTCTGCTGCTCCAGACCCTAGCAGCGTTTGGGCGGCCTGAACGTATGGCCCGCCCGCAAGGAATTCCACCTCTTTGACTGGAGAACTCCTAGCGGGAACTGGGCCCTTGTTCCTCCGGCTGGGTGTGCGCGCCACAGTGGCAGTGGCGGCACGTTGCACGGAGCCGGACTGTGCGTGGGCTGCGCTCGCTCCATCTGCTGGGGCCGCGGCCAGGTCACGACCCGCGAGCCCCTGAAAGCAGGAGAGCCCGCGGCTCTTGGCCGCAAGTTGGGAGAAACATCCTTCACTGTTTCCCAAACCCAACACCACCTTACCCTTAGCTAGGGCTTCGGAGGCGGTACTCCGAATGGAGTCTGTGAGCGCAGGACCCGCGCCTCGCTGGGCCGCGTGCAAAAACCCTAGGGATCGAGCGGTGTCCATTGCGGCATCGCAATGCCCGCAACGTCCCTCTGCCAGGTAAGCACGGCAGCCACAGGCAGCTGTCTCCTCCTTGAGGTGCACCCAAACCTTATGGGTCACCCCTTTCTTGGTGCTCGCGACCTCAAACGTCGCTTCAGAGCCAAGGAGTTGAGACAGCCGCGCCTCAGGGGCCGCGGTGTTGCCATATCGCAGATGCGCAATGCGATTGGCAACGGCACGACTCACGTACCACAGAACAGCGCTGCACAAGATCACTACCACCAGAGTGATGGCTGTTCCGGCGACCCACACGGTCCGCCTCGCCCCGTGACCGATTTCCTCGACCACGTCGGCCGAAATTGTTGCAACCGCGTGCATTGAGTCCTCGACAACATGCACAGCCCCGCGGTGCAACTGCAAGGCAATCGGCGCCGACGCTGCAGCCGCCAGGCCCCACCAGCCGTTGATGTTCCCGTTGAGGGCGTGCATCAACCGATTGAGGAGCCCGCGACCCAGGAAAAAGGGGGTCCGCGGCGGAAGCGGAACACTCGGCGGCGGCCGGGCCGACCCGCACGGGAAGGCTGGGACCCAGCTTGTGCTTGGGCGGGGCTGGAGCGCGGCAACTATGCCCGCGGCGTAAGCGCCCCAGGCGTACCTGCCCCTCCCTTTGGGCTTGCCCTTGGCATCGGACTTGCCTCTGCCCTTCGGCTTGCCCTGGCCCTTGCCACGGGCGTCTGCCCAAGCACTCCAAGGGTCGCGGCCCTTGCCGTACGTCGCGTCTTCGCGACGTCGCTTACCACCCCTCTTCTTGTGTTTGTTTCTAAGAAGGGGTTGGATGGTTTCTTCGTCCATCGCACGATTGGCCAGAAGGATCTCGTGCTCCAGCTCGTCCTGGCTGCTTTCGGAGCCGGAGTTCCTCTCCTCGCCGCGCCGCGGATCAGGGATCCCGCGAGAGACGACCTCTGCCAAACGGAGAGGGGTGCTGCAGCGAAAGCACAACTGCCTGAATGAAAGGTTCCATTCATAGCAGTTAGGGCACTGCCACCCTGCAATGCGGAGCGCTTCGCTGATGTGATCATCGCGCTCCGCCTTCTCCGCCTGGCGCCGCTCTCGCTTCTTGGCGCGCTCGGCCGCCTGCGCCTCCTCGGCCGCCTGGAGGGCTTCAGCGAGTTCCTCATCGCTGAGGAGCCTCGCGGCATCTGCCCGCGCTTGTTGTTCTTCAAGCTCTTCGGCAGAAAACCTCCGCCTCCACTGCTCTGGCGCGGTTTGTGGGTCGACCTCCCACCACCCGATGTCGATCCCGTTGATCCATCGGCCGTCGCACGGGGCGCCCGCTTTCGGGCCGCCCGCGTGCGTCGTGAGGCACTGGTCCTCGGTAACCGGGTTGATGGCTTCGCAGAAGAAGCACCGCCAGCTGCCGTAGGGGTAAAAGCGGCCTTCGACGTAGGCTCGGTTGGCTGGGAGGGCGACCTCGTCCGCCTCATCCGCGGTGGCTGCCTCCATCTCAACCGAGACCTCCTCGTCCTTGACGACCTCAGCCTCCTCCTCCTGTTCCTCCTTGACCAGGGGCTCTTCTCGCTCCCGGCCGACGTTGAGGTGGGACTCAGTGCGAACCTCGGCGCGCGTCAAAATGACGTCAAGGCTATCCGCGGCTGGGTCGCCCGCGAAGAAGGAGTCGATCTCCTGGGCATGGAGATCGTCAAGAGGCGTCACCAGGTCCGGCGAGTAATCCCGCTTGGAACGACGCTCTGCCAGGCGTCGCTGAACGTCGCTCTTCGGCGCCCGCCCGCGCGGAGCGGCCTCCCGCGGAGGTCCGGGATCGGCCTCCTCCGTGGGCTCGCTCTTGGGCGTGGACCCTCCACCGCTACTCTCTGGAGCGGGATCCAGCTCGGGGTCATCGCGAAGCCACCCCGGTGGATGGCTACCACCATAAATGTGGTGCGATCCATCCTCGAGCTGGATTCGGTCCCCTCGCTTCAGGAGCGGGACCCTCGAGTGATCGTACCCGTTGGCTTTGTGGTACCTAATCACTCGGAGCATGGGCACCTCCCCATACCCACCGTCCTTTCCTCGGCGGAACAACCGTCCCCGCCAGTCTTGACGAAAAGGGTCAAGAGGTGCGGAGGGGCTGATCCCCAGGTTGGGCGGAAGGGAGGCGCCATGGCAGGCCGCCTGATGCAAGTGGTATTGCACTAGCGACTCAAAGGCCAGCCCGCAGCCAGGAGCGGAGCATCCATAGTGGCCGTCAGCATTGGGGCGAGGCACCTCTGGGGCCGGGGCGGACTGGACGGTCCCGCCTCTTAAAGGCCTGGTGGAACTGCTCGATCCCTCAACCCCGGGGGCATCCTGACCATCGTCAGACACCTCTTCCCCGTCGGCGCCTTCTCCGGCCGCCCGATTCTCTCCCTCACGGCGCAGAGTTTTGAGGGACTCCTCACGCTTGGTGATCTTCTCCAGCTTCACCATCGCGGTTCCCGCCACCTCCAGTATTTTCGACTGGAGCTTCTGCGCTCTCAGAAGAGCTTCGGACCGCGCGAGGTACTCCTTCGCGCTGGTGACCACCGACTGGCCGAGCTCGAGGACTCCTTCCTCTGTGCTCTCGGCCTGGGCCCCACTAGCGGGCTCCTCGTCCTCCTTTACTTTGACCGCGGCTTGGGGCGCCCGCGTGTCGGGAAGATCCGAGCTGGAACTATCTTCCTCGACACCTTCAGGTTCTTGGGCTGCCCCTTCCTCGAGCGAGTCTTCGGCCTCGAGGACATTGGGGCCAGGGACGTTGCGCCTAGGGTACACCTTGGGCTTCGCTGGAACGATCGAAGTCTTAGGAGTCCCTGAAGCGCCCCCTTTGACCTTAGGCGTGGCCTTAGGAGGGGTAACAGGTTGGGCGGCCCCCGCGGCCATGACACGGCCCGCAGGGGCCAGCACAACCGTCGAGGAGCTCGCCGCGCCACTGCTGGCCGCAGCAGCTTGGGACGCTTGGGCTTGGACCGTGCCCAGTTTCGGTCCTCGCCCCAACGGCGGGTGGGGGCCCGCACTGGTGTCGCCTAAACTCCTTAGGTCGACATGCTGGATCAACCGATCCACTTCTAACTCAGCTATCAAGACTGAGTAGACAGGCGAGCCTTTGGGGAGTGCCCAGATGCGGGAAATGCCGGTGGCTCTAATCTGGCCAGTGAGGGCCACCCCATCTGCTCCAGCATAGATGGGCACTCCGGCGTCCCGCAGGACCGCCAGCCGGACCTCGACTATGCAAGTCGATCCGCGGCGGAACCCGCGCCTTCCGTCCTCCCACTGCGTGGGGCAGTGACCTAGGACGTAGTGCACCCCGAGGCGGCCTCCCGGCCCGCCGCCGGGGATCAAGCCATTCTGGATCATGCTTGGCACGACATGCAAGTCCGTGCCGTGCCACATGGCCGGGCCATACCGATATATGAGGTCGTTGATGGCCGTCTCACTTAGGCCCTCCATCATGAACCCCATCGGATGGCCACAATCGGCCGAGTGGCCTTGAAAGGCACGCAGGAAACCAGCGTGCGAGGTATCCAACCTCGGTTTCCGCTGGTTGGCGTCGTGCGCGACCGCCTGGTTGTACTGGTTGATGGTGATGCCGAGTTGTTCGATCAACTCATCAACCGGGTAGAGGCCGCCCGGACCGAACCGGCCTCTACAACCACCTTCGCCGTGCCGCATGCATCGGACTAGCAGGCGCTGCACGTCGTCGATCGAGGGCGTGCCCTTTCGGCCCTTAGGGCCTGGACTCTTGCTCTTGCCCCTGCTCTTCGACCCTCCTCCACCCATCGCGGCACTGAGGCCCGCGGCTTTGCTGGACCTCCGATGGGCGAGGAAAACCTGACGCGCCCTTGAGCGGCCAGGACACGGCCCGCTGCAAGGGGCCGGTGTGCAGTAGTGGTAGGCAGCCGCTCCCGCGCGGCCAGGGCACGGCCCGCAGCGGGGCCTTGTGGTTGACCACGAAGGTCCGGGCGACCTATTGGTCGCTCCCGCGCGGTCTAGTCGCGACCCGCAGCGGGGCGCAGTGCACAGGCACGAACGCGGGGAGGGACTACCTACCCTAGGCTCTACAACACACTTGAACCGCTGCGGCGGGGGTTTGGGGAGTTTCCTTAAGGTCTGGGCTCTAAGGCTTCTACGGCTTCTGCTTCGACCTTGGACCGAACCTCTAGGCCTGCTTGCAAGACACTGGCTGCTAGACAGACGAACGAAGCTGCTCGCGACGAACGACGAAAAATCCTTCTGCCCGCAGACCGGCGACCTGGGAAACGGCCCGCCCCAAAAACACCCGCCCTGAACACAGAAACACCCGAACAGCCCCAACATCCTGAGCATCAGAACGCGCGTGGGGTGATTCTGGTCTGAGCGCGCCGCGTCATGGTTCGCGCGCTTGGCGTTGTGCGCACCGCGAACGCCTAAGGCTTCAAGAGCAGACGACGCGCTCTGCGGAGCCGCGACTACTCCTTTGGCGCACGCTTCGCGCACCGCCCCCTCGGCTTGGGCGTCAGTGAAGAACCGCCCATCAATGACCCTACCCTTCCTAACAGTAAGATCATCCACGTAGGCTATCCACTCCTTAGTATACTTAAGGCGCCTACCTCTGCCGGGGGCATAGGCCCTATCAACCACAAAGTTGAAATCATCCGGGCCGTTAATCGGGCCAAAAGTGAGGCCGACAGGGAGATATTTCCCTGATCTGGCCACAATGGCCAACACCTCGCGAGCACGCTTGGTGTTCCTAATTTGATTAAACCCACTAACCGCATCCACGAAGGTATACCAAACCGAACCTACTGCGGCGGCGAGCACATCGCTGCCCCGCCGACAATAGTACGTGGAGCGCTTAATTCGGGCATTCACACGGCGGTAGGACTGCTGCCCCCTTCAGAGGAACCGGGGCTCCCGAAGCTATGCCATGCACATATTCGGGGTGGACCCACTTCTCAAGTCTCACGACCGGGAAGCCAGGATCCTCAGTGCCGATCCCAAGCTCTGCGGCCCGGTTCATCATGCCTACCACGAGCTCCTCCGTCACGTGGTTTGCGCCGGCGCAACCGTCAAGCATGCACTCGACCTTGCGGTCGAGGACCTGGACCACCGTTCTGTACTGGTAGCCTCCTGGCTCGTTGTCTGCCAGGTTCCACCAGTCCTTCGGCAGATCGTCCAAGGTGGCGAACTTGTCCCGCCCGCCCTTGCTTAACGGAAGCGCGTGCTGCTGCACCGCGGCGTGTCCTGCGGCTCCTAAGACGCCTGCTTGGACGCCTGAGCTGCCTATCTGGACACTGAACGCGGCGAAGGGGTTAGACATGGAAGCACCGGAGGGCGGGGCCCAGTTGGCAGGCAAGGCCGGCGTCCCTCCTGAGGTCGTCAGGTTGTGGACCATGTCGCAGCTGGCTCCTTTCTTGCAAGACCCATTCTTGGAGAAAAAAGGGCAAACAGTGCCTGGTGGCTTTGCCGCGCCTTTGGCCGCAGCCTTAGGCTTCGCGCTGGCTTTGGCTTTGCCACCTCCCTTCCCCTTGCCTTTACCTTTCGCAGTGGCAAAGGTTTGGTCACCCTTCTTGGCCGCGAGAGCTTTTCTGCGAAGCTCCTTGTCGTGGCTGTACGGGCAGGCATCCCCTTTCGGGCAATTCCCATGATCGCGAAAGTGGAAGCAGATCTTCTTGTCCGCTCCTTTGCCAGCTCCCTTCGACGTAGCAGCGTACGTCTGGTCCGCGCCAGCCTTGGCCGCGGCAGCTGCTCCTTTCGCAGCAGCCTTCGCAGCGGCCTTGAGACTCTTAATCTCCTTCTGAGCCTCAGCCAGCGCGACCGCCGGGTCCGCGCTCTGCGAACCGGTGGCAGTGTACACAGAGTGGGAAACAGCCCTGTGCGCTGCTTCCCTCTGCTCGTACTCCAGAACGACTTTGTGGCTCTCTTCCCAAGTCTGCGGTCCTCGCAACCCGCCATCCTTGGGGTCGCCAGGCCACAACCTTTTGTCGTTCCGGATCTCCTTTTGGAGATAAGGGGGCATCTTGCGGAGGTATGAGAGATACAACTCTCGAGGGGTCTTCCCGAGACCCACTGCCTCGAGGTCCGCGATCGAGGCCTCAAACAAAGGCTCGAATTGGTGGCCTGTGAGCTTGCCCTTAGCGAGGGAGGCGTGCTCACCATCCACGCGGACTTCTCTTTCCTCCCGCGATTCCCCGAACATCAAGTGCTTGTTCTTGATGCGGTCATACACCGCCTGCGGATCTGAGAGAACCTCTCCCGACTTCCACGCTGCGCGGTACGCGTTCGTGTACGTCTTCATGCGCGAGCCGCGGCAGCGCCCGCGTAGCGCTAACAGCTTTTCGCGCGCACTCATACCGCGACAGTTGTTAGCCAGCGCGCAGACGTCCTCGAACTCCTCGTAGAACAGGACAACGTCTCGCGCGTCCGACTTGTCGTCGGTCAGCGTCGGCCACGTGAGGTCAGTTTTGACCGTAGTTATGGAGCTTTGCCCGCCCCTCTGCGCTAAGGCTTCTTTCAGCGCCTCAGTTTGGGCGGCGAGTGCGGCGGCGAGATCGCCCGCCGGGTGTTGGGACCCGGTCTGCGAACCTCCGCCGTCTGAACCTCGCTTCAGGGCTTCTATCTCCATCTCTAGAGCAGCAAGCTTCGCGCGCAAAGGGGAATCGCCGTCCGTCGCGCCCAGGACACGGGCCGCGGAAGGACCACCTGCAACCTCAGCAGCGTGCAAACCTCCACGGTCCAATCCTTCCCCCAACCCACTTGCAGTCGTAGGCTGTGGGAGCCCTGGGGAACGCGGCCCCACGGCTTCAACTGGCACATCGGACGGGGAGCTCCAAACCTTCTCTTGGCTCGAGCTTTCTTTTCCCCCTAACGCGAGGATAAGCTCCCCGGTGCATTGGATTTCGCGCTGAATCTCCTCTGCGTCTTCGGGGTCCTCGCCACCGCGCAAAGCCGCGACCGAGAACCTGGTCCGCAGCCGACGGACCATCTTCGTAGGATGCCAGTCCCCGCCTATCTTGGAGAACTCATCCGCAAGGAGGGTGGCTTTGGTGCTTAAGGCGTCAAGGTCACGGGAGCTCACCGTGACTCCATGCGCTTTCAGCGCGAGGACAATCCGCGAAACGCGCGTCAAGTAGTCCGCGACCGGTTCTTGGTCTGGACGGAAAATCGCGCGCAGCTCCGCCTGCAAGCCCTCTGCGGTGCCTGGCACTGAACCTGCTGTCGACGGCGGACCGGACGGTCCCGCCGGGCGGGACCCTGGTACCGTAGCAGGGACATAGGCAGCACCGGTAGGGACCATGGCCAGCTCCTTAGCCGCGGCGCTGACGTCCACCCGCGGCGGACTGTCGCCTCCAGCGCCCGAGGCCTCAGGGACTAGCTCGGAGTCCTCTTCTTCTTCCTCTTCATCTTCGTCCTCCTCTTCGGCGTCATGGAGGAACTTCATGACTTTCCGCCAGAGAGCCGCCTCTTGCTCTGGCGTAGTGCTGACCCCATCCCGCTTGGACAATGGACGGCTGCCAGTCTCCCTACGCCACTTAAGCCAAGCGACGTAGCCCATCCGCTCGGGATAGGGAACGTCTCCACCCTCGATAGCTTCGAGGAGGGTGACGCCCTCAGCCTGACCTGCAACCTCTGCGGACATTGCCGCGACACAAGGCGAGAAGCCGCGCCTTGGTTAGCAGGCCGCAGGCGTGGCACGCGAAGCGCCGCGCCTTGGTTAACAGGCCGCAAGCGTGGCGCACAGTCCACGCGTCCAGGTCACGGACCGCGACAGACAAGCAAAGCAATGCTTGCCCACCCGGGCCGTAGGCACAAGAGCTGTACGCTTTCCCAGAACAGCCCCCAATTGTGAAGTCGACCAGCGCTGGACTTGCACTAAGCCAATGCAATCACAGCCCGGTCACGCTGTTTTACGACTTCGCGAGTTCAAGCACTTGTGCAGCTACGCCTGAGTGCGTCCGGTCGGACCGCACAGCAACCTAAGAGCTACTGTACGACTCTACCGTGCTCAAAGGCACAAGCTCGGTACTTGAGCCAAAACATTGGCATTGTTACGAATTGCAAAACTACGCATGCAAAGGAAAACTACTACAGTACTGGCCCTGGCAGCTTTGCACATACAGCGTGCGTGCATAGACCTGCTCACAATATGTATATATATACGTATATATACGTATATATATATATATATGGTCACCCCCCCCCAATGGACCCACCGCGGGCCTTGATCTTTGCAAAAGTACCGCAAATACCGATAAAACCTATGCTGTCTGGTGATTTTCCGGTGACCGGATTTTTGACTGTATTCCTTAATTCACCCTCTCACACACGCACGGAGGGTTTTTCTTTCTGTTGGCTTTTGTTTATAATTTAAGATCTAGGCATTTAAACCTAAGCCTGCAAAAAAAACACCTTAACCTTTAAACCCTGTAGGGTTAAGGTTTAAAGGTTAAGGGTTTAAGATTTAGGCATTTGAACCTATGCCGGTAATTAAAGCTAAGCCCTTAACCTTTAAATTCTATCGTGTTGAGATTTTTACAGGTTTAGGGTTTAAGATGTAGGCATTTAAACCTAAGCCTGCAACTAATTTTAAACCCTTAACCTTTAAACCCTGTAGGGTTAAGGTTTAAAGGCTTAGGGTTTAAGATTTAGCCATTTAAACCTGTAGCCAAGCCCTTAACCTTTAAACCCTGTAGGGTTAAGATTTTAAAGGTTTAGGATTTAAGGTTTAAGCATGTAAATCTCAGACTTCAATTAATTTTAAACCCTTAACCTTTAAACCCTGTTGGGCTAAGGTTTAAAGGTTTCGGGCTTAAGATTTAGGCATTTAAACCGATTCCGGCAATTAACGCTAAGCCTTTAACCTTAAAACCCTATAGGGTTAAGATATTTAATGGTTTAGGGTTTAAGTTTAAGGTTTAGGTATTTAGACCTATGCCGACAGTTCATATTGAACCCTTAACCTAAACCCTATAGGGATAAGATTTAAAGGTTTAGGATTCTTTACTTAGACATTTAAATCTAAGCTTGCAATTAAACCGAAACCCTTAACCTTTAAAACCCTATAGGGTGAAGGTTTAAAGTTTTAGGGTTTAAGATTCAGACATTTAAACCTAAGACGGCAATTAACAATAAACCCTGAACTTTTAAACCCTATAGGGTTAAGGTTTAAAGGTTTGGGGTTTAAGATTTTGGCATTTAAACCTAAGTATGTAATTTGTCACCCTTAACACCCTTAAACTTTGTAGTGTGAAGGTTTAAAGGTTTAGGGTTTAAGATTTAGCCCCCAAGCCTAAACCCTTGACCTTCAAACCCCATAGGATGAAGGTTTGAAGGTTTGGGGTTTAAGACTTAGGCATTTAAACCTAGAGGGCATTTAAGCCTTAACCCTAAACCCTTCAGGGTCAGAACCTTAGCACCCT
>CAJNDS010002841.1:235000-262707 GCA_905221605.1 Symbiodinium natans
CCACGAGCGGCTCGAGCCCCCAGCCCTGCGTCCGGGGGCAAACCGAGAAAGGGACAAACAACTGAGAAACCTTCACATATGAGTCTCATGAGCCCCACCTCCAAACACCCGAGCTTCAGGTATCCACGAATTCCATGACGCCCTCGAAGCCCAAGGCCCCAACAACAAAGCCGGGATCGCCTTCAGCTAGGCACGTCAGTATATGTCGCAAGACATGCAGTATGCTACAGCTTGCCGCGCTTCATATCATGTGTGCTGCGCTGCTGCCTCGCAGCCGCCCTGTGCGCTGATGCCTTGTGGGGGGCCCTGAGTTTCGGGATCCCCCAGTTGCTGCTAGGCGGCCCAATAACCTTCAATAGCCTTCAAAGCCTTGAAAGGGTGTAGGGCCAGTTTAGGGTTCATGGCTTCAGGGTTTCAGGTGTACCGGGTTTGGGGTTTAGGGCTACACACACACACACCCACCCACGCACGGCACGCACGCACGAGAGCAACAAACAACGTGAAAAGAACACAGAGCAGGGCCACAGCCTGAAGGTTTGGGGGTATGAGCTGAACTTTTGTCTTTTTGAGGCAAGCCTCAGACCTAGTGCCTAGACCTCTAAACGCCTGAACCCCAATCACAGGCTCTAGTTCAGTCGCGGCATTTCGAAATCACAAAGAAGGGAGGGTTGGTGGTGGGGCTTCGGGGCGCGGCTTCCGAGTTGAGGGGCTTTAGAGGTTCTGACGACTTTGAGGGTGGGGGTTTGGGTGTTTAGTGTAGGGTTGTGGGCTTTTGGGGCTTAAAGACGTACGGGTGAGGTTGTGGGGTTTGGGTTATGGATATTCTTGTTTAGGGCTGTAGGGTTTGGGGCTTTGTGTTTTGGGCTTCAGGGTTAGGGCCTGGGGTGTTTAAGTTTCCGGTCTTTTTTTAGTGTTTTTTTCTCTGGGTTTTCGGGCTTAAGGACCTCAATATGGGGGTTTAGGGATTAATGTTGAGGTGGAGGCGGTTGCGCCGTCCCCGACTTAACAGGAACAGGCCAAGGGTTCAGGGGTTGAAGGCTCCGGATTCCATATCTCCCGTTTGCAGTTGGCTCAAGACGGAAACAATCTAGCCAATGCGTGATGAAGGCAGGGGAGAGTTTCAGATGTAGGGGATTTAGGGGTTTGGGTTTGGGTCTGGGAACCTCAAGTCGGTTTGATAGAGCCTCCCTTTGCAGGCGTTTTGAAGGGAGAACTGCAAATTGGGTTCTAGGGTCAGAAACTAGCTCCGGAGGGGCTCATCCTCGACCCTTCGTTTCTCACTCGTTCGAGCGTGCTGATGCTCGTCTGGGCTCGGTATTGTGCGCTGGGCGCTCTTAACCAAGTAGCCGCAGATACCGTGTTTGTTCATGTTCTCTTGATTTCGTTGTTTGGGCTACCGCCCAAGAACGGGCATCATAAGCTCATGATGCTCAGTTTGCCGGGCCGGGACAGGGCCCGGAAGTAAGCATCATTGGTTGTCCGCTGCTGCTGTGCGGGTCGGGGGGCGGGAAGAGCGGGGGGGGGGGGTTGGGCCTGCATTGGACCTGAAAACTGTTCGACCAGGGGCGGGGCGGGGAGGACGTTTCGTGAGCAAGACACCGCGTTGCGAACCTTTCATGAGCTTCGCGAAAAGAGCAAAAGCACTTCGGGATTTCACTGACGCCTCGCCCAGGGAGGTCGGCGGATAACATGAATAATGGGGGGCCCTGCTCGGACGATTTCGTTTTAGGAGGTCCCCGGCAAATCTTATTCTTACGAGCAGGGCCCCCATTATTCATCATATTAATAATTGGGGTTGTTTTGTTTTTGAACACTTTGGACGCTTGTTTTTTACAAGACAAACAAGCGTCCACAGCATCCCTTTCTGAAGAAATACCATTCAGGTATGAAATGTAAAGGAGCAAGTAATCCACATGCTCCTAATGCATTATCTGGATATGAGACTTTTGGGTTGTTGATTTGTTTCGTCTTCTGTGGTCAGACTCATGGTTTCACGCTCCTGTGTCCTGGGTTCTTGCTTCGATTCGTCTTATGGGGCCAGACTTAAGCGGGAACACTCCTGTGTCCTGGGTTCTTGCTTTGTTTCGTTCTATGTGGTCAGACTCATGCGGTCACACTCCTGTGTCCTGGGTTCTTGCTTTGTTTCGTCTTATGGGGTCAGGCTCATGCGGTCACACTCCTTTGTCCTGGGTTCTTGCTTTGCTTCGTCTTATGGGGTCAGACTCACGCGGTCACTCTCCTGTGTCCGGGGTTCTTGCTTTGTTTCGTCTTATGGGGTCAGACTCACGCGGTCACTCTCCTGTGTCCGGGGTTCTTGCTGTGTTTCGTCTTGTGGTGTCAGACTCGCGCAGTCACACTCCTGTGTCCTGGGTTCTTGCTTTGTTTCGTCTTATGTGGGCAGACTCACGTGGTCACATTCCTGTGTCCTGGGTTCTTGCTTTGTTTCGTCTTATGTGGTCAGACTCATGCGGTCACACTCCTGTGTCCTGGGTTCTTGCTTTGTTTCGTCTTATGGGTTCAGGCTAGGCTCATGCGGTCACACTCCTTTGTCCTGGGTTCTTGCTTTGTTTCGTTTTATGGGGTCAAACTCACGCGGTCACTCTCCTGTGTCCGGAATTCTTGCTGTGTTTCGTCTTATGGGGTCAGACTCGCGCAGTCACACTCTGTGTCCGGGGTTCTTGCTTTGTTTCGTCTTATGTGGGCAAACTCACGTAGTCACATTCCTGTGTCCTGGGTTCTTGTTTTGTTTCGTCTTATGTGGTCAGACTCACGCGGTCGCACTCCCCTGTCCTGGGTTCTTGCTTTGTTTCGTCTTATGCGGACAGACTCACGCGTTAGAACTCTTGTGTCCTGGGTCGTTGCTTTGTTTCGTCTTATGGGGTCAGACTCACGCGGTCACACTCCTGTGTCCTGGGTTCTTGCTTTGTTCCGTCTTATGGCGTCAGACTCATACGGTCGCACTCCTGTGTCCTGGGTTCTTGCTTTGTTTCGTCTTATGGGGTCAGACTCACGCGGTCACACTCCTGTGTCCGGGGTTCTTGCTTTGTTTCGTTCTATGGGGTCAGACTCATGCGGTCACACTCCTGTGTCCTGGGTCCTTGCTCATGCGGTCACACTCCTGTGTCCTGGGTTCTTGCTTTGTTTCGTCTTATGTGGGCAGACTCACGTGGTCACACTCCTGTGTCCTGGTCTTGCTTTGTTTCGTCTTATGTCGTCAAACTCACGCGGTCACACTCCTGTGTCCGGAATTCTTGCTGTGTTTCGTCTTATGGGGTCAGACTCGCGCGGTCACACTCCTGTGTCCTGGGTTCTTGCTTTGTTTCGTCTTCTGTGGTCAGACTCGCGCGGTCACACTCCTGTGTCCTGGGTTCTTGCTTTGTTTCGTCTTATGGGGTCAGACTCATGCGGTCACACTCCTGTGGCCTGGGTTCTTGCTTTGTTTCGTTCTATGTGGTCAGACTCACGCAGTCACACTCTTGTGTCTTGGGTTCCTGCTCTGTTTCGTTCTATGTGGTCAGACTCACGTGGTCACACCCCTGTGTTCTGGGTTCTTGCTTTGTTTCGTCTTATGGGGTCAGACTCATGCAGTCATTCTCCTTTGTCATATATATATATACATACATACCCGGGTTGCTTATTTCTATCAGAGCACGTCGAAAAAGTCATTAGGACCCCAAACCCTCGAAATCAAGTACTTTCATGGCTGATTCTCGAGTTGTTGAAATTTCGAATGACTTCTTCGACGACCGCGAATCTGCTCACGCTCATTGAAGCGCGTTGGGTCATTGAGCGCTCTGACGTGGTCCAAGGTATGCCACCTCCAGGCAAGACGCTTCAGCAGCCCTGACTTTGCACTTTTCGGACTTTTATTTTTTCTCGGTAGTGTGTACAGTTTGAGCCACCTCCAATCTCCAGCCTCCAAAACAGCCTTTGGGCCCTTTGGGCCTTCCCTGCATTCCCTGCGCATTCTTTTCCCGCCAGGCATGGGAATGATGGGAATGCCACCGCCGCGCTGAGAGCAGACTCGGGGGGGGGGGGGCACCGTATGAAGGGGTTTTCTCCTCAAATCAAGGGCATCAAGGGGCCTTCAGAAGGGGTTCGACAGCTGGGAGCTCCAGGAGATGCCAAGGGTTTCCCCGGTTTCCCCGGAATCACGAGATAATCGGGAGCGCGTATGACGCGTATGCTCCCGTATGGTTCCGAGTCGTGTGGCTCATTGCCCTTCTGACAACTGCTGGACAAGAAACACAACTGCTGCAGATACCGCGCGAGGAAAGGGTCCGTGCCCCAGGCTTCAGGCCACAACAGTGAGCTCCAAACTCTAAGCCGCGACAAGTGACAAAACAATCCCAAATATTTCAGGATCCCGGAGCTCCCGTGCTGCAGGCTCCAAAGTAGTCACTTTTGGAACTATCTTTCAGCGCTTGGGTTCGGGAGCTGTGTGTAGATTTTTCATTTCCGTTAAGAAAGCCGGCTCGAATCCCCGTGGCATCATCCCCGCTGGAATTCGTGCAGCAAGCCCTGTAACGCTGGGGCATCCAGCCCCCTTAAAAATCGAAGCTTTGCACCCCCAACCCGCCCGCTTTCATGATGCGGCCTGTACTACACCAAGCTTTTCTGGGGCTTCTTTTCTGGGGCCTCTCTCGCGCACTGAGATACCCCACGGCCACTGTCTCGACTCCAAAATCTCCTTACAATTTTCAGGCGGGGGTTTTAAGGAGGATCCATAGTCTCGCCCCTTCCCCACCCGTGGTAGGTCAAGCCGAGGAAGCCAATTCACGGCGCGTGAATAAACTTACCGAAAAGGCGAGGCAAAATTGGGCAGCAGCAGGGAATCAGGGAGAGTTTCATGGGAAGCTCTGACACGGCCGTGGCCGATGCGAAAGCCTGGTCCACGTGTAGGTTGTTGCCTCGACTCTGCGCAGGTTTTTGCTTTCTACGTAGGTGTTGGCGTTTGGAAGCGTCTCAAAGACATCTTTATGCTCCAACCTGTTTTCCCTGGCCGCTACTGGAGCCTGAAGGTTGCAAATTTTTGTGTGCTGCCTAGCATTGGTTTTGACGGTATCCGGGGCCTCACACAGTTGAACCATCTCCGCCAGTTCTCTTTGGGCCGCTTAGAGAACGTGCGCGGGGCTCCTTCACGATTGCTTTGCTTTCGGCTCCAGGCTGTACATAGACTACCGGTGCTACGATGCCAGAAACAATCTGCACTTTGGAAGCCCCTTAAGCTTGGCGAATCATAGCCGCCTCGATCGTAGACCCTTCTGGAAGCTGAGCCTCCAACTCTGAGCCAGTGGCACTTGAGCCTACGGCCTACTTAAGCCTTCTTAAGCCTTCATGGGCCGAGCATGGCTCGGTGCCCAGCTGTCGGTGCTTGCCCTCCAGGCGCCCTCAACGGTATCTGTTAATGTTTTCCCGAAACAGTCTGCCAACACTGGGGGGTTTCAATGTGTAGGGTAAGGAGTGTTAAGTTTGAACTGCCGCGCCCGCGCAGCGCGTGTGCCCTGTCGGCTGTTGGCTCTCGCTCGAGGCTTGGCTTGCTCGCAGTTTGGATAAGAATCGCGCTCTGGTGCTCGTGGACCCTCTCGCTGCTGTCGCCGAGCTCCAGTGGCGCGAAAACGTCCAGTTTTTCGAAAGTCGGCTTTTTTTTCTGGAACTCCAGTGACTCCAGTGCCAGGGGAGGTCGAGTTTTTTTGTCGGTCACGAAAGCTAGCCTGTGGGAGCTAGCCGAGTCCCTTACTAACCGGAAGGAAGAACAACAGGGGTGTGGCGAGGGGGTCCAGCCAGGGTGTGTGCAAATTGGGGTCGCCCCCCACCTGGCTTCGGTGGCCAGCCGATACGTTTTTGAGGTCCTCAAGGCGCCATGTGCCTGCATGGAGGTTCGGGGAGGAGCAAAACAAGTAGCAATCCGCAAGGGCTGTGTGCAAGGCTTGCGCGGGTTCATGCCTCTTGTGCATTAGAAGCACCTCACTAGCTTTCGTTCCCTGCCTGTCCCCCACAAGTCTGGCTTCTTGGGGTTAGGGTTCTTGGGGTGCATTAGGGTTCTTGGGGTGCACTTTCCAATGGTCTCTCACTGTTTGGGGTCTACGCTGGCAGAATAGAGCCAACATGTGAAACACATACAAACCAACCTATCCAAATACGAGATGGCATTTTTGAAGACTCTTGATGAATTCGGTGCCAAGTCAGCTTAACAGAAATTAGCACTACGCGGACCGCCTCGACTTTCGTTTCTAAACGGTTCCTGAGTCACGGAAGATGCTCGGGTAGAGCGCGTGAGATATGTGAGAGCGAGTGACAGTGGATACGCGTGGGTACTTGAGGGCAAACTGCTGAGACTCCCGAAGGTTCCATCGGCCCGCTTCATTGTTAAGGACCCTGCCGTACCAAGGCACACTGTTTTCCAGAAGCCCAAAGTGCCCAGTCTAGCCCTCGGTCCCCAAACGGCTCCAGAGCATACGAGCACCACCTGGAGGCCTTCGCGCAAACTGGCCCCGGAGCTCCGGTGAGCACGGGAACCACAGCAGGGTTTCAAGTTCCAGCTACCGGAATTTCGAGGATTCTTCGGGTATCTTTGCTTGGGGTTTTTTTGTTGTTTTCATGGTTGAGATGGGCTTGGTGCCCGGGTTGAAGTGATATTGCACGCAACGTGCGTTATTCAGTCCAAGGAATGGATGTGCTGGACATGCAAGCATACTTCTGAAACAGGATGCTCTTCGGCATGACGCGGCTTCGTAGTGTTTTTTAGCTTGAACGATGAACTCTGGCTGATGCTGTGGACACTGGTGCTCAAAATAGCGTGATCCTGCCGAAGCCAGCAGCGATCCCTCAATTGCACCGTGGGTGACATGGAAGCCAACTTTCCTGGTCCTTCGCTGGTTGTTACTTGCACAATCATCTCAGGCCAGTCTTGAGCCACCTGGTAGTTTCACGTATCGTGGTTTTGAAGTGATTGGCATGGGTTCAGCATGCAAAGAAGTCAGATGTGGAGAATCGCCCCGACAACCATGCGTGTACCGCTCAGTGAACTGTAAGTCAGTAAGCAGCATGCTGGCACTACGCCACTATTCCTGTAATTCCTCCTCAGCCTTTCGCTTTCGGCAAAGGCTTTCAGCAGCGGGCACCTCAGAGGACCTCACATTTGGCAGAGTTAGTTGAGCCTAGTAAACCCAGTAACAGCCTCCAGCGACCCCTGTGCTCCCAGAAGTCTGGAAGGCAAAAGGCACCTCATGCGCCTTTTACCCCGAAGTTGAGGAAAAGTTTTTTTTTTTTTTTTTTTTTTTTTTTTTAATGGAGGCCTCCTGGCATCATGGCATCCTGCAGTCGGTAGTTGTCTGTAGTCACTGCAGTCCTTGCTTTCTCCCTCTATGTGTGCCACATTGTGCCACATTGTGCCACATTGTGCCACATTGTGCCACATTGTGCCACCAAAGCCCCGAGAAAAAAAGCGAAGTCTTCACCGCAGCTCCGGGCCCAGGCCAGGCTTCCAGAACCGCTACTACCAGGCAAAAGTGCAGAATCGCGCTTTTTTGCTTTAAGACTGCGCAGTTGTGCTCAGCTGTGCTTGCTATGCTTGCTGCACTTGCAAGTGCTCTGCCTCCTCGCGCTGGGATAGCACATGTGTCCAAACCGAACCTCAGGGGAGTTTGGTTGTTGTGTACTCGGTTGGTCCTTTGCAACGAGTTCGCGTCGTCCGGTCTGATTTCTTAATCCTATGTCCTTGTTGAGCTGATCTTGTTGCGAAGGGACTTGTGAGCCTAAACCCGAGTTCCGTTGAGTTGAGGCCAGCGGCTACCTGGGCTCTCGTGTGTTGGAGCACAACCGGACGACGCCTGATCGCCGGGGACTGAGGGTCTAGGGCCTAGGAACCCGCAGCGCTAACGCTTTGCTGTGTACATTTGTGTAGAATTCTGTTGATTGGGGGCTTCAGTGCTATCAGCCCTACTCCCACCCGTCCGAAAGTTCTCTGCTAAATGTCAGTGTACAGTGTGCTAGAATGCCTTCATAGCAATATCTCTCGGGCAATCACAGGCATCACAGGTACATCAGGCATCCATAGGATTTTTCGGCATCATAGGCATCATAGGCATCATAGGCATCATAGGCATCATAGGCATCATAGACTCAGAAGGCGAACGTAGACCAAATCAAAATCGACGACCCATAACCACCAGGGCCCGGCTCAACTAGAATACGTCTACGACTTGTGGGGAAACGCCACTGTGACCCAATCTGCCCAATCTGCCCAAATGCCAGCAAGCAATGGCAATGGCTGGAGCGACAATGAGGTTTCGTTCAGTGCTGGTTGTAAACAGACCTGAAACGCAGGGCGCTTCGACCAGTACATCGAGGCCTTGGAGAATGGGGATCGGCTTCGGATTTCGAAGCCGGAGGGAGCAGTGTTTGCTGCCAACCGGTTCACGTCTGTCAATCGCAGCTTCTGTAGAAATTAGATGAAGCCTGAGCCCCAACTGGTTCGCATCACAAGACGAGCACGTTTCCAGTCTTGCTAGGTCTTGTGGCCGTCCAATGCGGTGGTGGACCGGCAGGGGCAGTCTGCGTCTCATCTACTCAGGGGCTTCATTCCTTCCTTGCTGTTCTTTGGTTGACGTGCGTGCGATGGCTTCATTTTGAACGTTGTGGGATGTCCTGCCGTTGTCGCACCATTTTTCTTCACAACAACGCTGAATGGTGCGAAGTGAAGCGTAGCGGCGTAGCACTTGAAGCGTCTCGTGTTGCTGTAGGAGTCCGGTGTATAGTTGAAGCTAAGCAGGCAGGTCAGGTCGCAGAGCCTCTGGCAATTGCAGCGATCTTTTTCTCTTGTCGCAAGAGAGGCGTCAACTCGTGACGCAGGCTGTGCTCGAGTTGGACTGGGTAGTTTTTATGCCTCGCCGGAGAATCCTCGCTCAGGATTTGGCTGTCAGATCAGCGCCAGCACCAGGCCGCCATGTTATGCGTTACGGGCCATTCATGAATTTCAAATTTCACCGTCTGAACACATGTCGAGGGCAGCCACGTTCGGACACCGTGTCTTCCGGAACCACTGCATGCTGCATGCTAGGTGGTGCTGGTGAAGGCTACCAGCCGCTATGTGAGCTGGCCCGCCTTCTACACGGAGAGGGGTTTAAGATGGTTTGAGGTTTAAGGTTGTGGTTTCCGCATGGGTAAGTCAAGCCAGCGGCGGTTTCTTTCGCAGTGATCGTGCTGCATGTGGTCTGTTGTAAGGCAAGCAAGTCAACGCTGCACCGGCCAAGGGTTGTTCTCGCTGCCCCAAGTTTCCCGAGGACCTGCCCTGACTGCAGCAGCCCCCAGCATCCAGTGTTTGGCGAGGAATATGCTGGCGCACGGGGGCTCTCAGGCCATGTGGATGGCAGTCGACTGAAGGCATCCTTGCCCAGACTGAGTGTGTTGCAGAAGGCTCGTGGCACATGGCCAGTAATTTGAAATTGCAGGCGCGCTTCAACAGCCCCAAGGGCATCGTCATCACCATGGACCCCCGAAGGGCCCGCCGGGGTAGCAGGGGGTTCCAGCGAGAAGATTCGGCATGATGTGGCGATTTCCGGTGTCCATGCGGTCTTTCTAAATTTTGCTACCGTTTGACTACTGGTATCTGCAAGTCTGAAGATTTCTCTGTTAACTGGTAGCATTGCTGTTGATCTAGCCCTAAGCCAAAACGCCTGGCTCTGCAACAAACCCTCTCACGTGCGCGCAGCCGCTGCGCCTCTACGTGGCAGATAGCGGCCCAGCGGCAGTGGGCTGTCGGGGTTTACAGTACCCTCGCTCTCCTTCTTACCCGAACGAATCTGATAAATGAATCCTACTTAGACCCACAAGGGGCTTGATGAGAAAGGTAGCAGGCAGAGTTGAGTTAGGATTCCACGTTTTGTCGGGTCTTCCTGCTCTTGGGTTTTGGCATGCTTTCATTCTTGTGTCGCTGCTGTTTCCATGTCTGTTACCATATCTAGGTCTGCAGGGAAGTAACAGACCTTTGCAGGCATGACCAGGTCATTACCTTAGGAAATGTGGTGGGAGTCTTTGGATGGCTAAACCCAAGCTGCTCAGGGACTCAGGAAGTTTCAGCAGGCTTCTGTGCGTCAGGCATCGCATACTCGGCGAAACTCTGCGGGCTTCTCTGAATTTCCAAATTGCGAAACTCTATGCACGCTTCTTCAGGGGTGAGCACTTCAGGGATACTCCGTGGGATTGTGGGCTTCTCTGAAGGTGGGCACTCCAGGGAGCCCAGCACGCCAACCCATGTTCGCCTGGATAAGGTGAGGCTTGATGTAAGCGGCCCGAACTTGTTCTGTTAATCTATCACACTCGAATGCAAAAAGACTACTGTAGTCCCCAAACCTCAAGACTCTTTAAGTATTGTTTCAAGCCGAGGTGGCAACCACTGCATTCGCGTCTTGAACTACGACTCGGGACGCGTCGCAACGATCGCAGGACACGAGCCCTGCAATGTCCTGTGTGCGGGTGAGAAGCAGAGCATCTGAGCTCATTGGAATGCAGTGGCCCCGTGAAGTCACACAGTGTAACCCTTCTGAGAACTGATGCCGTGTCCGCAGGCTCCAAAGATACCCGAGGTTGGAGGGACGGGTGATGCGCCAAGTTGAGGGCTCCAGGGTTTCAAGAACTTTGCGGGCATACCTTTGAAGTGTCGATCTCGAGCGTTTGTCGCGCAGGCTTTTGTCCCTTGGAGTGAGGCCTGGACAGGAAGCTCAATTCGATGAGCCTTCGGGCCTGGGCATGGATTCTGAAGGCACAGTGCCACTGGCATTTTTTTTTGGCTTCTTCGCATTCCGTACTCTGCTGCTCTGAGCTGCGTCTGAGCTGCAAGCTTGCACTGATCTTGCGCCTCCGAGAGGCCTGCATTTGTTCGTGTTGGACAACTTCCGAAGGCTTGAGTCTTTCTGGGTTGTCTTTCCAAAAGCAGAACCGCAGCATGATAAACATAGCCTACAGTCCTTTGGCACAGGATCCGCTACATCGAGCTCTATCTCAAGAAGAAGACCGCCCCATGGCATGTGTTCGGGGGACTTCAGGCCTTGTGCTTTAGGACATTTTGGGACCCTCGAAAAAGTGCTGAGCTAGGCTTTCGCGTGAAGAGCCACAGCCACTCGAGGTGACCACACTCGTGGGCGGCGCTTGCCGTGCTGTTTCACGGTGGACGGCCTGCGCCCCAAGAAACCTTGTGGTGTATGCGTGTGTATGTGGTATGCAATGGGACTCTGGGCCCGAATCGGTTTCAAGCCACGCAATGCCACGAAGCGTGAAGATGGGTTGACAGCAGGACTACCACTCCATCATCCAGCGACGAGTGGGCTGCCACCCAGCTGCTGGGCCGAAGCGGCTTAGGACCTAACTCTGCTTAACATGCAGAGCCGAATCCCAGTTCAGCGCTTTCGCCAGTTTTACTGCGTACAATTTTTGCTAGAATCGTGCTGTACATCCGTTTATGATCATAATCTCGCTCCCACCTTGGTCGCTCCTTGTGAAGTGCACAGCTGTCGTGGCTTTGGACAGAACTCCCTGAGTCTGGTGTTCCAAACCCGACAGTGACCTCAAACTCTCTAGAAAGCTTTCATTCAGGTGCTCCATGCTCAAAGCATGATGTATTTGCCACTGAAGGGTGAATGGGGGTCTTGGGACGGTTTTGGGCGCCATGTGTCATGGGTGTTGTGGTATGGGTTGAGTGCTTCTGAGCTTCTAAGGGGGTTTTGGGCAGCATCGGAATGGCCAGGTCAGCGCTTTCTTTTCGACAACTCGCAGGGATCGTGTGAGCCGTAGCCCGCGTGAGCGCCCCGCCTAAACCCTGTGAGCTGCATGCAAGCGTCAAAGATCAAGTTCGTTGTATTGACTTGATGTTTAATCGCAACCCAGTCGCGCTCAGCGCATTTTTATCATCACAATCCACCGCTTTCAGTCAAATTTACACTGTATTTTGTGAATAGCGTGGCCTCAAAACGTTTCGTAAAATAATTCCAACTCAAGCAACAAAAAGCGTTGACATCATCACCCGCCATGATATGCCAGGTGCAGGATTGAAGGGAGAGTCATTCAGAAATGCTTCTCCGCCCATGCTTGCTTCCTCTACGAAAAGAACAAACTTCGCCAATGGATGTCCGCTGTGCGGATTTCGGGCGTTCGTGCATGCAGGTCATTGGCTAGTCTAAACAAGTGCTGTTGTTCTATCATGTTCTATTTCGGGGATCAAGCTGTAGGCCTCCTGACGCGAAACCAGTGGCCTAGGGATGCGACATCCTGCGTACGCTCCCAGCAATGAGAAAATTTCAAGATCCGAATGCGACGCGTCGGATCGCCCGCGGCCCAAAAGTCGAGCACAGGAGGCACGAGATTTCGAACAGATCCGTACAGCACGAAGCGAAGCCGTGTGAAAGAATTTAGGAGAGAGAGGAAAGTGCATAAAATCATAAAGTATGTCCCCACCACGTGTTCGCCCCCCGATTGCAGCGTGCAAAGCACCCACCTCCCCTAGGCGAAAGCACGATTAACCCGCAAAGCCCCGGAACCTGCGACCCGCACCCAGGACTGGAAGGCCACGACAGCCAAAGAGCCAGTGAGGTGCTCAGCCATGGGCCCTCGGCCTTTCTCAACAAACTGAAGATCTTCAAATCCTTCAGCAGAAAACGCCCACTGGCCCAGATCGACGTCTTCGTATCCGGGGAGGGGATCTTCTTCTGTGCCGGGCACAAGGCCAGTGCTACTTCGGGGCAAAATGGGCCAGGGTCTGAATCGATTCTGAATATGGGCTTAGTATGTCTTGATAAGGATCACTTTTGCGTTTCATCCCAGGATTTCTGGGGCTGGGTTCTTGGTCTTGGAAGCTCGCTCCGGCCCCCACCAAAACTTGGTTTCATTGCTCGTTGACTGTGCTGACTCTTGGACCTGGGGAGACGAAGCAGGTCTTCCGCGCAAGAGAGGGCAGAACTGAAAGCAATCCTTGATCTCGGCGGAAGTGCAGGGACAGCCTCTGACGTGTATTTTACGATTCTTGCGGAATCTTCCATGAAACTGACGTCTTGCAGTCTGACGATATCTTACGCGTTTTGCGGATTCTTGCGGATTCTTTTTGCGACTTTCAGGGTGCAGGGTGCTGAGTCTTGGTCTCGTGCCGAGCGCCAATTTTCGAACGGGACAAGCGATGCACAAAGACCCATAAAGCTCAGCGGAATGCTGCTCAAACTGGCATGTCTCCTGTGCAGAGCCTGATTCGGAAATCCACGGCTTCTTTGCAATTTATGATATGCCGTCAGAGCCGCTCTTCACGTCTCTCTCTTGCTTATTTGCAGAGAGGCCACCTGCGCCCCTCGGAACCACCACGCCTTGGCCGACCGCCTCGCCCCTCAGCTCCTCTCGGAGGCGCGAGAGAACTGCGAGAGAACTTTGAGAGAAACGTTGAGAGAACATATGGCAGATGGCATGTGGCATAATTATACTATGTGATACTCATATGTTTTTCACATAATGTTTACATCTAAGCCTCAGATACCTACTTCAAAATTCCGAAGTTCCTGTCCTCGTGGCCTCTACTCGTTAGTAGATGCCACAGCTTTGCCTTGTCTCTGAATGTTTCGCAACTTGATGGCGGATGCAGGCACTAGTTCAGTTGTGTAGGACATGTGGCGATGAGCTTGAGTAATACACGCCAGCGAGCTCGTGACGAGCTTAGGATGCATGCATTCAGGCGTATGTGTCTGACCCTGAATCCGGGTTTGTTGAACATGAGGGTTCTGCAAACAACGTTGTATGTTTCTGAACTATCCTGACACGCCTGGATCATCTGACTTTCTGGTCTCTCGAGGAGTACGCGCAGCAGCTCTTGGAGGGGGTTCCTCCGGAAGACCCCTACGACATGCCCCTGGTCCTGTCAGGGGGCCAAGGAAACATGAGCCAAGAGCACCACATTATGCTTTTCATCTTGCTTAAAGGATGTGTGCCGGTTTCTTTCGAGAGAGCAGACTGATTTTGAAGTGAGCTCATGCGAGTTACATGTTTTTGAATGTTGATCAACAAGGTGTTTGGCGGCTAATATGTCGAGCTTAGTGTCCATCGATGAGTTTCATCTTCATGAGGAGTATGCCGAAGTTAGGTGAGAGGTGAGAGGATGGCGATCAGCTGTGCAGCAGTGTTTTTTTTGCACGAAATACCTGCCCTGGCCGCTTCATCACGTGACCCATCCCCCACTTCATCAGACCTCCTTTCGTGCACCAGCTTTGAGCCCACAACTCCTCCCTCAGGCCAGATGCAGATTCCTGAGTGCTTCAGCTACGCCTGCGTGCTCTCGCAGAGCCATGAGCTGACTTCAGACCGGCTTGAGCAAGAGCTTCAGTACAGGCTGCTTCAGTACAGGCTGCAAGGGTCCCGGGCAGAGAGGCATAGTGCAGGTGAAGGGATACCTCCGCTAGAGCTTGCCTGTTTGCGTTGAAGCACTTTTCGGCCCTTCATGGAAGACAATGCCAGTATCAGGTTGTTATGTTAACGCGGTTTCTTTGTTTTAAACTCCAACGTCGCCGCGTGATAATTCATTTCCGGACTCCTCTCTTCTTCAGGTGTGAAGATTCTGTGGAGCCTAGGTCCTAATTAGAAGCAGCACGCAGCCGTCAGAATCCGTCAGAAGAGAGAATTCCGGCGGGAGTTCGAGCGAATCGGAACCAGGTGAGCTTCGCCTGAGCCATGTGGTAGAGCGCACGCCAAGCAATGCGCTTGAGTATGCATATGAAGGAGGCAAGTGGGCTTTACCATGTTGTATCTAACGGTATTGTCCCTATGCCTTCATACGAAAAGGTTTCTTCGTTTCTTTTTAGCATGTCAGCGCTGAGCTTAATGTGCAGAATAATAAGGGTTTTGGTGCTGGATCGGCGGCTTCGGGGTTTGGGAACATTTTCCTCTTCCTGCCATGGCTTGGGAATCTTTTTTGGATGTTGGTCGTTTGTTGGTTGCTTGGGTGATCTTGAGTGTCTTCGGTTGGGAGTAGAAATTCAGGCTTGAGTCACAGAAGCTCTAGGAAGGAAGGCATTCCGCAATCGTGGAGAGAGCGTAGGTTGCTTGGCTTCGTTTTCGCACCTCCTGCTTAAAGCGCACGTTTCACCAGGCAGGTCCGGACAACCGGCGAGTCCAAAGACACAGTCTGAAATTGCGCATGGCTAAGACCGTCTGAACAGTCCCTGAATGGATCTGATTCACTGCATCAATGTGCGAAGACAGAGGTGAGGAATCACAACTCTGCTCCGAACCTAGCTGCCTAGCTTCTTTCTCTCGCACTAAGTCGCTAAGGTCTCACGGATATGTAGACTGTAGACTCGCAGACCCTTCAGAAGCCAACAGAGCCAACACCTCAACGCCATATGAAATCCCCTGCGCACCGATCCTGGCTTCGGAATCTGATGCGTTTGCTGCAGAAATTTTGGTTCGAGCTGTTCGAGGTTTGCTTGCGACGCTGGTTCATTCAGCACCCGCCATGAGCGCAGCTCGTAAGACACTGGTGGCAGGGTGTTGTTGCCGGACTTCCGTAGGCTTTCTGGTCGCTTGGTTCCCGGCATGGTGCTACACTGATCTGACTGCTGCAGGAGTGTAGGCGACTGACGCAAGTATGCTCTTGAATGGGTTTGGCTATGGTTCAAGCTCCCCTGACAGCCAAGGTGACCTTCGTTCAGACCCCTGCCCAGACGCCTGGCTGTGATTAAACCTCAACTGCTCAGCTTGATCTGGGATTTCGCAATATTCAACACAGAGAGGCCTGAAGAGCCTCCCCAAGCAGACTTGAATTGCTCCTCAGAGGTCTGTGGCTGCCCTGGGCCAAGTGCAGGGTACCCCTGCCCTGCGTGGTGCAGAGGCCCCAAGCCAAGGCGCAATTGGGGAAGGCGAACCTCCCATGAACACGTCCTCAACACAAGCATCCCCAAATGCACAGCCTCCCCAAAGCGGAACATCCCTCATTCTGCATCTTTTGACAAGACAAAACACGTAGGCCTGCACGTTGCGAGCCTCGTATTTCAAGCCAGAGCATGATGAGCCATGCATGATCAGACCACTATGGCCATAGTGCCAAAGGGCACCTTCGTTGGCAGGTCATTGCAGGGCATTGTGCCAGCGGTGTGTAGGGTGTAGTGGAAGTTCTTGCAATTATGTATCTATGTTTTGCAGTGCGCCTCAATTGTCCTTTGGCAGGTCATCAGGGCTCCGGAGTGGCTGCTGTCGGTGCCGCTGCGCTGTGCCTGGGCGCCTCGCTGGCACGCCGGGCGGGCGCCGAGGCATCGAGGGAGGGATGTGGGTGATGTCGGATGATTTTGGGAAGTTTTGGGTGATTTGCCTGGTCGGGCTTGGCTTCCCGTATGTTCACGTGCTCATGCCGATGGACTCCTGGAATGGGTCCGAAGCCTGGCCCCAGGGTTGTGTCGGGGTTTCGTGACTGGTCTTGGAGTTTGGTCAAGGTGGGAGACTTCTCAACTCTGCAATTCGCTCCTTCCTCCTGCTTCCCCAGCCAAGCAAGCGAACATCCCTGTGAACATCCATGTGAACGTGCATGTGAACATCCATGCCAGAAGCGCGCTGCCCGCGGTGCCCGCGTTGCCACCAAGGCGCCGTTTCTTTTCACGAAGCCATAAACACCATGAAATCCCTTAACCCTAGTTTGGTCGAGGCTTGTAACTGTTGCGCTGCTGCGGCTTGCACACCCCACGCCCGAAGTTAACGGTCAACTAGGATGCTTTGCGGACCTTCGAAAAATGAAGGGCAGCCTCTTTATTTGCAATCTATCACGAAGCGCTTTGCGCCGTTCCTTCTTCCACGGACATGCTCAGTGAAGCACGCAGCCTTTTCAATGCGCCATCGAAGTCTGTCACGACAACCCCCGGTTGAAGGCGCTCGGCTCCATTGAGCAGTTCAAGATCTTCGGCCCGCCAGAGGCGAAAGATGGCCAAAGCCTGCAAGATTCTGAAAAAGCATCTGTAAGCATCTGTAAGCTATAAGTCGTCTTCAAGTCGACAACGGGGTTTGAATAAGTCTTCGGGGGGGGGGGCCGGGAGGGCGAGGTTGCGGGGGTTTAGTGCATTCCGAGGTGGCTCAGGCTCAGGGTGCGAAGTGCTTCAGACTTCGGGAGGATCCCTTCGTCATCGAGACAGACAAAGTGTTGGGCGTCGGCGGGCAGGGAACTGTCTACCTGTGCCACAAGCAGTGGCTTGGATGGAAAGTGTCCCTAAAGAAGGAGCCGCCCTCCTCTAAAGCTTTGGCGCCAAACCGATGCCTCAGATGGAGGGATTGTCGGCTTTTGGGCCCTCAGGTAGTTCCGCAGTCTAGGACAGTTCTAGCCGGCTGCAAGCAGTTGTGAGCAGTTGTTTGCAGTTGTTTGCAGTTGTGCTTGGCTTCGTGGGCCGGCCCTCCAAGGAGCACTCCCAACGTGAAGCATGCTGTGAAGACCATCCCTATTTGGCGCCTGCTGATGGAGCGGTCGGGTTGTCTATTGAAAGAAACACTTGACGATGTTTGACGATGCTTCTGTGCAAGTGAAGTCCAAGGCCTCACGAACTCACGAACTTGCTGAGTTTTCGAGAGCCCGCGAAGGACCCATCCTGCGACGAGAAGATCGCTGACATCCGGAAGGAGACCGAGGTCCCAGCTGCCCAACTGCCCCACTGCCCAAAGCCCAAAGCCCAAAGCTTCACTTTCACACGCCATCACCTAAGCCCCGCCTGAGACCCCTTGAGGCCTCAGTGTGGCCTTCAGCAAAGGCTTGAAAGGGACTCCCCGACCTTCGGAGGTGCTGATGAAAATCCAGGGCCACCCCAACATCTGCGGGTGCCTGGGGTGCTTCGATGCCTTCCGGCCAGGCACTACACAGGCCCGACCGACAGTTGCCAAAAGAGCTCAATCATTTGGTGGGTGTTTAAGGAGTGTTTCGCCCTTGCGTGCTCTGGACTAGGGAAGAGGAAGGGTTTGCGAAAGTTCCTGCACCAAGAGGCACAGTATATCATGATTGTCATGGAGCTCGTCGACGGCGGAGAGCTTGCAAGTCTCATGGTAGCACGGCTTCGGGATTCTCAAGCGCGATGAGCAACAACGGCCCAGACACAACAGAAACACATAGAAACTCGAAGTGATTCCATTAGCATCCAGTGAATCCAAGCCTCAAGAGCTTCAGGCCGTGGCTAAGAGCTTCAATTAGTGTTTGCTTCAGTTCGCTTCATGCGCTTCATATGCGTTCTACAGCTTTCTTGTGCCATGCAATATTTTGTCTTAATCGACCTATCCGTAGCTTCGACGTGGGTCTGAAGGCCCGGGGCAGGTCTCGACATCTCCCGACCTCCCGAGGCTACATCAAAGATGGGCAGAGCTGCCTCCCAGAGGAGCTTCTTTGGGGCAGTTGAAATAGCTTGAGGCTTGACTCGGCTTTAGGCTTTAGGGTTTCCGGACGTACTCCATGAGAAATAGAGGGCTCCGGCTTGGACAGATGAAACCACGGGGCCAAGAGACCCGAACTGAAGCCGCAGCCCGGGCTCCAGGATGTCGTGAAGAGCGTTACCAAGCAGACTGCCATGGGCCTGAAGTTCATCCATGCCGCTTGCTTTTGAAGAGGGCTGCTGGGGGACTCTGCCCAGTGGGGGCACCGTGGCAAGGGGTGTGGGGTTGTTTGGGGAAGCCAGGACCCTACAAATACGCTTGGAGTACTGAGTAGTGGGGCGAGGCTGAATTGGTTATGCTGATGCTGGGCAAGACCCCCTAAGCCCCTAAGCCCCTAAACCCCAGTCCGCAGGAGAAGGACATTGTCCACCGAGACCTCAAGGCCGAGAACATCTTGGCAGCTCGGCTTCAGAGCCAGCTGCAAGAGTTGTCTACCCCACGACTGCTGCAAGCAAGCCCCGTAAGGTCTGCAGCCAGCAGCTTACCGCGCAGACACCCGTGACCGGCCCAGAAATGTGCCAACAAGTTGTACTCTTTGCTTGGATCCCTCTCGGTGTTGAAGCACTTGGGGTCAATACGTTGCCTACGTGATGAAGCGCTTGCGTGCATGATCTTGCATGTGTTTGCATGACACGCCTCCGCAAGGACCAGAATTAATGACATGCTCCAAAGTGTCTGGGTGTGTAACAGGTCTGTTTTGATGCCACGTGCATTCTCAATTCGAATAGAAGCAAGGGGGGCAGTGAGCCTTGCAATATGCGCTGGCCAACGAAAGTCATTCTGCAAAATGGTTATTTAACTCTGGACAGATTCAAGCCTCCAGGCGAGTTAACTCCGACACGCCCCCACACACCCCAAGGTCTTCATCTCATGCGAAACATGAAAACACCCAGCCGGTCAGCATCCTAAATCTACCCGATGACCAAGATCTACTTGACATGCAGATTGCATTTTAACTGCGTTCCACATTTGGTCCCCCTGGTCAATGAAAATGATCGCTCCGGTACGCCCACATGAACAATAGGGTGATATGGGGCGGCTAACGTTGCAATTTTTCCCGGTTCAGAACGAGTATTCGGTTACGAATTCTTCTTCCCGACAGAACAGTTTGAATGATTTGCAGCAGTACACATCTTCTGGGACTAAAATTGCACCCTCGATTGCAAACATGATGAGATCGAGACAGCTCAGAATGTCGATTCGCTGGGTTTGCGGGTGGGGTCGGGGCCTCCTCTCCACCATCGTGCCGACAATACTAGGTTTGCCCAAGCCCCCGTACACTTAAGCAGTGCATGCGGGTTGTTCCGCTTTCGGTTCCTATCAATGACGGTAGATTCTTGGTTCCAAACAAGGACCCTAGATTTTGGCACGACCACTGCATGTTTCGGTTTGTCCTGCTTGTCCGGCTCTACATTCGCTCTACAAGAAGTATGTCGGGCTGCCTCCCCCTTTGTTTTTGTACGTTATACACGAGCTATACAAGAGACCATGCAAAGGCTCATCATCTAGATCCGGCCCGGTGTGCGTGCCGTGGGGCTTTGATTTTGTTGCCGGTGGTGCTTTCAGGGTATTCTCGGGGCCCGGGCACAAGCGGGACACCCGGATGTGCCCAGTTCCGAAAAGGAGCTGGTCTTTTTTGAAGTGCCGAGGTCAAGCTGATTGACTTTGGCGTGGCAAAGCCCCTTTGCCTGGCCCAGAAAAGGTGGCTAAAGCACTGCAAGCGATCAAACGACGTGCGCTCCCGAAGCCCTGCCGAAGGCCTTCTTGCAGCCTTCGGTTCCCGTACCTTCACCCCCTACACCCTGGACCCCTCAGCCTCAGACAGCCAAGGAGCCTTTCTGGCACTGTGGCTCGAAGCTGCGTCGGCACCACCGTGGCTCGGCACAGTCTCGACACAGTCTCGCAAGTGATTTCGTGCTTCAGGTGAGCAACGACTCGAGATGCGTATTTTGAGCCATCGTGCATGCCAGCATGCAAAAGATGCCCGATCAGCGATTCCTGCTCACGTTCGTGATTTGAAAGGAGGTGGAGCTTTCAAAGACCGGAGTTGATGATGAATATGAAAGCCAAAAGTGAGAGTTGAAGAGCATGGGAAAATTGGAAAACTGTTGCAGCTTCAGATTCCAGTCCCGACTGTTGCTGGTGGCAATGTGATCTGTAGACGCATCCTGCTCCATTCGTCGGTTTGTCGCAGCACGTTTCAGTCCCCAGGAAATCATGGCACCGGAGCTCGTGGGTGCCAAGATGATGTTCCTCGGCAAGGAGTTTGGTGATGTTGTGAAGGTGTGAAGGATCAGTCAGGATCACTGCGACGTACGCAAAGTGGCAAAGTCGACCGAGGGGCTCCAGCTGGGGGGTGGGTGGGGCGGGATGGGGGAAAAGGCCGGTCTCAGGGTCTTGATCTGGGACAATGATGGGCCATGACTCATGACCGCAGATCTTCTGGCAACGCTTGGTCAAAGTGCACGCCCAAAGCCTTTCCCTCTCTCCCACTGCGCCCTTGATCTGAGGATTGCCCCGAAGGGCGTGAACCTGCCTACGCATGGCCCCTACACCTTTCAGCGCCCTGGCTGCCGTTCGGGGCGGCTCTTCGGGCGATGGTGTACTCTAGCCATTCACGAAAGGATTGTATCGTGTAACGTAGCCTACGCTGGCAGCCGCTGGAGTTTTGTTTACTCTGAAGGGATTGCTGAGCACAAGACCGAAGTACTGGTTGAGGTGCATATTTGCCGAAAGCTCTGTAGGAATGAACAGCGCCCTCTCATGATGAACATCAGGCACTTAGGCATCCTTGTCCCGCTGCTGGCATCATTTACATGCAGTGAATCGTGCAGCATGCAGGGAGATTTCGATCCCCAAGTCCTACGTCCTTGATCTCTCAGGCCTCCAGCGCAGCAGAGCCCGGGCTTCGGCATCGTCACGCAGCGACCCGTGCCTGTGGTCGCAGCTAAGAGGTAGCTTCCTCTGTAGCCGTCATAGCCGTCCTTTCCCACCACAGGCTTGTGAGCTGCGAAACATTTGTTTGTCTGCATGTAGGATGATTGTATGATGTGCTCGAGACTTCGCTTCTAGCTCACCGTGGCTGATCCTGAACTTGCAGCTCCCTCCCCCAACGGAACCCTTGAAACCTTTGAAGAAGCGCTGGATCGTTGAACCCCCGAAGTCCTCGCCTATTGGGCTGTTTTCTGAGCGCCCCAGCCTTGGGCACCTTTGGAGCAGGATGGCAAGGGTGCCATGGTCAATGGCATCGAGCCAGGGGGCCAGGCCGCGGGCTACAACGTAACTTGGCGTTGCTGATCCGCGTTCTTGTCTTTCATGGCGCTTCCAAGGTGTGACAAAATTCTTGAGGGGCCGCTGAAATTGGGCTCAGTCCATGTCAAGGTGGGTGATGGCTGGGCCATCTCTCACATCAACGGCCAGGAGATCCTGGAGATGCCCTTTGTCAAGGAGAGCCTTGACAGGGCAGCTGAAGCTCATTTTTAGTGAGGATCAAGGAACCTATATACTGTCAGACCCTTCCCCCTCCTAAGTGAGCATTTCCTTGCTGGCATCCTGCTGAGCATTTCGTTGCTGTCACCCTGCTGTGAGCATTTGGTTGCTGTCACCCTGCTGTGAGCATTTCGTTGCTGTCACCCCGCTGTGAGCACGTCCTTGCTGGCATCCTGCTGTGAGCATTTTCTTGCTGTCATCCTGCTGTGAGCATTTCCTTGCTGGCATCCTGCTGTGAGCAGTTCGTTGCCGTCACCCTGCTGTGAGCATTTGGTTGCTGTCACCCTGCTGTGAGCATGTCGTTGCTGTCACCCCGCTGTGAGCACGTCCTTGCTGGCATCCTGCCGTGAGCATTTTCTTGCTGTCATCCTGCTGTGAGCATTTCCTTGCTGTCATCCTGCTGTGAGCATTTCCTTGCGGGCATCCTGTTGTGAGCATGACCTTGCTGTCACCCTGCTGTGAGCATTTCGTTGCTGTCACCCTGCTGCGAGCATTTCCTTGCTTGCATCCTGCTGTGAGCATGTCGTTGCTGTCACACTGCTGTGAGCATTTCCTTGCAGGCACCCTGCTGTGAGCATTTCGTTGCTGTCACCCTGCTGTGAGCATGTCGTTGCTGTCACCCTGCTGTGAGCATTTCCTTGCTGTCACCCCGCTGTGAGCATGTCCTTGCTGGCATCCTGCTGTGAGCATTTTCTTGCTGGCATCCTGCTGTGAGTACGTCCTTGCTGGCATCCTGCTGTGAGCATTGTCTTGCTGTCATCCTGCTGTGAGCATTTCCTTGCTGTCATTCTGCTGTGAGCATTTCCTTGCTGGCATCCTGCTGTGAGCATGGCCTTGCTGTCACCCTTCTGTGAGCATTTCGTTGCTGTGACCCTGCTGTGAGCATTTCCTTGCTGGCATCCTGCTGTGAGCATTTCGTTGCTGTCACCCTGCTGTGAGTTGCTGTCACCCTGCTGTGAGCACTTCCTTGCTGTCACCCTGCTGTGAAGACGTCCTTGCTGGCATCCTGCTGTGAGCATTTTCTTGCTGTCACCCTGCTGTGAGCACTTCCTTGCTGTCACCCCGCTGTGAGCACGTCCTTGCTGGCATCCTGCTGTGAGCATTTTCTTGCTGTCATCCTGCTGTGAGCATTTCCTTGCTGTCATCCTGCTGTGAGCATTTCCTTGCTGGCATCCTGCTGTGAGCATGACCTTGCTGTCACACTGCTGTGAGCATTTCGTCGCTGTCACCCTGCTGTGAGCATTTCCTTGCTGGCATGCTGCTGTGAGCATTTCGTTGCTGTCACCCTGCTGTGAGCATTTCGTTGCTGTCACCCTGCTGTGAGCACGTCCTTGCTGGCATCTTGCTGTTGTCATTTTCTTGCTGTCACCCCGCTGTGAGCACGTCCTTGCTGGCATCCTGCTGTGATCATTTCCTTGCTGGCATCCTGCTGTGAGCATGTCTTTGCTGTCACCCTGCTACGAGCCTTTCCTTGCTGGCATCCTGCCGTGAGTATTTCCTTGCTGGCACCCCGCTGTGAGCACGTCCTGGCATCCTGCCGTGAGGCGCTGTGAGCATTTTTCCCTGCTGGCATCCTGCGGTGTGCATTTCCTTGCTGGCATCCTGCCGTGAGCATTTCCTTGCTGGCATCCTGCTGTGAGCATTTCCTTGCTGTCGCCCTGCTGTCAGCGTTTCCTTGCTGGCATCCCCGTGCGCATTTCCTTGCCGGCATCCTGCCGTGAGCATTCCCTTGATGTCACCTGGCTGTGAGCATTTGCTTCCTGTGATCCTGAGCATTACCCTGCGGTCATCCTGCTGTGAGTGTGAGCATTTTCGTTGTGCGAGCCCATGTGAGCCCTATATAACTCCCCAACTCAACTCTCTGACCTCTTAGCTTGTCCGCAGGACTTCAACGAGCTTGGCGCTGGAACGAAGGCTTAGAGATTCGGGGTCTGGGATCGAGCTGGTCTGTTCTCTTTGTGGATACATGTGTGGCGTTAGGAGATCAGAGCTAGGAAAGGTGATCATGCGCTCCACGTAGTGTCAAGCGTCTCAACGTTGCTCGACCTGAGCGGACACCGCAGGGTGGCGTCACGGCTATCACGGAGATCCTGGGCGCCCTTAGCGCACCCTTTACCGTCCAGCCTCTGGGATGCCATTGGAAAAGTTAATGAGTTCAGGCATGATCAGGCCATTCAGAATCCTTCAGGCCGTTTAGGGCTGATGCTTGAGCTCAAGATTCAAGGTTTCATGGATGCGCTTTCTCCTCTGAGTGCTTGGGTGTCTCAACCTCAAGTGAGGATCCCCGCGCTCCCCGCATTGCAGGGCCTTGTGTCGAATGGATTGGAAAAATTGAAGCCTGCGTGAAGTTACCTTTCAAGGTTCGTGGAGCTGCCCAAGCGCGAATTCACCAAGGCCCAGCAACTGGACTCCTGCAGATGGACCCACCCGGACCGACCCCCCGTCCGGTCGAGTCTGTACTGTGTAAAGTCATTTCAAAAGCCTGCGCTCGCCAAGCAAAACTGTTCAAAGTGCTCCAATCTTTCTGCTCGACAGCCTTTGTTTTGATTAAAGCTGCTCTTTGCTTGTATTGTTCTTTCCTTTCTTTTTCTGCCACACTCTCTCAGAGAGAGGCCGTGGATCTCTGGAGTCTGGGAGTCACCATGTCGCTTGGCCGGCCAATTCAGAGAAGAAGAGAGATCTTGTGCGAGAGCTTTTCTGCGCTAAGAGCTTTCTTGAGAGTCCATTTTCAGAGTCTCAGAGAGTGTGCTCTTCAGAAATTTCAGAGTCCAGAGTTTCACTCAGTCTCTGTGTGAGTCCGAGAGAGAGGCGCGCCTTTTCTCAGCAAGGTATGTCATGCTGACCGGCATCAAGCCATTCTCGGCGCCCAAGATGCATCTGGCGTAGGTTCTGGCAGTGAGCGTTATGTAAGCCACAAGATGCTGGAGCTCCGCAGCATTCTCTGGACCTCTCCCGGCCCTAAGGAGGGGCGCCACCTCGCACTCCTTTCAGGATGTGATTAGGGTTTTTGTGGGGGTTTGCGTATCTTGACCACGGGACCTTTGTGTCGAAGCAGGTCATCGGTGACTACTTCGGAAGGCTTGCAGTTCGTGCCGCTGGTGGCCGAAGCTTCAGGGGGATGGGCTCCGGTGGCTAGGCGGACTTGGCAGGCTCTTGGGCAGTTGCTCGCGGCCAAGACGGGGGAGGCGGAGGCCGTTGAGACGGAGCAGTTGATGCAAGCCTTGGGCATCACCCTTCAGCGGGAAAATGCCCGAGCGATCCTCCCGTCTCGGGCCGGTCGAGTTGGAGGAGACTCTGCTGGTGGAGCCGTGAGGCCTTCATGCAAGTGGTCTCTCTTGCGAGCAATCCTGGGTCCGGGGCTCTTGCATTCCTTGAGGCCCGTCATGCTTGTCTGCCTCCCTGCCTGCGGCCTCCACTTGGGTCAGTCAAGCTTGCACCCTCTGCGCCGGCCTCCGCTTGGGTCAGCCACAAGCCTTCGTGCAGCCTGCATATCCTTTCCACCGTGGCCGAGGGTCCGTGCGCATCCCGTGCTAGTCTTAGCGTAGGCACTTTTTCTTTGTTGGCATGTTCCCGCACCGCCCTCAGAAGCAGGAGCTAGGTCGTGGTGTATGCGCCGCCCTCACAAGTAGTGGTCGACCAAGTCGTTAGAGCATTTATTAACTATGTATTGCTTGAGGGTGACTACATTTGTTGCCAAGCAGCCAATCAAGCCGTTTGCTGCCAGTCTCATCCAGTTGGATTCCGACCCGGACTCTCCTGATTCGGGCCCTTTCACTCCAACACACAAACGACCTTGTAAACGCATGTAAACACTGAGAACAAACTGCGGAAACTGTGAGAAAACCACTTGGAACCCGAAACCGTTGAACCATGTTGAACCCAAAGCCCAAGTCTACCAAGGACGAGAACAAGATCGTCAACGCCGAGTATGACCAGTCCCCTTTGGCAAAATGCTCCCCGCAGGCGCAGGCCATCTGGGGCCCAGGGGCTCAGGCGGCTCAGGTGACCCTTCTCACATGCACTCGCACTCGCGCGGGGGGGGGGGGGGGAGGTGTGCAAGTAGCAGACTTTCTCGAACGTCGTCACAACTCATGACAAGTCCAGGAGTTGTGGCCCCTTTTGCCCTCGCCACCCTACTTCGCCTTTCACGCAGGAGTTGGTGAAGAGCCTCCTGAAGCTGAACCCTGCGGAACGTCCCACTATCGACCAGGCCTACTGAAGGGGTTCTGACGGCGGTGGCAATGGAATTTTGACCAAAGCCCTTAGACTTCTTAGGCGGTTGGGTCCTGTTGGGTCCTGTCACACCCGACATGCCACGGACTCTGAGCCACTGCTAGTGACCTGCAGGGCTTCAGAATAAAGTTGTCAGGTCTTGGCGCATCCTTTCTTGCAGTGGCTTGGGCCATGATGCTGGCGGATGGAGGGTTCTTCAGGCTTTGCGACGGCCCACAGCGATCCGAGAAAGGTTGACGGACTTGGGCTCAGGTTGGCCAACGTGGGCTTGGGTTTCAAGAGTTTTGAGGTGTCAAGGGATCAAAGGTATAGTGATTGGTGGAGTTCACGAGTTTCGTGGGTTTGGGGCCTCCGGGTAGTCAATGAAATGCGCAGACTCGGTTGTAGAACTTTGCGAGAGGGCACGTGCATGATTTGGGCCTGCGGACGGGCTTACCATTTAAACAGACGTGGCAAGCAAAGATGGCCTTCCTAGGTAGTCGGCTGTGCTGGAGCTCAAGGTGGAGGAGGGAAGCGGGGAGAAACGTGCATCTTGCAGAGAGTGGCCGAAATTTCCGATAGCTCCTATCCATCCCTTCGTGTCCAAGTAGTCAAAATTGTCTCAACTTGGGAGGTTCGCCTCTGAGCCTCAGACACAGTGAGCCAACAGTGAGCCACAGGGCACGGGCTTTCCCTTCAGCGGGATGGCAGCTTGAATGCTTATTCTGGCAGCTCGTGTGAGTTTCAAAGCCGGTCCTCTCGGACCTATCCCACATACGGACTGAAGCTCCTTGACTTGGGTGGCTGTCTGGTGTCAGGCATGCTGTAGCTCCAGAAGAGGGCAGGGGCATCATGCTTAACTGCTTAAGCCTTTCACTTCAGGCTTCAGGGTTCTGATCTGCATCGCTGCCTTTACCCTGCAACGTTGGGAAACTCGCATACCAACACAGGGAGGGTTGGCCAAGAACCTCCAGCAACTCCTCCAAGCATCCAGCTCCCTAAGCGATGGCACTCGAAGTGAATCAATTGGTTCTATCAGATCTCAGAAGACGGGATTCTTCTCCAGCCCTCCCAAGTCTTCATTTTTAGTAATCAGTTTTTCCCATAGCTCGTCTTGTAAGTTTCGGTGGTGTCACAAGCCCGCAGAAAAGAGAGCGACGGGACGGAGGGCGGCGTCAGGCTTGCCCGAACCAGCCGAACCTGTTTGTATCTCTACTCCAGGACCTCCTCTGCGCTAGATGGTCCCCAAACAGTTTCCCGAAAAAGAAACGTTTTTTCTAGTGAGATTTGGGCTCATGCTTCAATCCTTGAGCTTCTGGGCCTTACTACTGGAAAATTGTTTGGGGCCTTGCTTCGGGGATTGCTGTGACAACAAAATTTATTAGACCCTAAGCCCTTAACCTTGAACCGTGTGCTCGCACGAGCGCGCGTGCGCAACAGCATCACACCCACACACGCGCTCTCTCTTCCCTCTCCCTCTCTCGCTCTCTCTCTCTTTCCTCCCTGCTCTTTTCTTGTCTCTCTTGTCTTTTTGTCATTTTTTTACGTATATCTGTTGTTTCTCTCCTCTCTCTTCTCTCTCTTCT
>CAJNDS010002842.1:0-160000 GCA_905221605.1 Symbiodinium natans
CCTTTTTACGTTTTCTGTGTCTTCAAGCCAAAAAGAAAGACATCCCAAAAGATAACACTTAGGGGTGTCCCTTTTGCTCGTTTGAAGACACAGAAAGCGATTAAAGGCACACCATTTTGGATTGGCAGCAAACCCAGCTGATGCTCATGATATATCACTCTATATATAGGGGCGATGGAACGGGTGTCCTTTTCATGCGTCTTCTGTGCTTCCTGTTTCTATTCCTTGCAGTACGCTTCCAGAAAAATGGCATCCTTGTGATCGCTCCTCTCACTTCCCTTTCCCTTCTCTCCATCTATTACCTTTTAACTGATTAAAAACAAGAAAGGAACTTGTATGATAAAGCAGGGGAAGGGTAAGCAGAGGGTGACTCCTTGCGCGTGGACCTTGCCGTACTTCATCATATCCCTCTTCTTGGCCTATCTCTTCTGTTCCTCTCCTTACCCTTCTCCTGTTTTCATAATTCCTTTTTGTTTTCCTTATTTCGAAAAGAACAAGGGAAGGGAGAGATAAGGGAGAGAGGATCGATAAAGAAGAGTCCCCCATCTTCTCTGTGCCTTGTTTTGTCTTTCCTACTCCTTATTCATCTCTCTATTCTTGTCTTTGCTCTTCCTGTTAAAAATGCAACCCTGTCTATGTCTCCTCCTCCTTCTCTCTCCCTCTTCAAAGACAAAAAACACAAGAAAAGGAAAAAAACAAAGGGAATGGAGGCCCCTGGCCTTTCTTATCCTTTTTCAATGGTTGGGGGTTGGCTGCTTGCCCGTGGCCCCTCTCCATGCTTCAGCATATGCCTCCTCTCGTCTTATCTCCTCGGTTCTTTTGATTGTTCCCAAACGGAAAAAGAAAGCGAGTTCCTTTCATTTTCATTGTTCTTCCTTTGGGTTTTTGTTTCAAAGGGAAACGAACAAGAGAGGAGAAAGAGGAGAAGGATAGGAAAGATGAAGACGGGTACCATCTTCTCTTTGCCATGGGCGATGGAACGGCTGTCCCTTTGGATCGTTTTCTGCATCTTCAAGCGAGAAAAAAAAATGCCCCCGAACAGAAAACTCTCTCTCTCTCTCTCTGTCTGTATCCCTGTCGCTATCTTTCTTTCTTTCGTTCTTTCTTTATCTTGCTCTCTTTCCCTGTCCCTATCTCTATCTCTCACTCATTCATTTTCAGTCTCTCTCTATCTCTCTCTCTCTATGCGCGACGGAAGCAGGCGTCCTTTTTTACGTTTGCTGTGTCTTCAAGGCAAAAAGAAAGACATCCCAAAAGAAAGCACTTAGGGGTGTCCCTTTTGCTCGTTTGACACACAGAAAGCGATTAAAGGGACACCGTTTTGGATTGGCAGCAAACCCAGCTGATGCTCATGATGTCTCTCTCTATATATAGGGGCGATGGAACGGGTGTCCTTTTCAATCGTCTTCTGCATCTTCAAAGGAGAAAGAACGATACCCCCCAAGAAGGAAAAGAACATAAGAGACAGGGAGGGGGATTGAAGGGCTCCTCTCTTTACTTATTATTTCCCTTTCCTCTCTTCCTACCTGTTCTTGTTCTTATTCGCTTCAAAAAGCAAAATAAGGGAAAGGGGATTTCCTGAAGAGGAGGGATGACACCTATCTGTGAAGAGCAAGAAAGGTTTTTTTCTCATTCAAAAGGGACAGGGGAGAGATGATAGATATAGAGGAATGCCATCTTCTTGCGCCTTGTTTTGTCCGTCCCTCCCCTTGCCTCTTGTCTCTTCTATTCCTTGCAGTACGCTTCCAGAACAAAGGCATCCTTGTGATCTCTACTCTCTCACTTCCCTTTCCCCTCTCTCCATCTATTACCTTTTAACTGATTAAAAAACAAGAAAGGAACTTGTATGATAAAGCAGGGGAAAGGTAAGCAGAGGGTGACTTCTTGCGCGTGGACCTTGCCGTACTTCATCATATCCCTTTTCTCGGCTTCCTTTCCTTACCCTTCTCCTTTGTTGTTCTCTTAATTCTTCCTTTTTGTTTTCCTTATTTCAAGAAGAAAAAGGGAAGGGAGAGATAAGGGAGAGAGGATCGATAAAGAAGAGTCCCATCTTCTCTGTGCCTTGTTTTGTCTTTCCTTATCCTTTATTCATCTCTCCTCCATTGTTGTCTTTGCTCTTCCCATTAAAAATGCGATCCTGTCTATTTCTCCTCCTCCTTCTCTCTCCGTCCTCTTCAACGACAAAAAGCACAAGGAAAACATAAGAGGGGAATGGAGGCCCTTGTCCTTTCTTATCCTTTTTCAATGGTTGGGAACGTGAGCGGGGTTAGCTGCTTGCCCGTGGCCCCTCTCCATGCTTCAGCATATGCCTCCTCTCGCCTTATCTCCTCGGTTCTTTTCATTGTTCCCAAACGGAAAAAGAAAGCGAGTTCCTTTCATTTTCATTGTTCTTCCTTTGGGTTTTTGTTTCAAAGGGAAACGAACAAGAGAGAAGAAAGACAAGAAGGATAGGAAAGATGAAGACGAATACCATCTTCTCTTTGCCATGGGCAAAACCCGAGCCTTAGCTTCCAAATAAACCCTATTTGAGCCACCCACCCCCCCCCCCCCGGCCCTCCCCCCTCTCCTTTATAGGAAATGAAAACTGGACATGAACGATGTCCTCTCTCTCCTACTGGGACATGAAAGTCCTCCTGTATTCGTTTTCAATGAAAGATCTGTCTCTCGAGGAAATGGAAGATCTCCTCTATCTCTTTCTAGTAAACACTTCTTCAAGTAGGAGAAAGGCTTTTTCATAAGGTGTAAATAAGGAGCTCTGTCATTCCCTTGGAGGACCCCTTTTCAGAAGAGGCAAGGGCATTCATTACCTACACAGAGATAAAAGAGCTTTCACATGACCTAGACACATGACTTTTGATTGAATTCTGTGGCTCATACTACAATAACAAAACAAAACGCATTGAACAGCAGCACAAGGCTATTGAAAACACCATTTTTTCAGAGAAAAAAGGAATTGAAGTTGATCAACTTAGTTTCGATTAGAGTTTGTGGTTCTGCAACAACAAAACAAAATGCATTGAGAAAAGAGAAATAGCGCAAGGTCTACGGAAAGAACAACTTATTCAACAAAGACAGCAAACATAAAGAAGCAACCGAAACGAACGTTGTGCAATTTAGTTTCAGGTAGCTTCTGTGGGTTTTGTAAAAACAATACGGTATAGAAAAGCGCGTCGGTTAGACCCTTTCTCTTCAAAAACCTTCGGCTAAACCCTACACACCAAATTCGTCAAGTTCTGTGGTTAGACTCGGTTAGACCCTTTCTTTGTAGAAACCTTCCGTCCATTACCCTAGGCCCGAAATCTCGTCAATTCTGTGGTTACTGCCTTTCTCTCAAAAAAAACACGGGTTGAACTGTTGAAGTTTACATATGTAATAGTTATAATAGCTTGCAAAGGTTTAAATGCTTCTGCTTTTGTAGAAAAGGCAGTGAGTCGGTCGCGCGAGATTTTTGCAGTCGCGTTTTCTCGTGATTTCTCCAAACAGAGGACGGACGTCTGGTGCGATCTACGTGCCTCCTTTTGTAAAAAGGCAGCGAGTAGATCACACCAGAGTGTGGCCATTGTGTTTTCTCGTGATTTCTCCGAATAGAAGACGGACAAAATCTAGTTAAACTTCCGTTGAATACCAAGAAGTGGAGGAGCTATATACAAGGTAGGGGAATTCCGAGTTTCTAGAGTCACTTCTCTGTCCTTTCCCATTAAAAGAAAAGGAACTTTCTCATGGCATAATCAGAGAAGAGTATCTCATTCCTTTGAGGTAGAGGCGTTCTCTTCGTTCCCGTTTAAGGAGGCAAAAGCTCTGTCACGCTCTCCCATTCCTTAGCCGGTTACAAGGTAAAGGGGCGTTTGGCTTTATGTCTTCATTCTTACTGGGTAAGGGAGGGGTTTGTCATGCTTCTTTCAGTGGGAAATACATTGCCTATGTTAACATGTTAACAGCTGGAGGAAATCTTAATGTTTTAAGTTAGACGGAGAAGGAGCTTTTTCATTTAGTAACTACTAGGAAGTAGAGGAGCTACAAAGCAGAGACCATGTAGAGGAATTCCGAGTTCCAGAATCGTTTCTCATTCCTTTCCCATTAATATAAGTGGAAAGGGAACTTTCTCGTGTCGCATTCCTTTATAAGAGGTAGAGGAGCTCTCTTCATTGCTGTTTAAAGAGGCAAAAGCTCTGTCACGCTCTCCCGTTCCCCTCTCCGATTACGAAGTACAGGGGCTTTTGGCTTTATGTCTTCGTTCGCTTTGTCATGCTCCTTTCCTATTGGGAAATAGATTGGTGCCTCTGTTAACAGCTAGACGAACTCTTCATGGATCCCTATCCGATTAGGACTTACAGGGCATGAAGCGATAAAGGAGCTGTCTTTTTTCTTCCTGAGGACTGGAGGGGGTTTGTCATGCTTTGAGGGACTCTTCATGTCTTGTTAAACAGCGATGGCGCTCTTCATTTAATACCAAGAAGCAGAGTAGCTACAAGGTACAGACCAGGTAGAGGAATTCCGAGTTCCAGAATCGTTTCCCTTTCCTTTCCGATTGAAAGTGGAAACGAACTTTCTCATGCTCTATTCATCTCAGTCCGGTTGCCTTTTTTGCCAGCTAATGCCAAGATGTCGTAAGTAGAGGAGCTACAAGGTAGGGACCAGGTAGAGGAATTCCGAGCCGCAGAATCGCTTCTCTTTCTTTTCCAATTGAAAGTGGAAAAGGAACTTTCTCATTTCCTATTCAGATAAATAGTACCTCATTCCTTTAAGAGGCGGAGAAGCTTGCTTCATATCGCTTCTCTTTCCTTTCCTATGAAAGTGGAAACGGCACTTTCTCATTCTCGAAAAAAGTATCTCATTCCTTTAAGAGGCAACGGAGCCGCCCTGTTTCCTTTAAAACAAGGCGGTTCAACAGTACCAAATTTTCTTAGAGGTTGTCTTGAAAATTTGGTACTGTTGAACCGCCCTGCTTTCTTCAAACACGGCAGCACGCCTCCAGAAAAATGGCCTCCTTGCTATCTCTCTCCTCTCTCACTTCCCTTTCCCTTCTCTCCTTCTAGTTTCTTTTAACCGATAAAACACAAGAAAGGAACTTGCGTGATAAAGCAGTGGAAGGTAAACCGAGGGTGACTCCTTGCGCGTGGACCTTGCCGTACTTCATCATATCCCTCTTCTCGGCCTATCTCTTCTGCTCTTTTTTCTTACTGTTCTCCTGTTCATAATTCTTCCTGTTTAGTTGTTCTTATTTCGAAAAGAAAGAGGGAAGGGAGAGATAAGGGAGGGAGGAAAGATAAAGAAGAGCGCCATCTTCTCAGCGCCTTGTTTTGTCTCTCCCTCTTCTCTATTCATCTCTCTTCTATTCTTTTCTTTGCTATTCCATTGAAGTTGGGTTCCCTGTATCTCTCCTCTCTCCTTCTCTCTTCCTCCTCTTCTCCTGCTCCCCTCTAAACGGTTGCTCCTTACAGATAGGTGCCCTCCCTCCTCTTCAGGAAATATCCTTTTCCTTACTTTGCTTTTTTAAGCGAAGAAAACAACAGATAAGAAGAGAGGAAAGGGAATGACTAAGTAAAGAGAGGAGCCCTTCAATTTCCCTCCCTACATCTGATGTTACTGGTGGTGCCCTTCTTTCTCCCTTGAAGATGCAGAAAACTATCAGGAAGGACACCCGTTCCATCGCCCATATAGAGACAGAGAGAGAGAGAGAGAGAGAGAGAGCGAGAGAGAGAGAGAGAGAGAGAGAGAGAGAGAGAGAGAGAGAGAGAGAGAGAGAGAGAGAGAGAGAGAGAAAGAGAAATCATGAGCATCAGCTGGGTTTGCTGCCGATCCAAAATGGGCATCCCTTTTAATCGCCTTCTGTGTCTTCAAACGAGCAAAAGGGACACCCTGACTAAGTGTTTCCTTGTGGTGTCCCTTTTCCTCGCTTGAAGATGCAGAAAACGATCCAAAAAGACACCCGTTCCATCGCCCATATATGGGGAGAGAGAAAAATCATGAGCATCAGTTGGGCTTGCTGCCAACCCAAAACGGGCGTCCCTTTTAATCGCTTGCTGTGTCTTCAAACGAGCAAAAGGGACACCCTAAGTGCTTTCTTGTGGGGTCCCTTTTCCTCGCTTGAAGATGCAGAAAACGATCAAACAGGACACCCGTTCCATCGCCCATATATAGGGAGAGAGAGAGAGGGAGAAATCATGAGCATCAGCTGGGTTTGCTTACATGTTCATTAATTGTTCTTCCTTTTGTCTTTTCTTTCTAACGGACATGAACAAGAGAAGAGAAAAATAAGAAACAGAGGAAAGATGAAAACGAGCACCGTCTTCTCTTTGCCTGATTTTTGCGCCTCCCTCGCCTGCCTTCATTTCTCTTCCATTCTTGTCATTGCTCTTCCCATTAGAGTTGCATTACTTTTGATCTCTCCTCTCTCCTTTCTCTCTCCTTTCTCTCTCCTTTCTCTCTCCTTTCTCTCTCCTTTCTCTCTCCTTTCTCTCTCCTTTCTCTCTCCTTTCTCTCTCTCTCTCTCTCTCTCTCTCTCTCTCTCTCTCTCTCTCCCTTCTCTTCTCTTGTTCTCCTTTAAATCTCAAAAACACACAAAAGGAAGCTTCTTTGCCTTTTTGAATGAAAAAAGAAAAGAAAAAAGAGATAGGGAAACAAATTGAAGAGCTCCACCTTTCCTCTCGTTCTATGTGTTGCTTCCTTGTCGTTTCAGAAAGCAAGCAAAATGAGGGCAAGGGGGCTTCCTGAAGAGGAGAGGGGGCACCTATCTGCGAAGAGCAAGAATAGTCTTGTCTTGTTTAATTATAGAGGGAAAAGGGAGAGACAAAGAAGGGAGAGATTACAGATAAAGAAGAGTGCCATCTCCTTTGTGCCTTGTTGCGTTCCTCCGTCTCCTTGTTTCTTGTCTCCTCTCTTCTGTTCAGTACCCTTCCAGAAAAATAAGTGGCCTCCTTGCTATCTCTCTCCCCTCTCACGTCCCTTTCCCTTCTCTCCTTCTAGTTTCTTTTAACTGATAAAACACAAGAAAGGAACTTGCATGATAAAGCAGTGGAAGGTAAGGCAGAGGGTGACTCCTTGCGCGTGGACCTTGCCGTACTTCATCATATCCCTCTTCTCGGCCTATCTCTTCTGCTCTTCTTTCTTACTGTTCTCCTTTGCATAATTCTTCCTGTTTAGTTGTTCTTATTTCGAAAAGAAAGAGGGAAGGGAGAGATAAGGGAGGGAGGAAAGATAAAGAAGAGTGCCATCTTCTCAGCGCCTTGTTTTGTCTCTCCCTCTTCTCTATTCATCTCTCTTCTATTCTTTTCTTTGCAATTCCATTGAAGTTGGATTCCCTGTATCTCTCCTCTCTCCTTCTCTCTCCCTCCTCTTCTCCTGTTCCTCTCTAAATGACAAAAACACAAGAAAGGAAGAACAAGATGGGAATGGAAGCCCTTTTCCTGTCTTCTCCTGTTGCAATAAGAAGGAAAAGAGCACAGGAGATAAGGAAGGGAATTGAAGAGCTCCTCTAGCAACTTTCTCATGCCCTTTCCTTTCTATCTACCACACCACAACACGACCCTCAGCTTCCAAATAAACCCTATTTAAGCCGGCCACCCCCCCCCTCCCCCTCCCCCCTCTCCTTTATAGGAAATGAAAACTGGACACGAACGATGTCCTCTATCTTTTAATGCAGCAGGAGAGAGCTCCTCTCTCTCTTAATGGGACATGAAAGTCCTCCTGTGTTTGTTTTCAATGAAAGATCTGTCTCTCGAGGAAATGGAAGATCTCCTCTATCTCTTTCTAGGAAACACTTCTTCAAGTAGGAGAAAGGCTTTTTCATAAGGTGTAAATCAGGAGCTCTGTCATTCCCCAAAAAAGAAGAAGGAGAGAGGGGAGCCCTTGGAGGACCCTTTTCAGAAGAGGCAAGGGCACTCATTACCTACACAGAGATAAAAGAGCTTTCAGATGACCTAGACACATGACTTTCGATTGAATTCTGTGGCTCATACTACAATAACAAAACAAAATGCATTGAACAGCAGCACAAGGCTATGGAAACCACCATATTTTCATGAAGTTGAGCAACTTAGTTTCGATTAGAGTTTGTTGTTCTGCAACAACAAAACAAAATGCATTGAGAAAAGAGAAATAGCACAAGGTCTACGGAAAGAACAACTTATTCAACAAAGACAGCAAACATAAAGAAGCAACCGAAACGAACGTTGTGCAATTTAGTTTCAGGTAGCTTCTGTGGGTTTTGTAAAAACAAGACGGTATAGAAAAGCGCGTCGGTTAGACCCTTTCTCTTCAAAAACCTTCGGCTAAACCCTACACACCAAATTCGTCAAGTTCTGTGGTTAGACTCGGTTAGACCCTTTCTTTGTAGAAACCTTCCGTCCATTACCCTAAGCCCGAAATCTCGTCAATTCTGTGGTTACTGCCTTTCTCTCAAAAAAAACAAGGGTTGAACTGCTGAAGTTTAAATATGTAGTAGTTATAATAGCTTCCAAAGGTTTAAATGCTTCTGCTTTTGTGGCAGGAGGAGCCAGCAACAGAAAGTGTCTGGCCAAAGAGATTAGGGTTTAAATAGTCCATTGTATATAAACAAAAGACCTATGTCAAATCATACGTAAAGGTTCCTGCCTCATATATATATATACATAAATAAGTAAATATATATATATATACACACATACAGATTATAGACACTGACGACCGTCATCAGCTGCAAACACATAGGGCAGCTGATCATTCTTATTGAAAGATGTCGCTCTGTGAGCCTGGATTTGAACCAGTTTGTGTGAGATGGTAAGGAAAGTGTCGTCCGGCAAGAAGCGTGTTGAGGTTTGTGAGTTAGAGCCGCTTACTCTGGGGAAGCAGTTTGTGGTACATATACCTCAATATAGGGATTAGTATAGGGTATATGACCCAATTTTAAGGTTGACTTGGTCCTCAAGGGTTTGAGGGTTTACAGGCCAAGACCCGCAGGCCTCCTACAAAAGAACTTCACATGCTAAATCCCGAGCTGCCGGCCCCCATGTGAGCCCTCAACCCTCAACCCTGAACCCTAAACCGTAGTGCAGGCTTAGGGTCGGAAGCTCCAGGTTCACAGGTGAAGGGGAGGGGGGGGAGGGGGAGGGGAGGAGGGGAGGGAGGAGGGGAGGGGAGGAGGGGGAGGGGAGGGAGGAGGGGAGGGAGGAGGGGAGGGTGAGGAGCTGGAGGGGAGGAGGGGAGGGGAGGAGGGGAGGGGAGGAGGGGCTGTAGCTGGTGGTTGGTTTGGATGAAGTTTTGTTTTCTATGGTGTGGGTTTAGGGTTTTGGGTTTTAATCCTATTTTGCCCTATTCCTCAATAGAAACAAATGTTTTATTAATAGGGGCCCCCCCGGAACTCACCGCAGACAGACACATGCTTCAAGTAGGTACTTCTGCTGCTGTCCCCCTAAACCCTAAACCGCAAACCCTAAACCCTAAACCCCAAACCCCAAACCCCCAAACCCCAAACCCTAGCCCCCTAAACCCTAAACCGGGGGCACTTTGGGTTCGGGCGCAATTCGCAAGCCTATAGACCCTGTATCCCGAAACTCCCCTAAGCCCTACACTTCCACCCTCAACGACTAGTTGCTTAAGACCCCCCCCCCAAAAAAAAATAATTCAATAATATTGAAACACATGCAAAATACCCATATTGCCCGGCCCTTACAAGGACGAACATTTTCATTATTCGGGGAGTAAATCACAAGCCCTAAGCCCCTAAGTAAATGCCCGCACCTTTACCCTTAGTCTCAAAATAGCCACCCAACAAACAACTTGTATAGGAAGGCCCTTGACCACAAAACCCTAAACCCTAAACCCTTAGAATACGAGTCCGTAGAGCCTTAGGGTTCAGGCTCGCGGGTTTTCACCACCTCTGCACATTTTTGTCTGCCTGAAAGATCTTTGAAGGCCTACTATAGGCCCAAAATCCCCACTTCTAGCCGAAACCCCAAACCGGACACCCTGGACACTATACCCGGTAAGCCCCAAACCCAGAAACTAAAACCAGCCTCTCTCCGCAGCCTTTTCCGGAAATTTTTGTGTTGTGACATCGTCTCAATCAGTGGCTTCGCCAGGCACTCAGGGTGCTTGTACGTGCTCTCTGGTGTTACAGGGTGGGGCCCTCTTACTATACTAACTGTAGTTAAGGGACTTATAACCTAATTTAGGATCCTTATAACCCAATTTAGGGCTCTTATAACTCTACTTATAACACGGGGGCCCCACCTTGTAGCATTCCTGGCGTTAAGGAGGTTTAGCAGGTTCGGGGTTTAGGAGGATTCAAACCCCTAGGCGCCCCACGCCCTCCAACGAACTCAGAGGGTCTCAGAAGGCCCAGGTGCTTGGGGTTTTGGGTTCGGCTGCCGCGTTTTTGGGCCTGGGCTAGCATCCATAGGAGTCTATAGGGTTTAGGGTTTAGGGTTAGGGCTTCGGGAGCCTTCGGATTTGCTGGCATATAGGACACAAAAAACCATGCCAAAACCTCTTTTGGCTCCTGTACTGAAATCCTTGCAACCATGCCCACCCATGTAATCCGTTAAGGGTTGATTGTCTGGGGGATATGTGGGGCCCAACTTGTCCCACTTCTCCACGCAGTACTACTGTGGTAAGTCAGCGGGCTGCGACCACTAGATCTACAGCACAGTGCTCCCGCAAGAGCCTGGGCCCAAAAGGCCTCTGAGGGCGGTTTTCAGGTCTCAGAAACCCTACAAGCCCGAAACCCTAAACCGTTCCGGTCCCTTAAAAGGGTCGTGTTGAGGGTTTTGGCGTTGAGGGTCTATTCCGAACCGTATTGTAGAGCATTGGACAAAGCCTTCACGTCCCAAGCCCTGTTGTGGCGGTTTGGTTCCTGGTTTAGGCTTTAGGGTTTAGGGTTTAGGGTTTAGGGGTTAGGGTTTAGGGTTTAGGGTTTAGGGTTTAGGGTTTAGGGTTTAGGGTTTCGGGTTTCGGGTTTAGGGTTTAGGGTTTTGGGTTTAGGGGGTCAGCTCTATATCCGCCTAGCAGCCGAGGCAGCCATGAATCTCAATCCCTTGGCTACCTATGTCAAGGACGAAGGGGATGGGCTTTAGGGTTTAGGGTTTAGGGTTTAGGGTTTAGGGTTTAGGGTTTAGGGTGTACGGGACTAGGGCGGAGACTTGCCGGGGCTTTTGGTGAATTTAACTTGACTGTCTGCCATACTGGAGGTCTAAAGCCTATAAGCTCCGGCAAACCTAAAAACCCTCATGGTTGGAAAAAGGAGAACCGAAGCTCCTCTAAGACTTGCACTCCGAAGCCCCTAAACCCTAAGCCCAAAAACCCGGAAACCCGTAAACCCTAAACCCTAAGCCCTAAGCCCCGAAAACCCTAAACCCTAAACCCGGCTAAAATGGGACCCTAGGTGAGGGAACCTTCCGTTCAAGGGGGCTATGCATAGAGAACATTTGGGTGCCCTAGCCTTAGGGACCAAACGCTATGATTGGGATCCAAGACCCTGTGCCTGTACCACTATAGTCCCCATTCACCTCTTGTGGAGCATACAGAACCCCGTGGTTAAGTCGTACCCTGTATGGTCAGTTCTCTAAATTCTTGTCCCTTCTGGGGTACCTTAAATACTCGCGGTGCCTTCAAGGGCCGCCTTATAATCAGGACCCCCAACATTCGACCCCTCAGAGGGTACTGCAGCTGATTCCCGACGTAGTTGGAGCTCTTAGCTCCCTGGGCACCCTAAACGCTAAAGCCTAAACCCTAAACCCTAAACCCTAAACCCTGACAGCCGCGAAGTTTGAAGGAGAGGCAAGGCAAGCGGGTGATCCGCAAGGCCCTGGAGCGATTGAGTGTAGCGTTGTAGGTTTGTGCTGTGTGCAAAGTAGCCCTTGTTTCAAGTTTAGGGTTTAAGGCCCTATTCATTCATGTTCAACCCTAAACCCTAAACCCTAAAATTTGTTTGGCATCAGAAGCCCCTTTAAACAAAACAAGGCACCTTTTTTATTCCCAGGTTACTCTTGGGTCGAGTAGATGGTTGAGGGCATTTGGGTGTAAGAGGGTTTTGCGGGGCTTATATTATGGAATTATTAAGGGAGGGGGGTTCAAGGCGTAGGGAACCTTAGGGAGTATTAGGGAACCTTGGGTTACATACTCCCCTTGAACCCCCCACCCCCCCTAAACCCTAAACCCTAAACCCTCAACCCTCAACCCTCAACCCTCAACCCTCAACCCTAAACCCTAAACCCTAAACCCTAAACCCTCAACCCTAAACCCTAAACCCTAAACCCTAAACCCTAAACCCTAAACCCTAAACCGAACCCTAAACCCTAAACCCCAAACCCTGAGGGTTGTAGGGCGAGGCTTCAGGGGTTCGGTGTCTAGGCTGTCGGGTTGGTGGGGCAGGGGAGGGTTGGTGTAAGGACTTCTTTGAAGATTTTCGGCTAGGCCCTTATTCCCCTAAACCCTAAACCCTAAACCCCAAACCCTAAACCTTCTTAGGGTCTAAACCAACAAGGGCACCCTTTCGCTTCCTGGGTTGCTCCTGGGTTTAGTCGGGTTGCAGGAGCTCCGGATTGTAAGCATTTAGCGCCGTAGTGGTTCTTGGAGCAACTGCCAAGAGCATCTAACCTTAAACCCTAGACCCTAAACCCTAAAACCTAAACACTAAACACTAAACCCTAAACCCTTGCGGTGTAGGGTTTAGGGTTTGGGGTTCAGGGTTTAGGGACCCCAAGAATTCCGTAGTCACGGAGTTCACTTCGTGGTTGAAGGTTGTAGGGCTCCGTTGGAGTATTCGTTGAGATGGTTACCTGGTTGTTGCAAGCTCTATGCTCCAGATGGTTAGGGTTTAGGGTTTTAGGTTTGGGGTTTATGTTCCAGACACAGAAATTATTAGGGATTACAGTAGCCTGGGAAGGTCTGCGTTTCGGGTAGAGTTTGGGCTTTAGGCTTTAGGCCTTAGGGTGTATAGGGTTTGGGGTTTAGGGTTTAGGGTGTAGGCGGTGTAGGGTTGAGGGTTGAGGCTTTAGGGCGCAAACTACCCACCACGAAACCTTGATGACATGAGCCCACCCGCTCGGGGTTTTGATGCTTAGGCTCTTGGACTTTAGGGTTCTTGTGGTCAGGGATTCTGGTTCTGGGTTTAGGGTTTAGGGTTTAGATGTGCAAGGCCGTAATCAATAAGACCAGCAGGTGCTCCAACCCTATGAACCCTAGTCGCGAGCCCTGTGTAGCACATGGAAACCTATGAACTCGAGTAACCCCAAAGTCTGCGCGGGGGTGTCAGCCTCAGGATTGCGGGCTTAGCGTTTAGGGGAATTGAGGGTACCAGCCACCTTCGATTCAAGGGACTATAAGGTCAACAAGGTTTATATATATATATATATATGTAAATCTGTACATATATATGTATAGGGATTATTTAGGGGGAAGAAGATTAAGGGTCCCTTCTCGGGGTCCTTGCTTATATCCCTTGACACCTGGTCGCAGATCCTGATCTCGAACAATGGTATGGCAGCTGTCAAAGCAATTCTCTCCATGCGAAGGCAGGGGTGTAGGGTTTAGGGTTTAGGGTTTAGGGTTTTTAGGGGTTAGGGTTTAGGGTTTAGGGTTTAGGGTTTCGGGTTGTGGTGGCCCTGGAAACCCCTACACCCCATAACGTTAAACCTCCCCCCCCCCCCCCCTCTACGCACACACGCACACAATGGCCTCATGTAGTATGAGCATGTCATAGCTCTCTCTCTCTCTCTACCTTTCGTTCTCTCTCTTTCTCCTTGCTTTGTTATCCTCTCATTTTTTTCAGTCTCTCTCTCTGTCCTTTTGTCTCGCTCTTTCTCCGTCTCTCTCCCTCTCTCTCCCTCTCTCTCCCTCTCGCTCCCTCTCGCTCCCTCTCGCTCCCTCTCGCTCCCTCTCGCTCCCTCCCTCCCTTCCTCCCTCCCTCCCTCTCCCTCCCAAAGCCACAGATCCTGGGCTCGGGGTATTGGTAGATGTTCCAGAGCTTTGCGTGTTAGCACTCAGTGCACGCCTTGAGGGCCTTGAGTCCCTACACCAAGCGACCCCAAAGTTTGAACCTTGGGCTTAAGGTTGGTCAAGTGTAGGGTCTGGGGCTTTTGGGTTTACAAGGTCCTGGATGCAAAAAAATCGCGTTTTATTGTAAGGTTTAGGGTTTAAGGTTGCTGAAATCTCAGAGGAAGGTTTCAGAGCTTCTGGATCGAACGAGTAAGAGTGCTCCTGAAATTGGGGGGGGGGGGGAGGGGCGGGAGGGGCCACTTTTTTTTTCTTCCTAGGTACCCGGGAGCCTCATGGCAGGTGGACTTTCATCGAGTTCGGATCCGAGCAGATCATTACTTTTGTTGCCATGGCCACCCAGGTGAATTGCGGTTTAGAGTTTAGGGTTTAGGGTTTGGGGTTCAGGGTTGCGGTTTATGGCTCTAGGGCTCAGGGTTGCAGGTTTAGGGTTTCTGGGGGAATTTACGACATTCTTATTGGTTTTGGGCTCAGGGTTGCAGGTTTAGGGGTTTGGGGGTTTCGGGTGAATGGGCCAGTGGTTGTGCGTTTGGATGATTGCGGAGAGGAATTTAGTTACGACCCAGGAATGGGCACCCGCATGAGTTCGAGTTTCCGCCCTTGGAAGAGACATGGTGCCCACCTCGCGTGGGGCATTCTCCCCACGCAGGGGTACCCCTTTTCTATGGCAGAAATCCCGAAAAGGTACCCCAAGTTCTCTAAGCCCTAAGCCCTAAACCCTAAACCCTAAACCCTAAACTCTAAACCGCCATCCACCCTGGGGCGGCTGCGGGAGGACGACTTGAACGCCAATGCCGAGTTCATTCGTCTGGCCGATGCTTTTGTTGAGGCCACCGAAGGGCTGAGCATTCTGAGGCCCCAAAATTTCGGGTTTAGGGTTTAGGGTTTCGGGTTTAGGGTTTAGGGTTTGAGAGTTTAGGGTTTAGGGTTTGGGGTTTAGGGTTTAAGGCCTCCTAAACGCGAACCCCCCCCCCCCCCCCCTGCAAAAACTGCAGCCCAGAGGTGCAGCCCGACATGGGGGTTGTTCTACATTGTGTGTGTGGCCGAGCTGGTGAATATGGGAAGCTGTGTGAGAGGGCGGTTTAGGGTTTTGGGTTTTGGGTTTAGGGTTTAGGGTTTAGGCTGTCTTCCGAACAAAAAGGGCCCAGGATTGGCACCTCTTGTAGCACTCAGCAGAAAAAGGTGCTTGCGTGACAAAGAACTAGGAAAGCCCTATCTATACGCTAAGCCGCGGCCCTAAGACCCCTGTATAGCCCATAGCTAGGGTGCCTAGCCTAAGTCGCTTCAATGAAGCAAAGCCTTAACCCGAGACTCTCTAATTGTGGCTTCTGCGTGCTCCGGGACGGACTCCTCGTGACCAGGTGCCGTCTGGCAAGAACGTCAACAACTACGCCAACGTGGATCTGATTTGTGCCCTGCAGAATTGTTTCGCCCATACTCCCCAGGCCCCAAATCCCTGCAACCCTGACACTCTCAACGCCCTAAACCCGAAACCCGAAACCCTAAACCCTAAACCCTAAACCCTAAACCCTAAACCCTAAACCCTAAACCCTAACTATAAGCCTGTGGTTCATGGACTCGGGTTTGGGCCTGGCCTTCGTATGCTGAGCAAGTTGTCAGCGGTTTAGGGCTTAGGGCCCTAACCCCTAAACCCTAAATCCTAAACCCTATAAACCCCGATGCCTCTCGCAATGTCTGCGATTTGCAGCTCAGGGTTTCGGGGGGTTTGGGGTCGAACTTGCCGGTGCCTAACGCAACTTATCCTCAACATCTGCCAAGTATGTAGAAATCAAGGAGATGCACTACCTTGTTGTCGGCCTAGGGTTTTCTGGGGGGTTGGTTGTTTTGCATGGCCCAGACTCCTAAACCCTCAACCCATCGACCTCTTCTGGGGCTTGTGACTGTTGCTTGACAGCAGCAACACGATGAGCCGCTGGAAGAGCTTGCGGCCCTCGCGCATTGGTTCACCCGAAGCCTTAAACCCTGTACCAGCTGGGCACGGCCGGCGGTAGTGCAAGCATGGTCCTTCTTCCGACATTCTGAAGCTCAACCTTTCAACGCTACAGCTCAAACACGCCCTTGGGAATCAGCATGTTTAGCTAAATTATTGGTGTTGGGGTTTAGGGGTTTAGGTTAATTATTGGTCTTGGGGTTTAGGGTTGAGGGTTTAGGGTGTGGTGTTGAGGACGGCTGCAAATCTCCACCCCTCCACTGCGCCCCTAAACCCCAGAAGCCCTCAACTCAAGTTGAGGGTTTAGGGTTTAGAGTTTAGGGTTTAGGGTTTAGGGTTTAGGGTTTAGGGTTTAGGGCTATGAAAACTCCGAGGCAAGATCGCGCAGGAGCAGCAGGTGGACGCCGTGTGGCCCGGTTGGGGGCCCCCACCTGAGTTCCAGTGGCTGCCCAAACCCTAAACCCTAAACCCCAAACCCTAAACCCCAAACCCTAAACCCTAAACCCTAAACCCTAAGCCCTAAACCCCAAACCCTAAACCCTAAACCCTAAACCACAAACCCTAAACCCCCACACCCTTTATGAACCCTAAACCCTATACGTGGGTTGAGGGTGCCAAGGATTGCGGCTCATATGGCCACATGGAGTAGCTTCATCACCTTTCCTTCTTGAAAAACCTGGATCCATGCTAACCTCGAAACTGTAAGCAAAGCCTAAACCCTGAATCCCCAAACCCCAAACCCCCCAGACCCTTAAACCCTAAAACGCGTAGACTCCGAGTCTCGGGCCTTATATTCACAGGCAGTTGTATGGTAGAGAGAGACAGGTGTAACCCTAAACTACCCTAAACCCTAAACCCCAAGCCCTAAGCCCTAAACCCTAAGCCCTAAACCTTAAACCCCAAACCCTAAACCCTAAACCCTAAACCTAAAACCTAAACCCTAAACCCTAAACCCTAAACCCTAAACCCTAAATTCCCACCCGGCCTGCTTCGGCCGTACCCACCCTTTTCTAGGGTGCCTGGACCCAGAAGATATCCGGCAGTGATGAACACCTTGACTGGATAAACAATGGGTGGAGCCATTGGAGAATGGTCGAATAGAGAGCCCCTCGGGCTCGCCTTGCCATTAGGCCACCAGAGTGGCGCCCATATTTACACAATAATCCTCTGATCCTCCTCTTGATGAGAATAAACCCAGAACCCGAGCCCTCAAAAGTCCACCACCCTGGAGCCCCTGGGCCCCCCCCTCTGGAGGCCCCTGGACCCCGACCCGAAAATGCTGAAATCCGGTGTCCGCCATGGGGGGACCCCCTCCGGAGCCAAAAAAACCCGATTTTGACAGCCCCCCCCCCCGCCCTTTCTGGCCTCCCCTGGCCCCCCCCTGGCCCCCCCCTGGCCTCCCCTGGCCCCCTGGCCCCCCCCCCCTGGCCCCTCCTGACCCCCCCGCCCGACCCCTTTCCTGGTCTGTGACCCCTGGCCCCGGTCCGCCTGGCCCCTGACCCCCTGGCCCTCCCAAGCCCCTCCTTTTTCGCTGCCCCTGGCCGCCGCCCCCCCCGGGCTTCCCTGACCCCCTCTGCCCTCCACAAATGTTCCGTTTCATCGAGATTTGAATCGTTTTCCATGGTGGGAATTGAGGGCGACAGCCCTAAACCCTAAAAGGTAGTGGTTTGGGTGGTGGCCTGTGAAAGCTCACAGCGGGTGGGGAGAAAGAACCCAGCACCAATGAAATTGTTGGATTACATTCAAAACAGATGCCTTCGCGTGACATGCCGCCCCCCCACACCCCCTGGGTGTGTAGGGGCGCCATTTACACATGCTACTTACTGCCGCTGCGCGGCGAGACGCCCTAAACCCTAAACCCTAAACCCTAAACCCTAAACCCTAAACCCTAAACCCTAAACCCTAAACCCTAAACCCTAAACCCTAAACCCTAAACCCTAAACCCTAAACCCTAAACCCTAACCCTAAACCCTAAACCATAAATCCAAACCCTAAACCCTAAACCTTATGCGAGGGAGGTCTCAGAGTCGAGGAATTCGAGGAACTCCTCGCCCTGAGTGCCTAGTGATGCTTAGGGATGCGAAGGGTGTCAAGGCTTGGGATTGCTCTCCGGCAGCAGTTTTTGCGTTGCATCAGCTCGATCCTGCAGAGCACGAAGCCCCAAGTGCATCTCTATGCCTTTCCCCTCCCGTGTACGCAGAACGTACCAAACTCTAAACCCGAAACCCTAAACCGTAAACCCTAAACCCTGTTCCTGAGCTTTTTCCCTCAGCTGTCTTCAGAAGGGGAAGCCACCCCCCCGCTCCGCCGTCCCTGCAGCCAGCGGCCGTTGACATTGGCCATGGGCCGCGTCAGGCGCATCGCTTGCGTTGCGCTGGGCTTGGCAGGCCTGTATCTGGTCTGCTGCTAATGAACTTACACTTTACATCTCGATGGTATGGGAAGCCATTTGTTTTACGTTGCTAATAACATCTAAAGCCCGCAGCCCTAAACCCTCGAACTTTTCTGGCAAGTTGACTGAAGATTCCTAACCAAGCAGCTCAGGTATCCCTGCTGTCTGAACATACTTCACCGTCGAGGCACCACTCGACCAGGAGGTGCGCCGGTCTCGAGATTGATGGACCATAAATCCCAGAGCCATTGAAGTTTCTAGGGCCCCAAAACCCTAACCTAGGATGCCCAGTAGGACCCTTATTCCCTTTTGGGGGGTTTAGGTTCCCTTATAAACCCCTTTAAGCAAAAAAGGGCACCCTTTTAAGCCTTGGTTACTGGGCAGCCTAGTAACCTTAGACCGAAAGTGCTGGGTTTGGGGCTTTTTGGGTTTAATGAGGATTCTGGCCCTACTTTGGGCAGAGGTGGCTTCTGTTAGTTAGCATCCGTACCAAGACGTGCCCGTTCTAATTGCTGAGGAAACCCACAGAAAGGGGCCCACAAATTATGGAACTGGCCCTACAACCCTAAACCCCAAACCCCAAACCCCGAACCCCGAACCCTAAAGCCTAAACCCTAACCCTAAATCCTAAACGGTGGCACTTCGGAGGTCGTGTGCCCCGCCACTCGCGTCCGTCTGCGCATGGTGCAGCCACGAAGATGTCAATGGTCATGACAAAGGCCTGGTTTAGGGTGTAGTGTAAAGTTTCAGGGTCTAGGGTTTTAGGGTCTATAGGGTTTAAGGTTTAGGGTTTTAGGGGTTTTAGGGTTTTGAAGTTGTAGGGTTCTAGGGTTTAGGGTGCAGGGGCCTCAAGAAGGAGCTGCAAACTCAATACATGGCACAGTCCTTTAAGGTGGATGTAAAGACTAGAGCACTCCCAGAGTCTCAAACCACAAGCGTCTGAAGACCATGGTCCAAGAAGTCCAACCCCTACACCCCCAAACCCTTTCTGCACAGGTGAGCTGTGTTCTCACGTGGGTTTCTAGAACCCTAAACCCTAAACCCTAACCCTAAACCCTAAACCCTAAACCCTAATCCCCATGAACCTAGAAAGCCCGAAGAAGTCCTAGAGCCGAAGCCCTATGGAGCCTAGCCCCTAAACCTGGGCCCAGAACAAACAGGGTTTAGGGTTTAGGGTGTAGGGTTTAGGGCTTAGGGCTTAGGGTTTAGGGTTTAGGGTTTAGGGTTAAGGGTTTAGGGTTTAGGGTTAAGGGTTATGTTGGATCCTAGGGGGTTGCTAGCTGTCGTATACCCCTTTTGAGCCCCATCGCCCGATTTCTAAGTCCTTTCCCTAGCCCTTAGTAACCCAGGGGTCATCTGCATCCCTAAACCCGAGAACCACATAAAGCCCTCAGCGGCCCTTAAAGAAGCCCTAAAAAGCCCTTCAACGGCCGTAAAGGCCCTAAAGAGCCCTAAAAAGCCCCAAGAAAGCCCGAAGCCCTATAGGCCGTAAGCCCTCAACCCTAAACCCTCAACCCTAAACCCTAAACCCTAAACTTCAGGTGGAGAACGCCTGCGTTTCCTGGGGTTGCCGCATTAACAGCTACGGCCTGGACATACTGCAAGAGGCGCAGGGCTAAGGGTGGAGGCCTTCAGGGGCTTGAGGGCTTTAGGGCTTCAGGGGTTCAGGAGTTTAGGGTTTGGGGTTTAGTGTTTAGGGTTTAGATGGTTTAGGGAGGTGGTTTAGGGTGTAGAGTGGAGGCGCTCCGGGATTTCCGGTTCAGATTTTTGGGTTTTGCGAGTCCGGGGTTTATGTTATGCGCCTCTTTTTGACAGCCTTGGATTCAGAGAAGGTGTCAAAGGGATTGGTGAGGGGCCCTAAACCTAAACACCCGATAAGCCCCATAAGCCCTGCAAACTCCGCATGCACTGTAAACCGTTTTAAGCCCCATAAGCCCTGAAAATCCCACAGGCCCAAAAAGCCCTAACCCTAAACCCTAGACCCCAAACCCTAAACCTCGAACCCTAAACCCTAAACCCTAACACCCGAACACCCTAACACCCTAACACCCTAAACCCTGCACCCTAAACCCTAAACTCTGCACTCTAAACTCTAAACCCTAAACCCTAAACCCTAAGCCCTAAACCCTAAACCCTACACCCTAAACCCTAAACCCTACACCCTACACCCTAAACCCGAAACCCTGCACCCGCCCGCTATCCCTCAGGGCCTGACGCGGCTGTGGCCCAGAGTGGACGAGGAGCGCGTCTTGGAGGATGCCGAGGCTCCAGGGTTTAGGGTTTAGGGTTTAGGGTTTAGGGTTTAGGGTTTAGGGATTGGGGTTTAGGGTTTAGAGTTTAGGGATTGGGATTTGGGGTTTAGGGTTTAGGGTTTATAAGTTTAGGCTTTAGGGGTTCAGGGTGTAGGTCGTTTAGTGTTCAGAGTGTAGTGGGCTTAGGGATTTAGGGGGGTGCGGGGTTTGCGAGCTTCGAGGATGAAAATCGGTTCTTATAATATACATGCTGTTGTCTTTTGCGGGAGACTCGCGAAGTCTCATAAGGAGTTGCACATTTTCAGCATACACCTCAGAAGGCCAGGCGCTCGTGGGTCCTAGGGCTTGTATAGTTAGGATGCGAACCCTAAACCCTACACCCTAAACCCTAAACCCTAATCCGCCCTTATTCCTTGTTTTAGGGCTTAGGCTCCCGAAACAAGCCAACCCTGGAGCCGAAATCGCAACAGGGCACCCTGCTTATTCCTAGATTCCTCTTGGGCCTAGACGGGGTGTTTACATCAAACACTAAAGCCCATACCCTAAACCCTAAACCCTAAATCCTAAACCCTATAAAGAGGTTTAGGGCGTAAAACTTGGGGGCCCAAGATGTTGGGAGTCGGATTTAAGGCTTCTAAAGCGCTCGATAAGGTGTGGGCTTCACCCTAAACCCCAAACCCTAAACCCTCAAGGGCTTCAGGGTCGCCCCTGCCAGGCTCGGCTGGCGCAGCTGCGCTACTTCCACCGCGAGGGGGCCATGAGCTCCGTGAGCTTCACGGAGCTCTGCGCTCGCTTTCCGGAAGTCCTGCTGGACTACCGCGCGCAGGCCGGGCAAGATTCTATATCCCTCTTTGGGAATTATTTTTTGTTCATATAAAGCCCAAGAGGATACTAGAAATATTCTTTCTATTCAGGTTCTAAGGGGAGTATAGGATTGCTGAGGTTCCCTGCTCTATACTTTCTAGACGGGGATTGCGGGTAGTAGAGGGTATATGATACCATCTTGAGGGTTCATTGAGTCCTTAAGGTATGCCCTAAACCCGAAAGTGTCGGCAGCTCGATTCTGGGCGTTTCAATGTTGTGCAGGGGTCAGGGTACGGGGGGGCTCGGGCGTGGTGACCCCCCCCCCCCCGGACAACTCTCCAATGGCATCTTCTACACGTCCAAGGCTGAGGTGACAGGACTCCCTAAACCCTGAACCCTAAACCCTAAACCCTAAACCCTGAAGCAGCTCAAGAACTTAGCAGTCCTTACGGCCCGAAACCCCAAACCACACAAGCTGTGAGGCCCTTCTTAGGGGGCGTGGCCCGCGATGATGGGCTTTACCCCTTTACCCAAAGCAATGAGTTCCTGGTGCTTCAGGGGGAGGGGAGTGCACATGAGCCCGCAGCAGGGCCTTCACACCTGCACCCTAACCCTAAACCCTCAACCCGAAACCCTCAGCCCTAGGGGTTTAGGGTTAGGGTTTAGGGTTCAGGGTTGAGGGTTTAGGGACATCCCAACAAACTTGATTACCGTCGATCTGCGGCTTGCAACCTTCTCGTCTTACCGTTGGTTAGCAGGGAATGAGGGAATGAGGCACCCTACATAATCCCTTGAAGAGTACATTATATTCTACATATATATATATATATGTAGGGCCCTCATTCCCTCATTCCCTGCTAACAAACAGTAAGCTTGGGGAGTGGTGTTATAGACCCCCTTGAAACCCCAAATGTGAACCTTCCAAAAAACTCAGTCGGTAAGAGCTAAGCCCAAAGCACCGTAAACTTGGGATGTTCAGCCCTTGTACTACCAGTCCTTAGAAAGGATGAAAGTACCGCTTATTGTAGTCCCTATTAAGGACCGTTAGTATAGGGAGAACATCCCAACCCTAAGACCCCAAACCCTAAACCCCAAAGCCCACCAGGTCTTGTGGGAACAAGATGACTTGCTGGCCATCCACAAGCCGTGGGGCATGCGCGCCTACCTCGCGCGGAAGAACGGCGCCAGGCGGTCTTCGGCTTCGACTTTCGCTGGTTCTTTGTAGGGTTTAGGGTTTAGGGATTGGGGTTTAGGGTTTAGGGCTTAGGGTTTAGGGTTTTAGGGTTGCGGGTTGAGGGTTGCGGGTTTGAGGGGTTTTAAACCCTAGACCCTCACTCCTACACCCTAAACCTTAAATCCCAAGCCCTAAACCCTAAACCCTAACTAAACCCTAAAGACCTTGAAGAGGTACAGGGCCTGGCCTGAGGAGCTCACAGCCCACGACCGCCTGCAGCAGCTGTATGTTGGGCAGCGTCCGCGGATGTGCCACCGGTCTGCGGACCAGGGTTATAGGGTTTAGGGTTTAGGCCCAAACCCCAAACCCTAAACCCTAAACCCCAAACCCCAGACCCCAGACCCCAGGTCGCCAAACCCTGCCAAACCCCAAACCCCGAACCCCGAACCCTAAACCCTAAACCCTAAACCCTAAACCCAAGGATAGGATTCCTGAGGCAACCGCCTCGACTTCGCCACCAGCGGCCTCATGCTGGTGGCCAGAAGCCGCGAGGCCTCTCATGGCTTGCACTTCATCAGGGTTTAGGGTTTTAGGTTTTAGGTTTTAGGGTTTAGGGTTTAGGGTTTAGGGTTGAGGGTTGAGGGTTGAGGGTTGAGGGTTGAGGGTTGAGGGTGCAACCCCAGACCCGAAAACCCCTCAACACCCATAACACCCCTAAGCTCCAAACACTGACCTTCGGGCCAAGAGGTCGTCAGTTGAAGCTGAAGACAGTCCCTAAGCCCGAAGCCCTAAACCCTAAACCCTAAACCGCATTCTTCGGTGCTGGGTAGGTCGAAATCCACGGCTGAACACTAAAGTCTGAACCCGAAGCCCCCATGCAGCCGCACGGGCCCTGTAATAAACCCCACATGAACCCGGCAAGCCCTGCAAGCCCCAACCCTCAGCCCTTCAGGCCCTCAACCCTAAACCCAAACTAGGGTTTAGGGTTTTGGGTTAGAGTTTAGAGTTTAGGGTTTAGGGTTTAGGGTTTAGGTTTAGGGTTTAGGGTTTAGGTTTTAGGTCTTAGGGTTTAGGGTTTAGGGTTGAGGAACCCTGAACCAAACTAAACCCAAAGCCGGGGCCTGTGCAAAGGCAGCCGGAGAGGCCTGCCGACTCTTCCACCAGCGTTCTGTTGGCAAGACCTATTTGGCTTTGGCCCCCTGGTCTGGTTTAGGGTTTAGGGTTTAGGGTTTAGGGTTTAGGGTTTACGGTTTAGGGTTTAGGGTTTAAGGTTTAGGGTTTAGGGTTTAGGGTTTACGGTTTAGGGTTTAGGGTGAAACCATATCTGTGCAATGGACCCTTAGGCAAGTTTAGGGTTCAGGGTTTAGGGTTTAGGGTTTAGGGTTTAGGGTGAAACCATATCTGTGCAATGGACCCTTAGGCAAGTTTAGGGTTCCAGGGTTTAGGGTTTAGGGTTTAGGGTTTAGGGTTTAGGGTTTAGGGTTTAGGGTTTAGGGTTTAGGGTTTAGGGTTTAGGGTGAAACCATATCTGTGCAATGGACCCTTAGGCAAGTTTAGGGTTCAGGGTTTAGGGTTTAGGGTTTAGGGTTTAGGGTTCAGGGTTTAGGGTTTAGGGTTTAGGGTTTAGGGTTTAGGGTGAAACCATATCTGTGCAATGGACCCTTAGGCAAGTTTAGGGTTTAGGGTTTAGGGTTTAGCGTTTCGGGTTTAGGGTGAAACCATATTTGTGCAATGGACCCCTGGCAAGTTCTCTGACAAGACCGGGAGGCTTTCCGCAAATGGGTTGGTTTGGGGTTTAGGGTTTAGGGTTTCGGGTTTGGGGTTTAGTGTTTAGGGTTTAGGGTCCCTAAGCCCTAAACCCCCGGCGAGGTCTTGGGCCATCCCCCTGCTAGCTGGGACAGGGGTGCCTTGGCATATGCCCGGAGGCTCAAACTAGCCCCAAACACCCTGCACAAGAAGGCCTTTGGGCCCAAAAAACCCTAAAAAGAGCCCATAGAGGCCTCGGGATAGGTGTGGCTTCGTTTGTTGGGGGTTTATAGGGTTGCCGGTTCCAGAGATGTTTTTTTTGAGCGATTTTGGGGCGACGCTGGAATTTTCAGAGGGTTTTAGGCTGCTGGAGATAGCCATGCCTTGAGTCGACTTCCTGAGCATTGAGCCCTGAGCCCTGCCACCCTGCACCTTGTTAAGAACGGTTTAGGGTTTAGGGTTTAGGGTTTAGGGTTTAGGGTTTAGGGTTTAGGGTTTAGGGAAGTACCTTCGTGTCTCTGATATGAGTCGTAACATAACCAGGTACCGGCAACAAGGAGCCAAAAGTGAAGCGTCTGTAGTAAGGTAACCCTTTCAAGCCTTGGACAAGTGGCGTGGGGTTCATGCATAATTAGGGATGACGTGGAGTGGTTTAGGGCTTAGAGGCTTAGAGTGTCAGGGAGGTCCCACCAAGTGTCTCAATGACGAATTCTTGCAAGATAACCCCCCCCCACCCCCGCCGCCCAGTTTCCCCAAGATCCGCACCAAGTCCTGAAACCCGGAAACCCTACAAACCCTGAACCCTAAAAACCCTAAACCCTCGCAAGTCCCACACCCCAGGTGCGGTGCTGGACTACCGCATTGTGGACACAAAGGGCTTTGCGAGAAAGGCCGTGAGCCCGGCATTAGAGGAGCTCAATGGGCGGGTGACGGAGAAGGCCGAGACGTTCGTACCTCGGGCCTTCGATGGTATCTTCAGTTCTTTAGATTTAGGGTTTAGGGTTTCGGGTTTAGGGTTTGAAGAACTGGCTCGGAACATGGGGTGGCCGTTGAAAGGTTAGGGCTCTTCAAACGACGAAATCCAGAGCCCGTTTCAGGGTTTAGGGTTTCGGCTCTTTGAATGAACTCTGCGTGCCCTCCAAAACCAAGAAGGCCCGGCATGCGGCATCATCAGGGCACGCTGTAACAGGAAAGGCTTACTTAGCCCTTCGTCTACTCCTATATAGGTTTTTCTTGGCGTAAGTAGGGAACCTGAAAACGGTTGGCTGTAAGTATAACCTCCTAAACCCGAAACCCGAAACCTAAACCCCTAAAACCCGAAACCTAAACCCTCGAACCTCAACCCTCAACCCTAAGCCCGAAACCCTAAACCCTAAACCCTAAACCCTAAACCCTAAACCCTAAACCCTAAACCCTAAACCCTAAACCCTAAACCCTAAACCCAAGCCCCAAGGTGCGCGTACTCCAGAGGGGCCTCTGGCCCCGGCATCCCTGGGAGGCCGGCTATGGAGGCTGCGGAGACTGGGACTCCGATTCTGGTGCCCTTTGCTCCTCTTTTGCTTATACTAACCTAAGCCCTAAACCCTAAACCCTAAATCCTAAACCCTAAACCCTAAACCTCTCTTACCTATATATATTTAAACCCTATAGTCAGCAAATTGACCGGCCCTGTTGGTCACTGGCCCTGGGCTAACCCTTCCAGATTGACTGGCCCTGTTGGGCACTCAAGGGTCTGGCCTTGTCCTGGCCCGCGCGCGGGCGGCCTTGGCCTTGGTTTTGGCCCTTCCAGATTGACCGGCCCTGTTGGGCACTCAAGGGTCTGGCCTTGTCCTGGCCCGCGCGCGGGCGGCCTTGGCCTTGGTTTTGGCCCTTCCAGATTGACCGGCCCTGTTGGGCACTCAAGGGTCTGGCCTTGTCCTGGCCCGCGCGCGGGCGGCCTTGGCCTTGGTTTTGGCTCTTCCAGATTGACCGGCCCTGTTGGGCACTCAAGGGTCTGGCCTTGTCCTGGCCCGCGCGCGGGCGGCCTTGGCCTTGGTTTTGGCCCTTCCAGATTGACCGGCCCTGTTGGGCACTCAAGGGTCTGGCCTTGTCCTGGCCCGCGCGCGGGCGGCCTTGGCCTTGGTTTTGGCCCTTCCAGATTGACCGGCCCTGTTGGGCACTCAAGGGTCTGGCCTTGTCCTGGCCCGCGCGCGGGCGGCCTTGGCCTTGGTTTTGGCCCTTCCAGATTGACCGGCCCTGTTGGGCACTCAAGGGTCTGGCCTTGTCCTGGCCTTGGCCTTGGTTTTGGCCCTTCCAGATTGACCGGCCCTGTTGGGCACTCAAGGGTCTGGCCTTGTCCTGGCCCGCGCGCGGCCTTGGCTCAAACTCCGACCCCCCCTTGAGAGGGAAAGTTTGCCTCCAAAAACACCCCAAATGAGGGGGACCCCAGGATCGGCCCGGGTCCCAGTTAAAAATGCGATTTTTTAGTACTGAAATCGACGGTTCTGGGTGGCCTCTCGTTTTCTGGATTTTTGACCAAAACCGAGCCTTCATTGGTTTCAGGATTTCAAGTCCCGCCCCTCTATGGGGGCCGATGAAATGGTTCGTGGGTAGGATGGTCCATGACAGAGTGAGGTTGGAGGACAGGGCTTGCTGATGAGAAATGTAAACTTTTTATTTTCTTAATGTTTTGGGATTCTCTGGGTGGGTGGGTTTTTTTCTGTTGCCTACACACACTGCTGGCCTAGTAAATGCTCGAACATGAGATGCTGAACCTAAACCCTAAACCCTAAACCCTAAACCCTAAACCCTAAACCCTAAACCCTAAACCCTAAACCCTAAACCCTAAACCCTAAACCCTAAACCCTAAACCCTAAACCCTAAACCCTAAACCCTAAACCCTGAACCCTAGCCATCCAAAAGCCCTTTCAAGGAGAGGGTGGCGGTGCGGAACTGCAGAGGGAGCGGTTGCCCGCTTCCCTGGTCGAGGCGCTGCCTTCTTACTAGAAGCAAGGTTTAGGGTTTAGGGTTTAGGGTTTAGGGTTTAGGGTTTAAGGTTTAGGGTTTAGGGTTTAGGGTTTAGGGTTTAGGGTTTAGGGTTCAGGGTTCAGGGTTCAGGGTTTAGGGTTTAGGGTTTGGGGTTTAGGTCTTTTTTTTTCAGATCTCCTTCTTCCGATGGCCCGGCCGTAGGTCCGGCCGAAGACGGGCCGCCGACACCAGATTCGCGTTCACTTGGCAGCTGCTGGGCATCCTGCCTCCTGGCTCCCAGGGATATGAGGAACTTGGGGGTAGGGTTTAGGGCTTAGGGTTTAGGGTTTAGGGTTTAGGGTTTAGGGTTTAGGGTTTAGGCTTTAGGCTTTAGGGTTTAGGGTTTAGGGTTTAGGGTTTAGGGTTCAGGGTTTAGGGTTTAGGGTTTAGGGGAGCTGGGCGTTGCAGGGTTTTCTGTGGTTCACGGTTTAGTAGGATGGTGTAGGTCTCCGGGTGCGTCAGGATCTTCTGGCAGCACATCCACACACATATTGTTCGGGCCTTCTTTCGGATTCGCTGCTATACCCTAAACCCTAAAGCCTAAACCCCAAGCCCCAAACCTTCAGGTTGTTTTGAGAGGATGATGGCGGGTTATTTGCGAGTTTGTGCCTGTTGGGCTTTTCTAGAATCCCAAAACCTGTAAACTATAGAGGCTCCCAAACTTCAACCACGAATTGAAATCCTTCCGAGGTGCTGGGCGATGACTCCTACGGGGGCCAGCCGTGGGGCGTGCGAGGCTCTTGGGGTTTAGGTCTTAACTGTTTATATAGGGTTTTCAGTGTAAGTACTTTCGTGGCCGTAATAATTCGAATAGGGTTTGGGTGCATTTTATAGTATATTTATATAGGCACCATGAGGGAATACCATAAGTAACTATTTGCGACACCTATATCACGCTGGGGACTCCTTAAAGATCCCTTTGCTTACACTTAAAAGACTCACCAGGGGCCTCTGTCGAAGGTATCCCGTACCAAGACCTGAACCCTAACCCTACTTGGAGGTTCATGGTACTTATTAACCAATTATATCTGTACATAGAACTGTACTGATTAACCAATTCTAGCTGTACGAATTCACCAACTATAGCTGTGCTTATAACCCCACTCATAAGCCCCTTAAGTGTCCAAATATGGTTGTCAGTACAGTTGTAAGTACAGTTATAATTGGTCAATAAGTACCATGAACCTCCAAGTAAACCCCGACGTAGACCAGGAGTTTGTTATGCTGTGGTTCGAGGTGTTGGGCAGGGCTTTGGGCTCTCGGTTTTCGGACCCACGGGATATCAGCCACGCTCAACCCAAACCCTCTCAATGCCTGGAACCCTAAGCCCCAAACCCTGTAGTTCGGGATAGGAATAGGGTTTGGGTTTTGCGTTTAGGGTAGAGAGGAGCCCCATTGCGAGATCGCGACAGGTCCCCACCCCCGCCCAAACTTGCAAGCCCTCAACCCCTAAACCCGAAACCAGAACCCTAAACCCTAAACCCTGAACCCTAAACCCTGAACCCTGAACCCTGAACCCTACCCCCCTCCTCCCCCCCTCCCGCCCCCTAAATTAAGCCTCCGCACCACCTTCTCGGAAGGCGGCAGCTACCGCATGTACCTGCACGCCTGGAAGCTAAAGCTGCCCTGGACTCCTGACTTTGTTTCTGGGCATGTCTTGCCTCAAGAGCCCTAAACCCTAAACCCTAAAGCCTAAACCCAAAACCCTAAACCCAGTCTAAAGGCAAGCTCCACAAGCTGCCGGAGTCCCAACTTCAGCGCCTTCCGAACCCCAAGCGCAGGGTTTAGGGTTTTTAGGGTTTAAGGTTTAGGGTGTTGGGGGTCCCAAATTCTCTCTGATGCCTCAAACCTACAACCTTGCGATCTCTTGCTAACCCCTAACCCCTAACCCCTAAACCCTTAACCCTAAACCCTAAACCCTAAACCCTAAACCCTAAACCCTAAACCCTAAACCCTAAACCCTAAACCCTAAACCCTAAACCCTAAACCCTAACCCTGACCCCTAAGCCCTAAACAGTCCGCAAGGAGGGAGGATGTCTGCTCCATGGAAGATCCGTGCAGTTGGCTCGAGGATCAGCTCCTCTTGGATGACGGCACGGTTTAGGGTCTAGGGTTTAGGGTTTAGGGTTTAGGGTGTAGGGTTTAGGGTTTAGGGTTTCGGACTTCAGGGTTTCGGACTGCAGGGTGTAGGGCTGAGTGTTGAGTCCTCAGGGTCCTCAGCTTCACAACGCACGACCCAAACGCCCAACTGCCGAACCCCAAACTCTATGCCCTAAACCCTTACTGATCCTTACTGAACCCTTAGGGATTAGGGTCTCAGGTTGAGGGTCAAACCCCCCCATGCAGCTAAACTGTTCATGCTGGATTCGGGTGCCAGTCACCTGGGCTCAAAAGCCCACGAGCGTGACACGCGCTTGGCGGAAAAAATTGCCGGCGTTGGGTTCAGGGTTCAGGGTTCAGGGTTTCGGGTTTAGGGTTTAGGGCTAGGGTTTAGGGCTAGGGTAGTTACATGATCCCTCAATATGGTCCCTTACCTCCTGTAAAGAGCTCTGAAGTATGGACTCTCGGGTGTTGAAGGGTATAAAGAGGGTATACAAGGGGTCCCCTTTCAAGGGCCCACAGGAAGGGACCATGTAACTACCCTAAGAGTTTAGAATTCAGGGTGATGCGGGCTTGAGCACCCGATGAAACCCTGCAAACCCCCCAAAGCCCTAAACTTATCAGCTCCTTATATCTAAGGTTGGAACCATGCACCCTTGGGATGGTTTTGTATACCCTTGTTTAAAGGATTTAAAGGGGTCCGAAGTACGGGGGCCCTTATTATGCAAGTGTATGTAAGGGTTATACAACAGGGGGCCCAAATTAAGGGCCAATACTTCGGATCCCCTATTCTAGATGAAGGATTCCAGAATCCCTGCAGCATCGGGAGAATCAGATGGGATCGGACTTAACCTGCCTGTGGAACTGCTTTTCTGCTTCAAACAGAACGCTACTGGAGGGCTCATGGGTAGGGTTTGGGGTTAGTTTAGGGCTGCCCGAAACCACTTAACATACCCATGAACCACTAAAGTCCTGTAAGCCCCAGCCCTGTGTAGCAAACAAGCCCTTCTCATAACCCTCCTGAGGATTTGGGGCTTGGGTAACAGGCCTAGAATCTTCGCACAAGGACCCAGAGTGGGCCCGTGTTCTTTTTGTTTTTTTATGGTTAGGTTCCCTTGCAAACCCCTCTAAACAGACAGTGGGCTACCCCTTGTACTTCCAGCCAACTAATCCTGAAACCCTAAACCCTGCACCCCAATTCAGCCCGGACCTACAAAAGAGGCAGATTTTTGGGGTTCGCGTGCTGAGGCATGCGAGCGAGAACCCCAAGCTGCCAGCGAAGCTCAAGGACGGATCCATGCGGGACTGGTTTAGGGTTTCGGGTCTCGGGTTGAGGGTACCGGCCCTCATTTTCATTCACGCGTTTATCCCCCCCAACTGGAAGAAGGCCCAGATGAGGCTTCACCAAGTATGCCTTACTTGACTTGGCTTCCAAGAGTCCAAGAGTTTGACCTCAACTTTCCACTTGACACGCGTTTCGCTTAGGCTCGAAGTGGCCCCAACATCCTTACTTAAGAAGGCCTTAGGGCTCAAAGACCCTGAAATAAGAGTCCTCAGAGCCCTTAGGGTGTTGGATACATGTTAAGAACCACCTAAGCGTTTTCTGTAGGTTGGAATGTTGAGGCCGCGCGTGGCGCAGGTGCAGGAAGTTACAAACTGACGGCCGCGGTTGTAGGGTGCAGGACTCTCCAACCCAGGGTGGGCATACAGCGTAGAGTATGTAGTTAAGTGGAGATGTTTTTTTGTGAAATGTATATCAGGTACTCAGGCTAGATCTTTGCGTTTTGGGCGGACACTACGCTCTCACCCTTTTGCATGAGGCAGTATGCAGTAGGTTACTCTAGATTAGAATGCTGGGCTTGCCCTGCCATAAGGTTTTGTTGCGGTAGGCTGTTCTCTTCAACTACCCGAAGCCAAGCCGGCCCAAACCCAAAACAAGAAATGGCCAGAGCAAAAGACCACTTCACTCCCAGGGTTTAGGGTGTAGGGTTTGGGGTTTAGGGTTTAGAGATTGGCGCTTAGGGTTCTTTGTCTTTCCACCTGCACACAGAGAGTCTCAGCAGTGGCAGCATCTAAGGCGAGCGGGGGCAAGTCTATGCGAGCAAACCGTAAACCCTTATAAGCCCTAAACCATAAACCCTGAACCCTAAACCCTAAACCCTAAACCCTCAGGAGCTTGGCATCACCTTCATCGGCCCGCCTTCGGGTGTGATGGCTGCGCGTGGATCTCGGCATGACAGAAAGATCGCTCAAGTTGTAGGGTTCCCTCCTGAACCCCAAACCCTAAACCCTAAACCCAGAGGCCAGATTCTCCCCCCCAGTTCGGTTCTCTCCCTGTCTTCAAAACAGGTCAATCTGCCTTGTGTGCGAGACAGCCAGTAGAACACCATGTGGTTTTCTTGGAAGGTTTAGGGTTTTGGGGGTCGGGTTTAGGGTTTGGGTTTGGGCTACATCGAGTTTGATCCTAGTAGTGGTGCAAAGCAGGGTATCTCTAAAAAGGATGGGACATTTCATCAACCCCACCAGATACTTGGGCAGGACTCTTTTTTGTGCATCGGCCTCAGGGGGCATCGGGTTATGGGGTCATAGGGTTACAGGGTTAGAGGGTCATAGGGTTATAGGGTTATAGGGTTATAGTGTTATGGTTTAGGGTCTGCCAGACAAAAACCGATCCCGGCAGGCTCGGAGACAAAATTGCAGCCAACATCTTGGCGCAGACAGCCAAGGCAAGGCCGATTTTGGGCAGCTTGCTGATATGGGCTGGGGTGGGGGGGGGGGGGGGGGGGGGGGGGGGGGGGGGTAGGGTTTAGGGTTTAGGGTTTAGGGTTTAGGGTTAAGGGTTAAGGGTTTAGGGTTTAGGGTTTAGGGTTCAGGGTCCAGAGTCTAGAGTCTAGGGTTTGGGGGTTAGGGTGCAATTTGAGTTTTTTGCATCAACACCAGCCCTAAACGACATCCAAAGCCCGAAAACTCTGAACTCCCAAGCGTGGAATCTTTAGACGATGGCTCTACCTGTACCCGCATTGTCGTTCTTGTTCATTGAACAAGGGTTTAAAAGTTTAGGTTCAGGCTTAGGGTTCACAGGCTGGCCGGAGTCCTCCATGATTGCTGCCGCACTGCCGTTGAGATGGGATGCATAGAGGGTATTCGAGTGAGCTGTACTCAACCCATAAGCCTTCAGAAACATGTTCTGCAACATGAACTGTTGTGTACACCGCCGGAAACTTTCGGTGCTCTGCCGGTAAGTTACCTTCTCCTCCAGGAAACTCGGCCAACGTAAGAAACCCTTTCTGAAAGAACTGGGTCTAAACTCCTGATGCCTTCTACAAGCTACGTATAAATCCTATACCCTAACCTTGAAAACTAAACCTTAGTGAAGAGCTTTGAATGTCCAGGACCCTTGTATTAAATCCCGAGCCCCACCTCCCTCAACCCTGTACACCCTAAACTGACCCTGCACCCACAACCCTGAGCCCTGAACCCTAAATGCACCACATCTCATCTCTATCCGCTGCACACCGCCCAAGAAAATCTGTACACCCTCCCCTGGAGCCTCCTTCGAAACCCTGTCCACTACATCATAGACTCGCCTCCCGCCATTCCCTTTAATAAGAAAGAAGCGTACCTTAGTCGTGTGCTGTCCTTGTGACTACAGGATTGCGCTCCTCGCGAACCATGACCAAAACCCCCAACCCCAACGACCCCCAACCCCAAACCCCAGACCCTAAGCCCCAAGCCTCAAGCCCGAAACCCTAAACCTTATAAGCCCTAAGCATCCCTAAACCCTAAACCCCAAACCCCAAACCCTAAACCCTAAACCCTAAACCCCAAACCCTAAACCCTAAACCCTAAACCCTAAACCCCAATCTCTCCTCCAGGTGCCAAGCATCCCATGGAGTGGCGACGGCCTGACGTGCCAACTAACTGCGGAAGGCAGCCGGAGATGAGGGCTCATCTCAGGGTTTAGGGTTTAGGGTTTAGGGTTTAGGGTTTAGGGTTTAGGGTTTAGGGTTTAGGGTTTAGGGCTTAAGGTGTCGGGTTTGGGGTTTGGGGTTTAGGGTTTAGGGTTTAGGGTTGTTTCGGGACTTTGAATTTAGGATTTCGGGGTTTAGGCGGTTTTAACGTGTCTTAGGGTCTTAGGGTTCAGGGGCGTACAGAATCTTGTGACACTGTAGTTTCGGGCCTAGGGTTTAGGATTTAGGGGCTTAAGGTTTAGGGTATTCATGAGCATGTTTGGTAGTTTAGTAGGGCTTCCAAGCTTTAGGCGGCCTGCAGGTACCATCGGGTTTATGAGTTTTCAGGTCTCAGGGGTGTGTAGAGGGTTTGTGCGTTTGTAGGGGTTACGGTTACAGGTCTCATACACGCTGTTTGTAGAGTTCGGTGCCATTGTGATCCTGAAGTATGCAAAAACCAGAGGCCTTCCGTACAGCTACAGGGACCTCTATGCACCCTAAACCTCATCGTGTTCCCTAAGGCGGTACCCTTGGGCTTGGGGACCCTTATATACAGATTCCTAAGGTAGTGTAAGGGCCAGATAAGGAACATATCAAGGGTACCTCTTAGGGGTACATCCTCAGGGGTACGAGTCTTCATCCCTTGAAAACCCCTGGACCCTAAGCCCTGATCCAACCCCTCTGGCCCTTGGTGACCTACTTTTTGTTCTCTACTGGTTCTTGGGACCTAGACCCTAAACCCTAAACCCTAAACCGAGGGAATTCGGTGCATGGGAGATGAGGTTCTTTGCGATCTTTGCGAAGAATCTGCTAGGATCCACAGTCGGCTCTTATTCACTTTTTTTCATGGCTTAGGTTTCCCTATGAGGCGCTTTACAGCAAAAAAACAGCACCCTTATTTTTCCTGAGTTACTCCTGGGTCTAGTCTGTAATGAAGTTTCCTACGCCCCGGCACAGGAACCGTGCCAGACGATGCCGGGAGTCTCAGTCAAACAGCGGCCAGTGTTGAGTCTACCATCAAGAGACCCCGATAATAGACCCTCCCTAGACCCCCGAAGTATGCAAAATAATGGTACATATTATGACTTTGGGCAATTTCGTACATACCCTGAGAGTCCAGGCAACCCCATGTAGGAGGAAGCTGGAAGAAGCTGAAAGCAGTGGCTCCAAGCCCTAAACAGACAGTGAGAGCTTGATTAGTCTAGGACCCTTGGTTGTGCTCTGATGATCCCTAGTACTGGTGCCATGGGTTCCCCTGCTACCCCCCTCGATGCTACCCCCTAGGTTCCCCCATACGTAAGGCTATTGGGGATACTCAAGCCTAATTTATGGTTTTATGGTTGTTCGAGGGGGGTGCCTTGGGGGGGGGGGGGGGGGGTAGTTCAGAGGAGGGGTGGTAGGGAAACCTATGATGGTGAGGTTCTCATACACTACACTGGTGGCATGCCCTGGGCATCGGATAAGGCGCTGTTGATGGTGTAGGGCTTCGGGTCTTTGACGACTGCCCAGCATATTCTACGCGTAAGCCATTCCGAGGTCCCAAACCCTAAGCCCCTTATTTGTAGGATCATGTTCCGGGGGCTGGACTTAAGATTTTTAGCGTTAAAAAAACCCCGCATCTAGGGTTTTTGAACGCTGAAGAGCCCTAGACACGCAGTTGGATGCAAGGTCATGCTGCTTCGTTTGGAAAGCTGCAGACTTCAAGCACGCAGTGCCCGAAGCCCTGAACCCTATAGCCCTCAAACCCTAAACCCTACAACCCTGAAACCCTGAATTCTAACACCCTAAACCCTAAAACCCTAAACCCTGAAACCCTGAAACCTTAGACCCTACACCCTCAATCATTTTTAGGGTGCGGACGTGAGGTTTTCAACAAAGCCGTGGTCCCAAAAAACCCTAAACCCTATAACCCTAAAGCCTGAAACCCTAGAACCCTAAACCCTAACACCCCAAACCCTAAACTTAAACCCTAGGCCCTAAAACCCTAAAACCCTAAAACCCTAAAACCCTAAAACCCTAGAACCCTAGAACCCTCAACCCGAGGTTTTCAACAAAGCCATGGTCAAGACCGTGGAAGACTGTGTGGAGCGCGCGGAGAAAGTGGGCTTTCCCATCATGGTGAAGGCGGGGGGTTTAGGGTTGAGGGTTGAGGGTTTAGGGTTTGGGGGTTTAGGGTTCCAGGATGTAGAAGGCGTTCTTCCAGTAGACACTGACATAATTGCTCCAGATTCTAAGGCACTTAAATCTTGAATTAGAATGGGAGTTTCGCGTGGCCAAAGGGTTGGGAAGGTTGATGGGCAGTTCTAACTGGGCTTCTAAGTAACCCTGAACCCTGATTTAGGGTATGCATAACCTTCTGCTTATAAGCCCTCTATGTCGTTCGTTGTTTTCTGGGAACAAAAAGCCCTGCCAAGCCCCACAGCCTCGGCCAAATGCATTAAGTACCTGAAATTCAGGGTTTCAGGTTTAGGGTTCAGGGTTTAGGGCTTCAAAGAAAATACTACAATTGTCGTACCTGGAACTCTCTAGAGCTCGACCACCTTAATTCCCGACATAGAAAATGGAGACCCAAAAAGGTCAAAACTGCGAATCTCCCCCCCCCCCCCCCTTTTAGGGTCTAGGGTTTAGGGTTTAGGGTTTAGGGTCCATGGGTTTAGCGTGTGGGGCTTGGGGTTTAGGGTTTCGGGATGAGATTTTTAGGTGGTCATGGTACTCACAACGGCTTTGTGTTTGCATATTTGGCTTGTTTGCCCGGGACCTTTTTCACAACGACGGGTGAACTCATGCACAAACCTGTAGACCTCCTGGGAACCCTAACCCCCCTGAACCCTAAACCCTAACCCCCTAAACCCAAAACCCTAGAGCCGAAACCATCAGCCCCTCAGGCCTCGGAAGGAGGCGGAGGCAAAGGTATCCGCAAGGCAACCAACATGGAGGCAGGGCACAGGATGTCCCTGTCTGGTCTCTAAACCATGAACCCTTAGGGTTTAGGGTTTAGGATTTAGGGTTTAGGGTTTAGGGTTTAGGGTTTAAGGTTTAGGTAGACCTTAAGCCCCTTTATCCTAATGCTCTTCCTGCTTACGTGGGGACCTCCTGAGTAAAGTCATTTTTGCCGGACGGTTTGGGCGTCTAGGGAGGACCCTAAAACCTAAAACCTAAACCCTAAACCCCAGCTTCCAAGACCCCACAACCCCTCGAAGCCTGAACTTGGCTGCTTGCTGTCTGTTGTCGAGTGCCTTAGCAGAGATCTAGGGGCGGGATCTCAGGGGTCTGGGCTCCGACATAGCTGTAGGCGCCCTAAGTTTCCGAAGTGGGTTGTAAGTGGACTTATACTTGGGGTGATAAGCGCCCATGAACCTCCGAGCATAACACCCAGCCCTAAACCCGGAACCCGGCACCCAAACCCTGAACCCTCAACCCTCAACCCACAGCCCTCAACGCTCAACCCTCAACCCTCAAGCCTAAACCCTAAAGCCTAAACCCTAAACTCTAAACTCTAAACTCTAAACTAAACCCTAAACCCTAAATGTGAAATTGACGTGAAGGGTGTGACTGTCTGAGGCATCTGAGTTCTAGCTATCGAGTCCGGGTTTGAGGTTGAGGGTTAAACATATTCCTACACCCTAAACTTAAACCCTGAACCCTAAACCCCAAACCCTAAACCCTAACCCCTAAACCCCAAACCCTAACCCCAAACCCTAAACCCTAAACCCTAATCCCCATGGGATCAGGAGCTGAAGGTGGCCTTCACCAACGTTGCCACGGAGGCCGCCTGTCTTTTTTTTTTTGCCTGGCTTAAAGTGGGGGTTTCCGAAGTATGGGGTTTAGGGTTCAGGGTTCAGGGTTTAGGGTTTCGGGTTTCGGGTTTCGGGTTTGGGGGTTTCTGAAATCATGCGGGCACCTTACTGTTGTCCGCATTCTAAAGGGATCCTATTATTCGGGGATCGACATTGGGGGTTCCCCTGTTTTCGTAAACCGCCAAGTAATGTTGCGGCTTTGGAGACTTGGTTGCGTTAACCCTGTGTTGTTTGTTCCCCAAGCAGGTTTAGGGTTTACCTAAACACCCCAAAAAACAGTTGCAAAAGACTGGCCCATAGGTTTTTGGTCTTTGTTTTTTGCACACTTTGGGCGTCCAGGTAGGGTTAATAGGGACTGTGTCAGCCGAGGTCGATGTTCCTGCGCTCCGCGCCTAACCCCTAAAAACATCCATCAACCTTGCAAGTGACACACTCCTGTGGTCTTCTGAACCTTGACCACTATAAACCAACCCTCAACTTGCTGGTTCTTCGTAGGGAATGAGGGAAGTAGGTATATACCCTATAAAGAACCCTTCACCATAAGCCCCAAACCCCAAACCCCAAACCCCAAACCCCAAACCCTAAACCCTAAACCGGGATATAAGGTACCGAGTTCCCTCAGTCCCTACGTAAGGACCAGTAAACCCTAAACCCTAGACCCTAGACCCTAAACCCTAAACCCTAAACCCTAAACCCTAAACCCTAAACCCTAAACCCTAAACCCTAAACCCTAAACCCTACGTAAGGACCCATAAAGCACCCACTGGCTGATGCCCTGCCAGGTCCCTGGCTCTCCGATCTTCCTTATGCACCTCGGGCTTGTTTTTGTTTTTGAGTCGGCCGCCCGTGCACCGCCCGGCTTCGTTTAGGGTTTAGGGTTTAGGGTTTAGGGTTTAGGGTTTAGGGTTTAGGGTTTAGGGTTTAGGGTTTTTTCGGTTTTTCCCGAAGCCTGGATTTTCTGAAAATTGAACCTAAACCCCAAACCCTAAATTCCAAAGTCCGAAGCCTCGACCCCCAAACCCTTTAGACCTTGAACCCCATGAAGCCTTTTGAGGCCTCTCTCCCTCTCAGGTCGGACCCATGGGCACTTAGTAGGGTTTAGGGTTTAGGGTTTAGGGTTTAGGGTTTAGGGTTTAGGGTTTAGTACGGTCCCTGACCCCTAGTTGAAGTATGGGCCTTTATTATGTACTGGGACTGGGAGTAGGCCCTTTTTTCCTTTTGTTAGGGTTGGGGTTCCCTTATAATCCCTTAAGACCAAAAAGGGCACACTTTTTACTCCTAGGTTAGTCCCGGGTTTAGGTTTACCCTAAACCCTAAACCCTAAACCCTAAACCCTAAACCCTAAACCATGTATAGTGTATAGAAGGGTCACAAGGGACTGAAATTGAGGGCCCACACCTAGAACCCTAGAATCCCTTCTCAGGGCCCTGATTAGCCCCCAAAACCCTAAACCGTAAACCCTAAGCCCTAAACCCTAAACCCTAAACCCTGAACCCTAAACCCTAAACCCTAAACCCTAACGAAGGGCGCAAATTTGGGGCCCCAGAACCTCAAACTTTGGCAGGCAGATGGTCTCGAAGGCACGCCACCTTGAAATCCAGATTCTGGGTGACGAGTGCGCCTCCATCGGGGTCGGGGGGGGGGGGGGGGTTAGGGTTAGGGTTTGGGGTTTAGGGTTTAGGGTTAGGGTTTAGGGTTTAGGGTTTAGGGTCTAGGGTTGACATGATGCTCAGAATCATTGCCTTGGACTTCGGTAACTAAAACGAATCATCCTCACAGACTATTGACCTAGTAGAAGAGTAGGTAACCTTTAGCCTTTTTGGGGTAGTATAATCCCCTTATAATCCCAAAGGTTAACCTTTAATCCCCCTAGGTTACTGGACAGCTAAGTTGAAGAATTCTGGGTCCACACGTTGCAGATATGCTTTAGACAGCGGAGACGCGTCAGTCACGCTGGCTCTCTCGCTCTCTCTCTCTCTCTGTATGTATATATATGTATGCATATGCGTATTGATTGCCTTTCTTCGCTTTTTCTGCCTCTCTCTCTCTCTCTGTCTTTCCTTCTCTCTCTCTCTCTCTTTCATCTCTATCTCTCTCTCCCCCTCTCCCTCTCTCTCTCTCTCTCTCTCTCTCTTTCTCTTCTGCGATCCGACGGCGAACCCTCAACCGCTCAAGCCGGAGCTCTATGGGTTCAAGATTTTGGGGTTTTCCCGAATGCTGGGGTGGGCAGACGTGCCTGGGGGGTGACCTCCTGGCAGAGGGGCAGGGGGCTTGGGTGGGCAGGGTGGGGGCATTTAAGGATTCAGGGGTTGAGGGTTTAGGGTTTAGGGTTTAGGGTTTATTAGGCTGACCCAATAAGGTGCCTGAAAAAACGGCCATACACTCCCGACTAAGAGTGAGTCAGAGAATCCCTGACAAGGGTTATGTAGGGGGATACAAGTGTACATAATTGCATAAGTTCCTTAGTCGCTACTCAGAACTGATAAGAGAACGCGTGACAGCAGGTACGGCAACACCCTGGCGTTGAATGGTCGCGACTGCTCGACACAGCGCAGATTTCAGAGACCTTTCCGCACAACCGAGCTACCGGCAAGATGAGAGTCTAGGGGGAAGTTTCATGACCTCTTAGTATAGGGTTTAGGGTTTAGGGTGTAGGGTTTAGGGTTAGCCCCTTACCTTCTTTACAGGGTTCTGAAGTATGGGCCCTTGGGTTTTCTTGGAGGCTTTTCTTCGGTACACAAGGGCTATGTAGCTTCCCCAAGTACGGGCCCATACGAAGAGACCATGTAACTACCCTTAGAGAGAGCCGGAAGACGTGGGAACCGGTTTCTCTTACGACCGTACGGCTTCTGTTCCATGACAAGCACCCCCGGGTGCGGGTTCAGGCTAAACCCTAAACCCTAAGCCCTAAGCCCTAAACCCTAAACCCTAGACCCTAAACCCTGAACCCATTTTCTTAGGAACCCCACCCCGAGAACCCAATGCATCCCAATGCACAGCCCCCCCCCCCCCCCCCCCCCCCCCCCGCCGCCAAAGATCTCAAAACAAGTCTTAGACCCTGCACCCTTAGCACATCAGACGGCCAAGATTGTTCACTGTTTGGGGTAAGGTTGCTACTCGGCAGTTCATGCGTCGAGGTAGCCAGGGAGGGGGGGTGGGGGTTATGAAAAGCAGTTGGGTGGGGGGGGGGGGGGTACTTAGGACCTTTCTTAACACTACTCCTAGACCCTAAACCCTAGACCCTAAACCCTAAACCCGGCAAGTGCAAGCAGAGACGCGGCCGAGGAAGATTTTCGAGGAGGGGCCTCCGGTGATTGCCAGGCCCGAAGTGCCGGGGACCCTAAGGGCGGCTGGTGAGGCCACGGCCTTCCCAGGCTGCCAAGCTTGTCAGGGTTTAGGGTTTAGGGTTTAGGGTTTTTAGTTTTTAGGGTTCAGGGTATGCGTAGTCCCAAAGGCTAACCATTGGTTCCCTTACCCTAGAGGCCCGACAACTCGCCCAAGCAACCAGGTCCCTGAAAGCTGTCAATGCCCCTAAACCCCAAACCCTATCAACCCTGTACCCTAAACCATATCACCCTAAACCCTATCAACCCTAAACCCTATCAACCCTCAACCCTAAACCCTAACCCTGAACCCCAAACCCCAAACCCTAAACCCTAAACCCTAAACCCTAAACCCTAGACCCTAGACCCTAAACCCTAAACCCTACACCCAAGCCCTCTAAGTGGTGGGTCTAGCAACGAGGTTCCACGAAATGGAGCGTGCGGCCATGCGCCTGACCGCCTTGGTGGGCTATCGAGGTCCCCTCCGCAGGTTGAGGTTTAGGGTTTAGGGTTTGGGGTTTAGGGTTCAGGGTTTAGGGTTTCCGCTTTAGGGTTTCGGGTTTAGGGTTTAGCTGTTTCGGGTTTAGGGTTGAGGTAGGGTTTCCTTAAGCCCTTGAAACCCTCGACCCTAAATCCTCTTGTGATTGAAGCTTGGGCTTAACTAGGGTTCAGGGTTGAGGGCTTACGGGCCCTGTGCCATAAACCCTACACCCTAAACCCTAAGCCCTAAACTCTAAACCTGGGGCCCTCTATTCCCATTTTGACATCCCATGGGATCTCGACGCCAGGTTTATAAGGTTTGGGGTTGAGGTTTTAGGGCTTAGCGTTTAGGACAATCTGATGAGGGCGGTTTAATCCGGCGTTACTATCTCACCTATGCCTGGCCTGGACTGGGTTCAGGTGCAGGAACGGTCGAGTACCTGTACAGCCTCGCAGCCTGCACTTGGGGTTTAGGGTTTAGGGTTTCGGGTTTAGGGGGAGCATGCTCGCTGTTGCTAGAGTTAGGCTTGCTTGTTAACCCCAAACGGTTGTTTACTGTACCTCTTTCTTGTTTTTCTCAGGAGCGGAGGGGGGGGGGGGGGCGACCTTTTGTTGCAAGGGGGGTCTATGTTCTGAGCCCCCGTTGACACATCCTAAACCCTAAGCCCTGAGTCAGCCACTGGCTTGGCGATACAGAGGTCACCCTACGTTTCGGGTTCAGGGTTTAGGGTTTAGCTCAGGCCATTCCTTGCGAGCCCCTTGGGGGATTGATCTCGAATTCTGGTCCTTCTTTTGGGCAAACCCTAAACTACAAACCCTGGTTTCGGGAGTTTTGTTGGTACGTTGGGTTTCTTAAATGGGGCTTGAGGGCATCATCGGGCTTATAGGGCTTATATTATCTTGCGCATGAGGACTTCAGGTTTTGGGCTTGGGGCAGTTCGCCTCTTGGGAGATAGGGTTTAGATGTCTGGGGCTTAGGTTGGCGTCTGGGGCTTTCGTTGGCGTCTTGAGGGATGCCAGTGTTGTTTCCGGTCTGCGGAAAAGGCTCAAGCCAAAATGCCTCAAGTGCCCTTATGAGCTCCTCCTAAATCCCTACATCCCTTAAACCTTGCATACCCAGTAGTAGAACTTTAAACCTTCTGGGTTTCCTTATTTCGTAGGACTAGTAAAGTTTAACCTTGTATTCCTTGGTCATTTCAGCAGTAAGAAACCCTAAATCCCGAAATCCCTAAACGCTAGAACCCGAAACCCCAACGCAAAAAAGCCTTCAACTGCAGCCCACAAGCCTTACATCTAGGAGAGCTCCTGTGTGCTTGCTTACCCGGTGGTGTAGGGCTTAGAGTTTGGGGTTTAGGGTTTAGGGTTTAGGGCTAGGGTTTAGGGTTTAGGGTTTAGGGGTTGAGAACGGTGGCCCTTCTCAAAAACTGTCTCTAGACCCTCAGCGCGTTCATACCTAACCCGCCCGAACCCCCACTCTCAACCCTAAAACCCTGAAGCTCCCAAAACCCACAAACCCTAAAACCCTTAAACCCTAAACACCCTAAAGCACTAATTCCCTTAATCCTTATAATTTGAACGCTAAACCGAAAGAAGCTTAAACCCAGGCCCTGAGACGCACACGTTCTGCTTCTTGGAGCTGAACCCCCGACTTCAGGCAAGGCCATTTCTTCCTGGCTCAAAACCCAACTTTTCAACTTTTGGGCTTCTTGTAAGGTAGTTATTCTGAAAGTTTCAACTTTCATTTCCTTTGGTTTTGGGCCAGTAAGATTTTGGGCTCTAGGGTTTTAAGGTTTGAGGTTCTTGGGTTTAAGGTATAATTAGGGTGTAGGGGTTTAGGGATTAGGGTTTGGGATTTAGAAACCTTAAGATTTTGTTTTCAGGGTTTAGGGGTTAAGGTTTCAGGGTTTTAGGGCTTCAGGATTTAAGCCTCTATGGTTTCACGTCTCTGGTTTCATAAGCCCTGTTTCCCAGACCCCTAAACCCTACGAGTGTTTTCTAGAGTTAAGGGTCTGCAGGGTTTGTAGGGTTTATAGGGTTTGTAGGGCTTGTAGGCCTTATAGGGCTTATAGGGTTTTTGGGGTTTATAGGGTCTTTAATGGTTTGTAAGGTTTATAGGGTCTTTAGGGTTTATAGGGGCTTTTAGGGTTTAGGGTGGAGGCCGACGAGGCGGAGCTCGCGAGAGACGTCGACTTGGCGAAGTGGCTCGAGCTGCATGCCACGGGCTTGATGGGAAATGCGTCACCGATTCACGGGCGCACAACCACGCCCATGCCAACCATTATTTTGGGCGGCCGTGGAGCTCGACACGACATCCCGTCTGCTCACAGGGCAGTGTTTAGTTGCGTGCAGTTGTGGCTCGCACGTATGTGCTAAGCCTTATAGACGCTGAACCCCTGAACCCTAAACCCTAAACCCTAAACCTTAAACCCTAAACCCTAAACCCTAAACCCTAGGTTTAGGGTTTAGGGTTTAGGGTAGAGGGTTTAGGGTTTAGGGTTTAGGGTTTAGGGTCCTAGCCCTGAACTCAAGAACCCCAGAAGAGCCCAGGCAACAAACTCCCCCTGTATCCCGCAATGTTTTTAAGGGTTTAGGGTTTAGGTTAGGGTTTAGGGTTTAGGGTTGAAGGCTTCGGGTTTGAATGATACCAAAAGCAAGCCTGAACCCTGAAGCCCTAAACTTTAATAAAGCACAAACCTTAAACCCTAAGCCCGAAACCCTAACCCCTGAAGCTACGCCACAAACCCTAAACCCTAAACCCTGACCCCTGGCCTCTCTTGCCCTGGGGAAAGCCCAGTAAGCTTGGAACTTGGTGAGGTGGAGCACCCTGTCACTGAGGCACGCGCATCCTGGGCCCCTGAAGGGAACATCGTAGGGTTCGGGTTTAGGGTTTAGGGTTTAGGGTTTAGGGTTTAAGGGTTTCTTGGGTAGGGTGCCTCGAATCGGTTTATGGTTTAGGGGTTGGGGGCATCCCATGATAATGCGGCGGCCGCGTACTGATGGCAATGAAAGTTTAGCGGTTTAAGTTTCGGGTTTAGGGTTTAGGGTTTAGGGTTTAGAGTGGGCCTAAACCCTAAACCCTGAACCTTTAGGGTTAGGCTGATGTTACAAGGGGATTGTGACACAGGGGTTATGCAGGCCGGGGTCTGCAGCCGAAACATAGGAGCTGCAAACGTTCATTGCCCCAAAGCCCCATACCTCCTACTTGGAAGCGTAAAGGGCTCGTTACGGGCTGTTAGGGTTTAGGGTTTCGGGCTTCGTGTTTCGGATTTCGGATTTCGGGTTTCGGGTTTAGGGCGCTTGGAAGCCCTTTTGACGTAGTAAGTAGATACTCCTCGAAGACCTGGGCATCGTCCACGTCGGCGACGACGGGCTCGGCATCGGCATGTTGAGCTTCATTCGGGCATTCTTGAGCTGGAGGGACTGCGGATACGCCACGCAGGGCGTCGAGCCAGCGACAGCAGCGTAGGCGAGTCAATCGGCTCCACAAGCTTCTGCAGCCAGAGCATTGTGGCATCGGAAGCGACGGCCACGCCTGCTCTGTGCGCGACCCCGCTGAGGTTCTAGGGAAGGACGAGGTGACACGCATCGACGGCTCCGACCGCACTGACAGGGTCCGGTAGACTCACCGAAGCTACATGAAAACGCTTGCCGACGCGTTGCACTACGCCGGCAGCTACTTCCTTCTAACAGGTTGGTTTTGGGTCAGCTGGACTTATAGGACTTAGGGTTACGCCTCCAACCCTCCAAAAAAGCCTAACCCTAGTTATAACCTTGTAACCCAAAGCCTAAGCCCGAAATCCTAAACCCTAAACCCTAAACCCGTTATGAGCATGATTACAGGGTTTCTAGGCGATACTGAGTTGAAGTACCGGTCAAATCTGCCAAGTGAAGCTCACCAGTCGCATCCCACCACCTGTAGCCCGTAGTTCAGTACTTTTTACCTGGCAAACCCTCAACTCTAAACCCTAAACCCTAAACCCTAAACCCCAAACCCCAAACCCCAAACCCCAACCCCAAACCCCAAACCCCAAACCCCAAACCCTAAACCCTAAACCTCAAACCCTAAACCCTAAACCCTAAACCCTAAACCCAGTTCCTTCCTAGCACGTCATGGTTCCTCTGCCCAGAGTCTCAACACCACCAAGCCAGGGTCTGCCCTAAACCCTAAACCCTAAACCCTAAACCCTAAACCCTAAACCCTAAACCTAAACCCGGTTATGCGAGCGCTTTAGGGTTTCAGCCTTAGGGTTAAGTGCCTTGTGTAGGTTTAGTAGGGTTGAGGCTCAAGTTTTTTCGGGTTCATGTCCAGGGTTTATACCGTTTGAGGGTTTAGGGTTTAGGGTTCGTCTAGGGTTTCTACCATCCATGGGGTTTAGGGTAGAGTTTTTTCGGGTTTTAGTGTTCATGTCTAGGGTTTGTACCAGTTATGGGGTGCGGTGAAGCTTTTTAGGGTTTAGTGTTCGTGGCTAGGGTTCATACCAGTTACAGGGATTTTGGTTCAGTTTAAGTACAGTGTATACCGTTTCTGGTGTTTGGGGTTGATTTTTTCATTATGATTCAGGGTTTATGTCTAGGGTTTATGCCATTTACAGGGTGTAGGGTTAAGTTTCCAGGGTTCAGACATATCCCGGGTTTTATACCATTTGTAGGGCGTAGGGTTGAATGACACCCCGAAGCCGAAACTAGGTCGGCCCTTGGGATAGGTTTATAGTTTCCCTTATGGGGCTTAGGAGGATCATGTTCAGGAGCGTGTTTTTTCAGAGGGTTTTGAGGGCCATCCTAGTAGCCCTAAACCCTAAACCCTAAAGCCTAAACCCCGCCTTCTCCGCACAGTCCATCACGGGCGTGAACATGCCAGCGACGCAGCTCCAGATTGCCATGGCCCTGCCCCCACGGTTGTTGAGTCGCGGGGCTCGGAAGCTTCGGCAGAAGGTTGAAGTGCTCCTGTTCTTTGAGTGTCTTCATACGCCTCATGAGTCTGTTGGCAATTTGTTGTAGGGTTTGTCGTTTGTTTAGGAAAATGGTAGCGTGAATGTGTGGGTGTGTGTTTTTGTTTTTTGTGTTTTCTTGGGGCTGGGAGGGGGGGGGGGGGTTGGGGCTTCAGGGCTTGTAGGCCATCTAGGATCGATAGGGTTTAAGGGGACTAGGAGGCGGGTGACAGTTTGTCGGTCATCAATCTCGAAGGAGTTCCTTGAAGGGACGAGGCGGCGGTTTGTTGAGTCGGAGTTGAGGTAGGTGTGTGTGTGTGTGTGTCTAAGCATTTTAGAGGCAGAAGTCGTCGTCGTCGTCGTCGTCGTCGTCGTCGTCGTCGTCGTATTAATGTACTGTTCTTCTTCTTTAGTAACCCGAAACCCTAGACCCGAAACCCTAAGCCCTGTACTGTCATTCTCCTGTGTGTTCTTTTGGTCTTTTGGTGGGAGGTCTGGTCTGTGAGCTGAGATGGCCTGATTTCAGACCTTCTGACCGGAACTGCAGATTGTTTAAGGGTTTCGAGTTTAAGGTTTAGGGTTTAGGGACCAGAACTGCAGATTGTTTAAGGGTTTCGAGTTTAAGGTTTAGGGTTTAGGGTTTAGGGTTTAGGGTTTAGGGGTATGGCTTGGGGGGTGGGGGGGGAGGGGGCCGCCATTGTCACCGAAGCCGTCTTTGCCACTCCCTTATCGGCTGATTATCTCAAGCACAAAAACGAAGAATGTAGGGGTTGGAGTCTCTATATACCTGTACTATGAGAACCTATTCGAATTGTTGAGGCCGCTGTAGTAGAAAAAAATAGCTCCCGAGCCTAAGCCCCAAACGCGAGCCCATTTCTTCAACACAAATCAAAAAGCCTTAAACCCCATGACCTTAAAGATGAAAAGCCTATAGACTGGTTTCGAAACCCGATCAACCCTGTGACCCTGAAACCTCATAGCCCGATAACCCTGTAACCCTACACTGGCCCCACATCCCTGAACCGGGACCCCACCTGAGCTAACCCTAAACCCTATAAACCCTATAAACCCTATAAACCCTATAAACCCTATAAACCCTATAAACCCTATATACCCTATAAACCCTATAAACCCTATAAACCCTATAAGCCCTATAAGCCCTATAAGCCCTATAAGCCCTATAAACCCTATAAACCCTATAAACCCTATAAACCCTAAACCCTAAACAGCACTCAGCGCACAACCCACAACCCTCAATCCTGGCTCTGCCCCTGGAAGCCCTAAGCCCTAAACCCTAAAACCCTAAAACCCGAAAACCCGAAAACCCTAAACCCTATAGACCCTAAACCCTCTTGTTCGGCGCCAGGGCATTGCGCTCCACAACATTCCGGACATCCGGAGGACTGGGTGTGCTGTAGGACCTGTTTCGCGCAGCCTTGTAAGCCTTAACCCCTAGAACCGAAATCATAAACCCTGAAGCCCTGAACCCTATACGCCCTACAAACCCTACGCCCTCAACCCTAAACCCTAAACCCCAAACCCTAAGCCCTGCAAACCCTGAGCCCTAAATCTCAAATCCAGAGCCCAACTGCCTGCGGCAGGTTCTACGGCTACGACCCGCTGGCTCCTGAGCCAGGGTAGGTACGTAGGGTTTAGGGTTTAGGGTTTGGGCTTTAGGGTTTAGGGTTTAGGGACTAGGATTATGGGATTTATAGGGTTGATAGGGTTTATAGGGTTTATAGGGTTTATAGGGTGTATAGGGTTTATAGGGTGTATAAGTGGAAAGGGTTTAGGGTTTGGGGTTTGGTGTTAGGGTGTAGGGTGAAGGGCCGAAGGGGTTCATGATCGGGCCGCATGGGAGGGGTTGGGGCTTTCGCAGGCCCTGAACTACCTTAAGCCCGACACCCTAACCTCCTGTAGGCCCTGCAGGCTTTAGGCTTCAGGTGTTCCTGTGCTTCGGGTTCAGTGGGTTTAGGGCTTAGGGCTGGTTAGAACTATTCTGTGTCTGGGGGTCTGATGCTTCGGGGGTATGTCTTCAGCTGAACCTAAAATCCTAAGCCTAAGGCCCTTAACCCCACACCCTACAAATCCTGAAGCCCCTAATCCCTATACCCTCCAATGATAATCCCTAACCAGCCCTAAACCCTAAACCCTAAACCCTAAACCCCAAACCCTGAACCCTAAACTACCCTAAACTACCCTAAACCCTACACCCTACACCCTACACCCTAAACCCTAAACCCTAAACCCTAAACCCTAAACCCTAAACCCTAAACCCTAAACCCTAAACCCTAAACCCTAAACCCTAAACCGAAACCGTAAGCCAGAAGTCTCGGCTTTGAGGTCCGAGTGCTCCAAGATCGACTTCTTCGCCGTCGACTACCCGCCCATTACCACGGTGCACCCCATCCTGCTTAAAATTGAGGGTTTAGGGTTTAGGCTTAGGGTTTAGGGTTTAGGGTTTAGGGTTTAGGGTTTAGGGTTTAGGGTTTAGGGTTTAGGGTTTGAAGATGACTTTGCTATCGGAGGCCTAGAATCAGGTTGGGGGTCTAGGTTCAGGGTGTAGGGTTTTGATACACTTTGTGGTTCGGTTCAGCGTGAGTTTTGGCTCAGTTTAGGCTGTAGGGGGCGCTCGGAGTGCCCCTACACCCTAATAACCCTAAACCCAGAAACTCCCTACCGAAGTGTTGCAAGGAGGCACCAAGTCATCCGAAAGCTTACAAACTCTCGCTGGTCTTTCGGCTTTGGCCAAGGGGATGGCCTGGAGCTCATGTTTATACGTTTATGCGTTGTTTTGGTGAAGGGTTTGGGGTTCAAGGGCTGCTTTTTTAGATTTTAGGGTTTAAGAGTTTGGGTTACCTTAGAAGCCTCTAAGCGTTTCATAAAGAAAGGCCCCTTAAAACGGCACGTCTCGCTTAACAAAGGCAGCCGCCACAATTACCCCAAAGCCTCAACCCTAAACCCTAAACCCTAAACCCTAAACCCTAAACCCTAAACCCTAAACCCTAAACCTAAGCCCTAAACCCTAAACCCTAAACCCTAAACCCTAAACCCTAAACCCTCAGCCGCTTTCGCCCGCCAGCACTGCTGCGCCTCCCGCATCACGGCCGAGAATCCGGACGAGGGCTTCAAGCCCACCAGCGGCAAGATCAACAGCGTGAGGCGGGCGGTTTAGGGTTTAGGGTTTAGGGTTTAGGGTTTAGGGTTTAGGGTTTAGGGTTTAGGGTTCAGAGTTTAGGGTTTAGGGTTGCTTGAGCAGCTCTTAGGTTCTATTCTACATGGCCGGTTCTCAACGTTATGGTCCCCTTTTTTGGTACTCTGAAGAATAGGGGCCGCCTGATAGTAAGGATCCCCTCAGCAGGGGCCACAATTTAGAGAAATCACCACACGGGGTTAGGGGTTGAAGGGGGTTGAAGGGGTTTACGGAAGTTTCTTGCGTTCGGTGTAGAGGAAACCCTGACCATGCCCATGCTTGCATTAGTCCGCAGATGAGAGTGCGGAGAGTTTAGGGCTGGTTATGTTTGGGATCCGAAGTATAGGCCCTTGATTTGGGTCCCCTTTTATTATATACCAGGCCCTTTAAACAAGGGTAAGGGACCAGACTACGGGCGCATGGTTCCAACCTGAAAGGCTTTGAGTTTTTTTTCGGATTTAGGGTTTAGGGTTGAGGGTTTAGGGTTTAGGGCTTCGTCAGCTACAGAAAAGGATGGCTCTGGGTTCTTCAGGCGTGCGTATGGCACTGCAACCCAGCCAAATGGCCTGCAAAAATGGGGCCGCGCAAGATGACTGAAGAAGTCAACCTAAGGCCCCTAAACCCCTAAACCCCTAAACCCCTAAACCCCTAAACCCCTAAACCCCTAAACCCCTAAACCCCTAAACCCCTAGACCCCTAGACCCCTAAACCCCTAAACCCCTAAACCCCTAAACCCCTAAACCCCTAAACCCCTAAACCCCTAAACCCCTAAACCCCTAAACCCCTAAACCCCTAAACCCCTAAACCCCTAAACCCCTAAACCCCTAAACCCCTAAACCCCTGAACCCCTGAACCTCTGAACCCCCTAAACCCCTAAACCCTAAACCCTAAACCGAAGCACCATCCTTCCCCCCAAGCCTGAAAGCACCTCAAGCCACATCAACCTCGAAGGCCGAGCCGTGAATTAAACCACTCATCCTAACCTCCAAAGGCCTCCCAAATTTTGGGGTTTAGGGTTTAGGGTTTAGGGTTTAGGGTTTAGGGTTTAGGGTTTAGGGTTTAGGGTTTAGGGTTTAGGGTTTAGGGTTTAGGGTTTAGCCCAACCCCAAAACCTCCCAATAAGGCTTCCGAAGCCTGAACAATCACAAAGCCACAAAACTCCCGAAGCCGACTCTAAGCCCGACAAAAACCCCTCCCTACACCCGGCTGAGCCCCATAAACCTACACAGAAAGGACTGCTCCCCTTGCATGGCTTTTGATTACTACTACGGATTGTGTGGTTGTAACAAACCCCATGAAACCTCCCTAGCCACTCCAAAACCCCAATAGCCCCCTAAACTGAAACCCGAAACCCTAGACCTAAACCCTAAACCCTAAACCCTAAACCCTATACGGGGGCAGCCGAAAGGGGAAGGGAATCAACCCAAACAGTCGCCAGAGGTTTCACCCTGAACCAACCAGCAAACACCAAGAACTCAAAACTTCTTTTTGCTACCAGGCGCATGGCCCAGTCTTGAGCCAATAAGATTACCGGGTGCATTGACCCTTCAACTTTCAACACCAACTCCTTTCTACAATACCAACTGCAGCTCCGCACTCCCCCTGTCCTAGGATTTCCTAGGACACATTGGAGGTGCAGATCTTTGGCCAAGAACCGCCATTTAGGCAGCAGCCAGCTGCTTGAAATGCACATTATGGTTTTACGTCATCCAGGACGAACCTTCAGCTCATTGGCCGAATCCCTTACCATTGAGGATTTCTTCACCTCGCACTTGAAAAGGTTTACGTTCCAGCGGCCCGTGCCCCACCAAGGAACTCAGCATTCACCACCCAGCCATCCTTGAGGCAATGCTTACAAAGCGTCTTAGCCCTGGGCTGTGAATATCGCAGAACATCACAGTCACTGCTTGCGTGCATACAGTTCCCACCCACTGTTGTATACAAAGTGGCACTCGCAGGAATAACCACCACTTTCTTGATCCACAGCCATTTATACAGCCGCCGAAAGAGGCACCATGCCAATTCCCAGAGTATAATTGCTGCCACCAAATACGCAACAAGGTCTGAATTGTTGATAACCATTTCAATACCTTGAGCCAGAACCATAACCGTAGATGTGTTGGCGACCTTGCACACCCCTTCTTCTGAGCAGAAGAAACCAGCATTTGACACTTCTTCTCCACCAGTTGCCATCCCTTGCAGAGATGCAGCCACCATCATGACCGCCATTGCAAGCGAGGCCCTTTTCAAGTCAGTTCCTTGCACCAGCAGTTGGAGACCCCAAAGTGCCTTTTGCTTTGCATACACCTGTCCACTCATCAATTTTGTCAACAGGTCAGCGATCATATACTCACCGCGAAGATGCGCTATCACCATGTAACCACGGTCCACCAGAGACCTGACACCGGCTGCTCGAATTCTCAGGTGTCTTGTCCTCCAGCTTCCAGCAGGATATTGAATGATCGAGCACGTCGAAACCGAATCTGTATACAGCACTTTTTGCAGCGATTCTTCACCCGTTCCAACCAAAGCGGCAATTATAGGGGTGCACGACTGAATCATCGTTGCTCCCTCTATAGACGCATGCAACTCAGCTTCAGCAGTACTTAAAGCCACCGTTGATTGTCTCTGCAATGCCCACATCACTGGACAATCACCCCAAACCACCACCGCTCCTGAGTGGCTCTTTTCGTTTTCACCTGCTGCAAAGCTAGCATCCGCGTAGGACTCCACCACCTTGACGCCTCGCCCATAACGCACACCTCATTCCTTTCTTTTTCGCATGTTGCGATTGCTCCAAACGTCAGGCCTAACGTTGGAGTTGCAGCAAGGTATCGAAATACCTCCTCAGCCTTTTTAACCACAAATCGCGGCCTTCGGGATGTCCACAAAGACAACTGGCTTGCGCAGAAAGCCAAATCAGGTCGAGTTTTGATTGCCACCCAGAGGAACTCCCCTACGGCACCTTGAGCCGCTCGCAAGGAAGGAATATCCACCTCCTCTTCTTCACCTGGAGTTTCTTTCACCATTGGCAGGTTACTACCTTTTCCAGTTTCATCAATCTGATACCCTCTTCGGTTCAGCAAATCTCTCACGAAGTCCTCCTGGTTGAGAAAGAAGCTGCCATTTCGATACCAGATTTGGACACCCAAAAACTTCAAGAATCCATCACCACAGCCTGGACCACAGAACTCGGGTTCAGAAGTTTTCCACTCCTTCCTGATCTGTTCCAAGGCCTCCCGGAGCACTGTCATAGTCCCAGCCATCAAAAAATCATCCACGTAAAGACCCATTGTCCCTACCAACTTGCTTGCACCTTCCGGCTTCTCTTGTGCCGTAATAAGGAACAGACTTGGGTCTGCATTGGACCTCTGAAAGCTCATTGCTTGTCCATCCTTTGACACCCAAGACATCCCTTGAAGACGTTGGTCTCGCCACTCCACCCATGCTGCAGGACTTTCGGCCAAACCGTACAAGGCCTTCCTCACAATCCACCGCTCCTCTTTTGTGCAAAGACCCAATTTCACCGCCGCCCTTGGGGGCTGCACCACCACCAAACGCCCTTCTCTTTGCGCCCTATTCATCGGCGCCGTCAGAAAAGCTTTGGAAATGTCTAAGCCAGCGATGATCCACACCATACATGCCGCGTGCCTCACTTGACACCTAAATGTAGTTGAATCTAAACCAGGAGCGCACAGCGAGTGACGACTGAGGGACCTCGGCCCTTCATATTCTGTAGCTGCCGTTGACGAAATAAAGTTTCCACATGCACAGATACGGGCACGTCGCCTCCCTGTCCCTTGCTTCCGGGTAAACACCACCAGACTGGGAACGTACTCAATCACCGGTGCATTAGGCTCTTCCGCCAATTTGTCCAGCTTTTCTTGAGTTGTTGGTTCCACCACCTCCAACTCTTTCACCAAAGACGTCACCGCGTCCGACAATGATTCCCTCCACTTTTCCAGCTCTTGCATGGCTTCTTGTGTAGGGATTGTTTTTGTTTGCAGGAACTCAACCTCCTCTGCTGCCTCAAGCGCGGTATTTTCTTGTACCATTTGCTGAACTTGAGCTGATTTGACCAAAAACTTCGATAGCTGTTCCTCAGCCCTTTTTGCTTTAACCAGCCATTCTCTAGTCTCTAATCCTTTTTCTCCATTCGACTCATTGGCCGATCCATGGAACTCGTCCAAAACGCAACATTCCTGTTCAGCAATTAGGCGTCGAATACTCAAATGCTCCTCTAGAGACCATTGATGCGCTTCGAACACAGCGTAGTCGACTTCCTCTGCAAGGTCGTCCAGCGAGGTCTCTTTCAACGTCATTTTTAACCATTTCCTTTTTTCACCTTCTTCAGCTTGTGGTTCCGGAAGAGGAAACTTGCATTGGAGAAGATAGCACCTATCCTTGTAGCTCAAACGCTCCATAAAAACAGGTGTGTACCCTGTCAAGGATACCCTGTTCCCTTTCCAAGGCATAGGGCCGTGCAGCTTTCTCGGAAAGAACGACATGAAGTTCCAGTGGATATCGACCAATTTTCCAGGTAAGACTTTCTTCCCATAGGATTGCTCCACCACTTCAGCTCCTTCCTCTAAAACCTTTTCATCCTCAACCCACAGCTGACCATCTTTATAGTCACCAAAGCCACACACATAATTGCAGCAATGCTTTTCATTGTGACTATCCCTATGCAATGACACCGGAGCATTGCACGAGATCTGAAGAGCAGAAAATTTGGCTTCAGGATTGTGGTGCCTCACGAATGATGCCAAATAACGACATAGCCATGGTCTTCGATGAGTCTCTTTTGTAATACCACACACTCCGCCATGAGTATAGTGGCCCAACACCAGAGCTCGCGTACTTGTGCACCAATTGTTGATACCACCTCTTCGATTCAGCCTCTTTGGGTACACAATCCCTTCCAAAAGCTCCTCACAGTCCACGTAATCATACATAGACCTTTCATACATTGACTTGGCTTTTTGCTCTTCTTTTTCCAACTGAGTTCCATCCTCGGCAGTCTCACTTTTGCAGACCAAATAAGCATTTTCATGAGGAGAACAGCATGTCGGCCAATACTCATCACCAGGAACATTGTCCTCAACATCTGCATTTTCTTCCAGCTCCCCCAGACCCTGCATGTCATCCTCGAAAATTTCTAAGGGCGGACTCTCGCCCCGCTTGCCCACATGACCACGCAGTGAAGAGGCCGGGCTTTTTTCAATCAACCGATGGCGAACTGGAGGATCGCGAGGCGGAGGTAAAGGAGGACCTTCCTCATCAGCAAACCGAAGCGCCGGTTTTTTCCCCTTGAGACGATGCTCTGGAGGAGAAGGCTCCTGTTCTTCTACCACCCCTTCCAGCTCCAATTCAGGCGGTTCCTTTATATTGGAAAAAATCGTAGTGCAGGGAAATAACACCAGTTCATCCGGATCTTTTGCAGTCCCTTGAGCTTCCACCCAATAACCACCAGGTAGGTCATCGCATGGACCCAAAAGAAGCGCCGGCTGCGTACGATCGACCCATTGCCGACCTTTCTTTGTTCCATCCGGACCCAGCAACTCCCACGGACGACGTTTGACTTGAATCTGAGCACCAAAGGGAAGCAATGCTTTCGGGTTTAACCCCAACTCCCTTTCAGCTTTATGCCACCGTAACATTGACCAATGGCGAGCAGCCAGTGCCCAGTACGCCGGCCCGAGTCGCGCCTCCTTTAAGAGCGACCTCACACCACGTTTGAATAAACCCACGCATGCTTCAGCGCGCCCATTTGTTTGCGGGACTCCAGGATCACCAGTGGTCCTATATATCAGACGAGTTTCACAAAAGGACCGGAAGCGTGCATTGACAAACTCCCCCGCTCGATCTGCGTGGATTCTCAACACCGGATACCCATGTCTCTGCAAGCGCACCATCATTCTTTGAACGCCGACAAAACAGTTGTTTGCTGTTTATCCACAATCGGCTCCACCATAACGAAGTTGATCATACGGACAGGTTGGGTCAAGTGGTCCTTCAGTTCCTTCCAGGATTTTTCAGAAGCTTGGATTTTCAACACCTCTGCCTCCAGAACTGGCGCAGGTTCCACCGGCGCAGAGTCTTCCTCCTCGAAGTTAGCGACTGCATCGCCTAACCATTCTCCGACACCAGCACCTTCATCTGCCACCTGATCTTCCACCTCATCCGCATCTTCCTCCTTTTCTGGAGGGCGACCCACATTGGGATCCAACATTGGAAACTGATACACACCAATAACAGCGTGTCGTGGCTTCTGCTGGTGAGCATCCTTTGAACACTTGTATGGACCCGCCAAGTCCAATGATAAAGTGTAAGCATCCCCATGCTTCCGCCTCAAATGGCGACGCTCCTTTCCAGCGGCAGACACACAGATTTGACAATCACGTCTGAAAGGAATATGCCCCCTTAGGCAATGGTCACGGAAAGCTCGCTCCTCAGCTGTCAACCTCCGTAACGTTCCTTCTCGTTCTTCCTTTTTTAACACCATAGCTTCCCGTTCAGCATCGCTCTCATGCAACCATTTTGCCAACCTGTGACGTATTCTTTTAACCAATCCAAACGCCCATCGCGCCCATATGGAGGATTGTCCAATACGCTCTTCCAGGGTAGAAGCGAATGTTGCCGACCACGGAACAACCACGCGAACCTGTTCCAACGATTCCCATAGTTCCATATCAGACACCAGGAAAGTCGTAGGTTTCACCAGAGCATGTCCCAATGCTCCTTGATCAAAGTGTGCAGCGTACATTCCATAACGCTCACAAAAGCTTTTCACCTCTGGCCAACTCCAGAAGGTAGGACTTGAGAACCCTTCCTGAGAACCATCCACCAGATCCTCAGCACTCAAGACCGTTTTGCCGTTCTGAGAGAAATCTTTCCCTATGAGTTCAGGGTCCCCAGGGCTTTCCATGCCAAAGAAGACAGAACTTCCATTGATGACTTCAGCAGTTCCACACCTTGAATGCACCGCCACGTAATATAGGAAAAGCATCTTCAGAAGTAAAACACCATCCTTTTGAGCTAATTCTTGATGTGGCCAAGGAAGACTCTTTAATCCCAACCGTTCAGGCCCACAGCGCCGGCGTAATACAGGTGGACCACCGTCTTCACCTCTCAACCTTGACACTGTCCTGCATGGAGGTCCTCCAACCACAGCAACCACCTTTCCTTCAGCTGCCAGATGCAGAAGATACTTCCAGACGCTCGAATTATGTAGGTCACCGCCTTTTGTCAAATCCAGCTCCAGTACCTCCACATCCCGACTGGAAAAATGCCATTTTTGTTTTCCCGAAAATAGGTGTACCACCACCCTTTTTGCTCGTGCCAGCCGTCTCCTTTTATGACGGTTGAAAGGCAACGCCGCAATATCTCCGCGTGGCAACAGCTCCATCAGCATATTTTCTGGTATATCCCCATAATACCACCGAAGAAATCGCCAACATGCCTGGACGAACTCCTCCTCATTCGCTGACGCTGTCCGCGCTGCGCTTTGCAACGACGCTTTTACAGCCACCTCGTTGTCCGTGTTCGGACACCCTTGAACCATACGTGCCACCTTCAATGCTTGCTTTGGTGAACACCAATCCATTTCATCAATGATCTGAAGCGCCACCTCCTTTTCCAAACAGGGGCACCCATTCAGATCTCGAACGCGAAGTTCCCCCAGAACAGGATGTGAGGCTGTGCACTTGCCACCACGCCACTGAACTCTGAGACCAACCAAAGCGCTCGCTTTGCCAATTGGCACTAGTGGATCTACCATTTCAGGAGTTACCAGGGTCCCACCTGGGGTAATACACATTTCCCGAGATCCAACAGCTAAAGACACCAACACCTTTTGCTGCGGAAGCTGTTCACCAGGACGAAGTGATCTGAGAGGATGTGATGCTCCCGAGTCCAACATGCCCATTCCCGAACACTCATTGGTGTCAGAGACCCTGGCCACATGTGGAACGCATACTCCTCGGCCTTCTCCCTGCTTCGGCAACAACGTGGCATCAGACGAACCGACTCCACAGTCCGCCCTTCCATTCCTCCATTGAGAATGGGACCAAGATGCACGCTGCCTTTCAGCATGCAAAACCATTTTTTCAGCTGTTTTGTAATCCATAACCAAACAGCCATGTTCAAACCGCAAGAGCTGGTCCAGCGAAGATTTTGCACCCACGTGACACATCCCATTGATCACAGTGAGGTTCGCCCCAAACTCCAAAATCAACCAGAGAGGGATAATCAGGGGCCCATTGTCTTCCCTAATCAACGTCCCTTTCTCTGTAATCCTCATTGTCACACCACCAAGCGCGCTTTGCACCATAACAGTAGTGTCGGGTAAATATTCCCATGGAAAAAGCGTCCGCGCAAGATGCGTAGCAGCTGTATCCACCAACGCCACTCTCCCTTCCTGCTGAAACAACCCAGAGCCACATAACATTCTAACACTGGGATCCCCGCTTGATGCTGACTGCGCTGATGACAGTTTCATAGATTTCAGCACTTCCAACGCTTCAGCAAGGACCTGATTGGGTGTTGATGGCGATGAGGGACTTGCAGAACCTTTTTCCAATCCTGCATTAGCCGTCTCATCTCCCCCTTCAGCCACCTCTGCCTTTTTGGCATTTCCCCATTTCGCACCTTTGCCGCCCTTTCCCCCTTTGGGAGAATTCCCTTTAGATCTATTCCTCTCAGGGTTTGAGTCCGCATTGGAACTTACACCATCCTTATATGGACACTGCGGCTGTCGATGGCCAACGGCCCCACACTCAAAACATCTTCCTCGCTCCAGGGAGTCTTTATCATGGCGAAATTTGCAACGGGATCCGAACTTGCAGCCTGCATCAGTCTTCCCATACATCCAACAGAAGGGACGTTCACCATCACCGCTGTACCTTTTTCCTTTCCCTTTGCCTTTATCACCCTCCTCCGTCTCGTCACCAGTTCCCTTTTGGGCTTTGTTTAACCTGGCCCTTTTCTTGGCGTCCGAGTCCTGCTTCACCTCCTGATCACCAGCACTATGCAATAGCAGTTCAAACTCTGCCTGTAACATTTCAGCTAGTTGTGTCGCAGTTTCAGAGGTCGGCGAGTGGTCCACCCCCAATTTCTCCCGAAAGGATGCCACTCTGAAATGAACCGTAGGGTGTTTTGCCAGCAACGCGGATGATAAACCATCCAATCCCTTGATAAGCAAGGTAGCGTCCGGCTCGGCTGCTCTCAACTCCCTTAATCGGGAACGCCATTGCGCCCATTGACGCACTCCCTTGATGGCCTCTGAGATCGAGGTTGCTGAAGATGGTTGCACCAAGAAGTTCAACATTGTGCTGCGCTCATTTGCTCCACCTGGTTGGTAGACCGTCAGCATTTTGTAAAATATCATCACTGACCCCAACATTCGAGTGGAAACGATCTCGGTCTTCAATCTCTCCGGAATCGCCTGTAGCAGTAAAGACACCGCTCTCTGCTCCAACAAAACATGCACAGTTTGAACCACTTTGAGCCCTTCCAGCTCAGCCTTGATGCCCAACCTTTCCAGCGGAGAAACACTCAACCATTTGGCATACGCTTGATATGCCTTTGAATAGACGCATTGCCACCACACTCTTCCTGTATCTGTCAGTGAAGACAACATTGGTTCGATCATTGCGATCCAATCACCCAGTGCCGTCGGCGGATTGCTTGGTGTGTAGTCTGCCAAAGTAGGAAGTAGGAAGGCTCATCACATGCTTCCCAAGAGCCTCCGGACGTTCGGTTCCAGAACTATCACCAATGATTGGCATACCACGTGGCACCACTGCTCCAGGAGGTAAACTGACCCTACCACCAGGCCCTTGAGGCAGTCCATGTCCTATACCAGGCGTAACAGCTGTGAGCGGAACCTTTTCTAATTCCAACTTCCCAGCGACCATTTTCCACCGATACGGAACATCATCCACCATTGTATATCCACCCGATCCTGCTGAGTTCTCTTGCGTCGTAGTTTCCCGGGCTGAAACAAAACCGGGCTGGTTCCCCACAAGTGCGGCAGAACCATCAGCACCTGACGGCAAGGAAGTAATCGGAACATGTGTTAAACCAGGTGGTCCACTTGCGTATCCACTACTTGCAGGACCTCCCGTGGGGTGATTCAATGGAGGCAATCTGGAGGGTTTCTTCCCTTCAGCTACATGCATCATTGGCACTTCTTTTTCATCCTCCACTTGAGCGTCCCCCTTCCTGGACCCAGGCAAGGATTGAAGATCACAACCCTTTGGCAGGTCGTAGCCCTCAATAGGCAGCCATGTCCCATCAGGCAACACAGTCCAAAAACCACCCATACCATCCGTGTAGAAGACTTGTCCTGGCAGGTACTGTTTCTCTGGAGTCATTCCCAAAGGATATGCGGCATTTGCGTCCACCACTCCAGTGCTCCGTGCTCTCGAAGCTGACCCTGATGCAGCAGAGGTATAGCTTTTCTCCTCCACCCGATGCAACCTGTTCCCCAGCTCCTTTGTTTGCGCAAGCAACTCCTTAAGCGCACGCTTTACCACCGCCATATCTTCACTTTGTTCTTCCCCACCAACATCAGGAATGAGCTCTTCCTCTACTTGCGCTCCACCAATAGTACCTCGTTCCATCTGGCCCATTAAGCCTGACGATGGCCTCTCAGCTGGTGCCGGTTCCCGATCCCGAAGTTCTGGCAACGACGGTGGCCTTCTTGTTTCTTCACCACTTCTATCCCCTCCGCTCGCAGGAAGACTTGCTGGCCTTGAGTGCCTCAGTCTCATTTCTTCTTGAGCCCGCTCGCTCCAGAAAGGATTTGCTGCTGGAACCGGAACCACTTCGTTTTCCACCTGAGACGTTGGTTGAATCATTGCAACCTCCCTACCATCTGTCAGCGCTTGTACCACTTGTTGTCGTTCTTCACCCCCATCACCACGATTTCCTTCGGCTTCATTGGCCGTGGGCGACAGTCCAGGCTCAGAGCGACGCCGCATCATGTCCATGGCGTTAAACAAACGAAAAATCTTTACCTATACCGCAGGAAGCCTAATTTGGGCTCATAACCTACGGGGGCAACCGAAAGGGGAAGGGAATCAACCCAAACAGTCGCCAGAGGTTTCACCCTGAACCAACCAGCAAACACCAAGAACTCAAAACTTCTTTTTGCTACCAGGCGCATGGCCCAGTCTTGAGCCAATAAGATTACCGGGTGCATTGACCCTTCAACTTTCAACGCCAACTCCTTTCTACAATACCAACTGCAGCTCCGCACCCTAAACCCTAAACCCTAAACCCTAAACCCTAAACCCTAAACCCTAAACCCTAAACCCTAAACCCTAAACCCTAAACCCTAAACCCTAAACCCTAAACCCTAAACCCTAAACCCTACCTGCCCTCCCCCATCCCAAAAGAGCAGGTTCCAGTCCGCTGGCGACTGCTGGGGCTACTTCAGCGTCGGCCTCAAGGCAGGGCTCGGGGTTTGGGGTTTAGGGTGTAGGGTTTAGGGTTAGGGGTTAGGGGTTTAGGGTTTAGGGTTTAGGGTCTACACTACATGCCTTCTAGGAACTGCAGGTCTTGAGGTTCAAGAGTTCAGAGGGTTCAGGGGGTGACGTGCAGAACTCCCTAAGCCTTTCACCCTCAAGCCGGTGGTTGGGGTTTTCAGTTCATTCGTGGCTGTTTTAAACGTTTTTTCCCTGAGCCCTATAAGCCTCAGCGCGCCAGCCCTGCACCCCAAAAAAGTGTCTTGGGCTTGTGGTCCAGGCCTAAACGCCTAAAGCGCCCAAACGTCCTTAAACTCAAAGGCTCACCTCTATGGATGCCTTGAAGCCAAACATCTGCCGTGCTGAGAAAGATACTCTTGTATCTCAAGTCACAGCATATGAAAAAACCCCAAGAGACCCCCCCCCCCCCCCGATCCCTTCAAACTAGGATCGGGGGTATCGTCCTCATACATACAGACAAGTTATGTGGTCAGTTCTCAAAACGATGGTCGTTGTTGGGTACCCTGAATAAGGGGGGCCGCCTCATATTAGTAACCCCAAAAAGGACCATATTTTAGAGAAGTGACCATGTAGTAAGGGACAGGTACCGTCCTGCAGCGACCAAACTTTAGCATGTTCAAGTGTACGGGAAGCACATGACCGTTCACAGTCAACCCCTCGCCTGCTTTCTCAGAAAGGGGGACCCGAACTGCGGACAGATATCTTCATGAAAGAAATACTTGGAGGTTCAAGGGTGCTTCTAACCCAAATCATAACTGTAGTTATCACCTACTTAGGGGACTTAGGGGGATCATTGCTGCAGCTATGATTTGCGTTATAAGTACCCATGAACCTCCAAGAAGAGGAATGCCAGCAGAGCGCATGATTTCATGGAGAAGTGTGGGATGTTCCCCCTTATACTCCAGTCCTTAACGGGGATTACAATGGGTACCTATAAAGGACTGGCAGTATAAGGAGGAACATCCCAACCCTAAACCCTACGTAGTACCCTAAACCCTAAATCCCAAGTGGAGTGTAGTAGGCCTTTTGCCAGCAACGCTTATTGTAGAATGGCAGCCCTGCCGCCTGTTTCCTCGAGGACCAAATGAACCCTAAAGGGGTTTAGGGTTTAGGATTTAGGGTTTAGGGCTTAGGGTGGACCATATACGGACTATACTACCAGTATCGGGTATATGACCCCAACTTTAGGGTACATTTTGTCCCCTAAATTTTGGCCATGTGCACAACCTCCTGCAGACGGTGTTTACTTGGTAGCCTTGTTAAGCCTCCATAGCCATACCCCAGAAAACCCGGCACCCTCAACCCTAAACCCTAAATCCTAAGCCCTAAATCTTCAACCCTAAACTCTAAACCCTCAACCCTAAACCCTAAGCCCGATATCCTAAACCCTGATCCGAATGCAGGGCGGCATTCACGAGTTCGCCGACTCCCAGTTCGGGCACATCTTCGCCAAGGGCCCGGATCGCGAAGCGGCGAGGCCTGCCTCAGGGCTTGAGGGTTGAGGGTTTAGGGTTTAGGGCTTAGGGTTTAGGGTTTAGGGTTTAGGGTTTAGGGTTTAGGGTTTTAGGGTTTAGGGTTTAGGGTTTAGGGCTTAGGGTTTGGGGTTGCTTAGGGTTTAGGGTTCAGGGTTTAGGGGTGTAACAGTATAACCCTATATAATCCCCAAACCCTAGTAGAACCTGAACCGAAACCCGAAACCCTGCCTACACATGTTTTTTCGTGGATGAACTGAAAGGCACGCGTTGGGATGTTCCACCTTACACTAACAGTCCTTAATAGGGATTACAGTACCCCCGATTGTAATCCCCATCAAGGAGTGTTAGTATAAGGGGGAACATCCCAAGGCAGAGGCAGCTGGGAGAGCTTTTGGGGATTGGCTCGGGTCCAACAAGCCGGCTTGATGGGCCGTGCATGTTGAGGCCATTGAGGTTTCAGTTCATCCGCATGGCTTCCCAACATTCCCAGGGTCACTCGTGGCTTGTGGGTTGTTAAGTTGAGTTTTTTTACCCTAAACCCTAAACCCTGAACCCGAAACCCTAAACCCTGGACACCAAACCCTAAACCCTAAACCTGCCCTCAGCGTGCACCTTTAGAATTTATCGAGAGGGTATTTTGGCAGCTTCCTCCTTTCACGTGTTTGGGTTTAGGACCCTAATTTGGGCGGGTGGATATGGGGGTTTACGATATTGGGGGTACCTTATTGGATTCCTTCTTATAAGGGGATCCTGCTATTCGACATTATATATCAGGGGTCCCTTCTTCCACCCTAAACCCGAAACCCTAAACCCCAAAACCCCAAACCCTAAACCCTAAGCTCCCATATATAGCAGCTGCCAGGAAGAGCTTGCGCTTTGCGCTCATGAACCTTGATATCTCCGGAGACATCCGCCATCCCGCCTGCAGCTGAGGGCAGGTTTAGGGTTTGGGGTTCAGGGTTTCGGGTTTAGGGTTTACGGTTTAGGGTTTAGGGTTTGGGGTTCAGGGTTCAGGGTTTAGGGTTTAGGGTTTGGCGCTCAGATTTTACGGTTGTTGGTTTAGGGTATTGGGCCAGGGGGTGTAGGGCTTAGGAACCTCCGATTGTATTTGTTGGGCGTGCCGGTACGAGGCGTGCCTCGTTTCGTGGTCTGCAAAATTTATCTAGCAAGAAGGTCCTCCAGATGACGGTCGAAGGGGGGGGGGGGGAAGGTGCATAGGGAAGCGTACGGAAGCTTAAGGTGGCAATAAGTAATAAGGGAGCATAAGAAATTACGAGGTTGCCTGCGGCCCTTGGAAAAGCCCCTCCTTGAAGATATTGGAACAACGAACATGTCTCAGGTTTGGGGACTTGGGGGGACCTTCCTTTTCAGACCTCCCCCTCTCCCAGGAATGAATAGCAGCCCTGAACCCAACATGTAAAGTAGCGTGCACTCAAGCTGGAGGCGGAATGATTAGTCACAATTTTTGCAGCCTTTCTGAAACGTCCCAAACCCTAAGCCTCAAACTCTTCCCTAAACCCTAAACCCTAAACCCTGAAGTCTGAACCCTGAAACCGAAACCCGAAGCTGTTCAAGCTCGCAAGGTGGACTACCTGGTGGACCTGCTTGAAACCAAGTCATACAAGGAGCCAAGCGCCTGAACCCGAAGCCCCGAACCCCTAAACCGCTGAACCCGAATCCCTGGACCCTGAACCCTAAACCAAAAACCCTGAACCATAAGCACAACTCAGAGCCTGAACTGATTCAAATTCATGTCGGGCTGAACCTAAACCTCAAAAGTCGCCCTAAACACTAAACCTTGCACAAAAACCTGGAACTCTGAACCCTCAAGCCACATAGGGTGCAGGGGTTTAGGGCTTTTAGCAGGAGTTTTAGTGCTACGCTTTGGGCTCATGAACCAGGAGGCGCCAGGCTTAGGGGAGGATCTCTAAAACCGAAAGCCTTTGGAAGAGGAGCTGGGACGCTAGGGTAAACGGGTGGTTTAGGGTTTAGGGTAAAGGGGTGGTTTGTTTGCCCAGGGCAGATTCAGATTATGAAGCGAGGGGCGGGGGGTCGATTTGAGGATGGACGCCGTAAACCCTGTATTGTATTGGGCCCCATAGAGTTTGGGGTTTAGGATTTAGGGCTTGCTCAGGAGCTCCATTCGAGCTGGGGTGGGGTTCCTTCAGCCGTACACAGCTGTTGGAACCCCCAACAGCGCTGGCACACTGTTTGGGGAACACTTAACATATTCATATACATATCAACAGAATTATACACATACATCTATGTGTATACACATGTAGACTATACATGTATAAGTAGAATATTTTGTCATACATACATATATATATATATACATATATGCATAAATAAAAATAAGTTATATATATATATACACTCTAAATGTGAAGCCTTTTTAGCTGTTGAAAAGTCTCAGCCGGAGCTCTCACACTGAAGCCCCATGTCTACGCGCGCACATATGTGTTTAAGAGTTGTATGATCAAATGAAGAAGCCTAAACCCTAAACCCTAAACCCTAAACCCTTAGAAAGTCTACACATCCTGCCCGCAAGGAGAACACGATTGACACCATGTGGCTAGATGGGCGGGATGCCCAGCTGGGCCGATTGCAAGGTGTCTGTTTCAGGGTTTAGGGTTTAGGGTTTAGGGTTTGCAACCCTAACGTTGGACTGGCTTTAGTATAACAGGGGTCTATAATCACAAGTTTCGAAAATCTATTCAGCGAACCGAGTTTGTTCGGGGTACCGTCTATTATCACAAGTTGTTATCCGGACTTTTTTTGTTTTAAGGGTTTGTGTTTTGGGTTAAGATCTTACGCAGTAAGTCTTGAGGCCCTGAGGGCTTGGGCTCCAGGAATCTCAAAGAGCCAGAGCGCGGAGAGTCCAGAAATCTAAGCCCGGCCAGTTCCATGTAAAGCCTTATGGAAATTCATTACGAAACGAGGCCCCAAACAAATTTTGTGATAGGTAGCCCACTGGCCGGTCAGGTTGTCTTTAGTTGTCTGGCTACCCTCTATAATACCAAGTTTGTTTCGGACAAATTGTTTTTAAGGGTTTGTGTTTAGGGTTAAGGGCTTACGCAGTAAGGCTTGAGGCCCTGAGGGCTTGGGCTCCAGGAATCTTAAAGAGCCAGAGCGCGGAGAATCCAGAAATCTCAGCCCGGCCAGTTCCATGAAAAACCGTATGGAAATTCATTACGAAACGAGGCCCCAATAAATTTTGCGATAGGTAGCCCACGGGCCGGTCAGGCTGTCTTTAGTAAGTTTGTCCGGGTACCCTCTATAATACCAAGTTCTTTTCGGATGATTTGTTTTTAAGGGTTTGTGTTTAGGGTTAAGGGCTTACGCAGTAAGGCTTGAGGCCCTGAGGGCCTTGGGCTCCAGGAATCTTAAAGGCTGGAAAGCTTCAGGCCTTGAGGTCCTAAAGGCTTGAGGCCCTGAGGGCGGTTCCCCCCCCCCCCCCCCCCCCCCCCCCCCCCCCCCCCCCCCCAAATTTGTTTGGGGGGGTCGCCGGGCCACGCGTTTTTGGAGGGTCCAATTTTTGTTGGGGGGGAGGGGGGGGGTGCCCCATACTAAAGACAGTGCAACACTAAACCCTAAACCCTATAACCCCTATAAACCCTAAACCCTAAACCCTCCCCCCCCCCCCGCCCGCCCCGCCATTTCTCCCTCCCGCCCGATGTCCTGGATTCTTGGGGCACACTGGTTCTCGACTCCGCAGCCGGCTGGGACCTGAAACCTGAAACGCGATAACCCAAACATTCGATTCCTTGAGCAAGTCCCGAACCCTTACGCCCTTAACACGATTCCTTCCCTAAACCCCAACTCCTCAAACCCTAAACCCTAAACCCTAAACCCTAAACCCCGACCCCTCAGCCCTGAACAACTTTTCATCGAGGCTGATTGCCAGCAAGGCCATCGCGCCCAGCACGGGCGTCATGGACGTCGCGCGGCAGCAGATGCAAGATGCGCCAGTAGTCTTACTATAGCTACTATACCCTAAGGCTCCAAGTCGCCCAAAGCAGGTATTATTTTCAGACTTTGGACCCCAATGTAGGTGCTATTTGTATACTTGGAGCCCTGGGGATAGGGGCCTGACTAATTACAACAGGGTTTTGGGTTTTGGGTCTATAAGGTTTAGGGTTTAGGGTTAGTTTTACTATAGGGGCTGGAATAATTAGAACAGGGTTTTGGGTTTCGGGTTTGTAAGGTTTTGGGTTTGGGGTTCAGGGGATTGGGGTTTTGGTTTTGTGGGAATATAGGGGCCTGAATAATTAGAAGAGGTTCTGTAGTATTATAATTGCAAAGGGACCATAAGGGTATATTCGTAGTAGCTATTCCGACCCTATATTACTTATTACTTGGCCTGAGTTTTGGAGTCGTATACTTTAATGTTTTTTGGTTCTGGGTTACTATTATGGCTGCGTATACCTAAAACGTACATATGTTTTTGACCAGGGTCTACTCCAAAGTAGGGTAGCCAATCGTACAACTTATTTTTTTGGGTTTCCGTATTTAGTAGGACAAGTTAAGTTTAACCTTTTTTCTCCTTGGCTATTGGGGAAGTAAGTAGTAGAGTTGTAGCGACGGTTCCCCAAAGGTGACCCCGAAGTTGTTTTAGGATTTGGGGTACGGCTCCAGGGTTTAGGGGTAAGGCTCCAGGGTTACGCTTTGTGGTTTCGGGCTCTGGGGCCTTAGGTGCTTTCGGGTTGAGTGCAGGTCGGCTTCTCTGGTTGCCCAAAAACCCAAAGCCCCCAAATTGTCTGCAGTCTGCCCTATAAACTCTCACTAAACCCTAAACCCTAAACCCTGAACTCTTATAAGCCCTAAGCCCTAAGCCCTAAGCCCTAAACCCTAAACCCTAAACCCTAAACCCTAAACCCTAAACCCTACACCCTAAACCCTAAACCCTAAACCCTAAACCCTAAACCCTAAACCCTAAACCCTAAACCCTAAACCCTAAACCCTACACCCTACACCCTACACCCTACACCCTAAACCCTACACCCTAAACCCTAAACCCTAAACCCTAAACCCTAAACCCTAAACCCTAAACCCTAAACCCTAAACCCTAACCCAAACCAGACATCGGATGCCGGACAGGTTGTCTTCTACGCGGCCGTCTACCGTGCCTTTAGCATGGTCAAGACGCGCACGCAGGACGGGTTAGGGTTTAGGGTTTATGGTTTAGGGTTTAGGGTTCAGGGTTCAGGGTCTAGGGTTTAGGGTTGAGGGCTTTAGGATGGTGGGACTTCTCAGCCTAAGAGTACCACGTGGATCAGTTGGACCCAACACCCCGAACCCTGATTAACCCCTAAACCCTCATTAATGAGACACCAGACCCCAAACACCACAAACTGGTCTTCCTTTGCAATTTTTGTTGACTTGACATTCGGGTTTATGGTTTGTGGGGTGTTCCCGCAGTGGGCAGTGATGGAACAGAGCTCTCGATCTTCACAAGGCTTACGTGTGATCAACTATACATCTGTATCCTTGACTTGGTTTACTTTGCTTGAGAGCTTGTGGTTGGAGATGTCTGCCAGGCTGCGTGTGAGGAGAAGTGGGATGTAGGGGCTTCTGAGCCAAAAATGTATTTAGATCCGTCGTAGGATGTTGGGGTCTAGGGTCTAGGGTTTACGGTTTAGGTATATAGGGTTTAGGGTTTAGGGCGGTGCGTGTTGGGTTGGTTTGGGAGCCTTATAGATAAGCGGTGCTCAGTTCTTCGCCATGGGTGTACGTGCAATGAGCTTTATCCCCCAAGCCCTTGGTGATTACAGTACACCCCTAGGTAATACTTGCGGTACAAGCAAGGGCTCTTAGATTCCGAGGCCGAAACCCTTTAACCCCGAACAAGCTAAGCCACAAACCCTGTAGACCAAAAAAGGCTCCTAATGTCCTAAACCTCAACTAGCCCTCATTCCTAAAATCCGAAATCTCCAGAGAACCCTAAACCCAAAAACCTAAGCCCTAAACCCTAAACCCTATAAACCTTGAACCCTAAACCCTAAACCCTAAAAACCCTAAAAGCCCTAAAAACCCTGAACCCTGAACAGCTCACCAGGATGCAATTGCCTCCATGCAGAAGGGCCAGCTGGTGCTGCTGGGGAAGAGCGTTGCCGGCAGATTTGTCTCTTTAGGGTTTAGGGTTTGGGGGTTTGGGGGTTTCGGGGTTTAGGGTTTAGGGTTTAGGGCTTAGGGTTTAGGGTTTGGGGCTTTGGGGCTTTGGGGCTTTGGGGCTTTGGGGCTTTGGGGCTTTGGGGGTTTGGGGGTTTGGGGGTTTGGGGGTTTGGGGGTTTGGGGGTTTGGGGGTTTGGGGGTTTGGGTTTCGGGTTTAGGGTTTGGTGTTCAGGGTTTAGGGTGTAGGGTTTAGGGTAGTCTTTCTTTGGCTAGGGCCTTAGGGTTTCTGGTGTGTACCTTGCGAACCCAATATGTGTGTTGAGGCAAGTACGGATACTGAACACCGTTAGAGTGTCAGCCTTGCTAAGATTCCGGCGAAGACTATGGACTATGGTTTGGGTCCTTGAGGTACTGGCAATGCCCGTCACCTGAAGCCCAAAGCCTAAGCTTTCACCACTGGACACTAGGGCCTTAACCTCCCAATTGTTAGGGTTTAAGGCGTTGGCTGGGTTTAGGGTTTAGGGGTTAGGGGTTAGGGGTTAAGGGTTAGGGTTTAGGGTTTAGGGTTTAGGGTTTAGGGTTTAGGGTTTAGGGTGCCGGGGCTCTGCGCTGTCCGGTGCTTCTGGCGAAACCCCAACTCTGCTCGACAGCTTTAGGGCCCCTACCCCAACTCCTAGAAAGACCGTTTGAAAGAAGTCTTTCGACTCGAATCCCCAAACCCTACATCCTGGAAAGGCCTCCATAAAGCACGCTCTGGAAGATCCTAGAAAGACCTGAACCCCAAACCCTAAACGAACCCTAAACCATAAACCCTAAACCTTAAACCCTAAACCCTAAACCCTAAACCTAAGCCCTAAACCCTAAACCCTTCATCCTAGAAAGACCTTCTTGGGGCCTTAGAATCGGAGCTCTCTCCCCCCGTCCGCAGCAGCCGACAGCGCCACTGCCAGGTGACACGGACGCGCTGGCAAGGGGCCCCGCTGGGTTCCGGGTTTAGGGTTTAGGGTTTAGGGTTAGGGTTTAGGGTTTAGGGTTTAGGGTTTAGGGTTTAGGGTTTAGTAATGGGTAACCTAATTAGGGTTTGTGGTTGATTGGGATGTTCCCTCTTCTTCTAACAGTCCTTCGTAGGGATTGTAGTACTGTAGTACCGCCGATTACAATCCCTATGAAGGACTGCTAGTAGAAGCGGGAACATCCCATTTAGGGTTTAGGGTTTAGGGTTTAGGGTTTAGGGTTTAGAGTTTAGGGTCCGGAAGCAGCTGCAAACACTTCGACCTGTGCATTTGACGGCTTAGGTTTCGGAAAGCCCTGGGTTTCTGAATGGGCGAGTCTACCCTGCAGAAAGGGGCCCTTTATGGGATTCCTGAACCCTAAACCTCTAAACCCTACAGCCCTAAGCCCTAAACCCCAAACCCTAAACCCCAAACCCTAAACCCTAAACCCCAAATCCTAAACCCAAAACCCTAAACCCTAAACCCCTTGAGGTCAGCTTCCCGGTCGAGATCACCTACGACGAGAAGAAATTCTCCTTCCAGGTCTCGAGGCCCCATCCAGCAAGCCGGAGTTTGGGGGTTTGTGGGGTTTAGGGTTTTGGGTTTAAGGTTTAGGGTTTTGGGAAAGGGTTTAGGGTGTGGGGTTTAGGGGGCTTAGGGTTTACAGGTTTGGGGGGCTTAGGGGTTCGCATTTACAGAGTCACTAATTGGCACCGCGTCCTAGACCCTTGGAGCCGGAAAACAGCATGGCCCAAGCGCTTGATTCATGGACTTGTCGTGTGTCGTTTAAGGATATCGACCAGCCTCGCCCGGCAACTTCGGGGCTAGATGCAACACTGCAACCGGTCGAATGCAGCCTGCCCTGGTCAGCATGCCTCTAAACTCTGAACCCTAAACCCCAACCTTAACCCTACACCCCAAACCCTAGACCCTATACCCCAAACCCCAAACTCCTCCAAAACCCTACACCCGAGGTTCTCATCACAGTCATCACAGTCACAGCATCTTCGAATTCATACTCGCAGGGGCTTATCAGAACGTATGAGGGTTGACCCCAACCTTATTCTAACTATTCAGGCTCCTATATTCGTCAAGTGAGTTCTGCTCCATGCTTTTTCAAGCCGTCCGTGACAAGACCCTTCTGCAACTGGAAAGCCCACATCCTAAACCCTAAATCATCACAAGCTAGGACCCCTAGGAAGACATCTCCACACTGCCATTGGTGGGTGGACGAGTTCTGATGCGACCCGTAGCTTTGATTCCAGGAGATCTTGTGGGACTGCGGATGCTCGCGGACCACATTCAAGGGCTCGATCGGCTAGAGGCTGCAGAGTTGCAGCAAGAACTACAGGAGCTGCAGGAGTCAGGGATGATCAATGACGCAGCTCCTCCCGAACAGATGCGCTTGATACAACTCGCAGTCCTTCACAATGATGAAGAAAGCATCCGAATGCTGCAGAAGTACGGGGCTAACTTGGCCTTCGGCCTTGAAACTGCGATGACAGACCCATGGCTCTCTCTGTCTGAGCGAAATGAGCTTGTTCGCTTCCTTTTGAGCCTTGGTGCAGATCCTAAGGTGGAGGAGCAGTTAGAGGCCAAGGCCACGCGGACCATGAAGTACTTCCTTCACCGAGCAAGGAGTTGCGTGGCATTCCAAAAGCTTCGACAAAACCTCCCGCGCCTGGAGAAAATTGGAGCACCCAGTCCGCAAGGAGGCAATGTTCCAGAACTACCGAGATTGCCCGAGATATTCTTTGCTTTGATCGGCCAGTCTGTGGCAGTCGACATTGTGGTCAAGAAAGTCATTGGCTGGGCCGCCTGAAGGGGTCGCCGAAGCCTTTGGTCATGATTTTCTGTGGCCCATCAGACCACGGCAAAACGGAGCTGGCCGAATCACTTTGCCGGCTGTTGGCTGGAGGGTCCAGCCACTTCCACGAAGTGGCTTGTGACCAAATGCAGACCTGCGCAGAAGTTTTTGGTTTAGGGGGCGCATATCAAGGGCGCAAGGAAGCTCACTCAACAACTTCATGAGTTCCCATGACGGTATACCGGGAGTGGTCCTCTTTGACGAGTTCGAAAAGGCAGAGGATTCCTTGGGTGATGCCCTCCTCAATATTTGGGATCGCGGGGAGTGGGAAGACAAGAAGCTGGATGAGGAAGGAAGCCAAACGAAGACAATCGACTGCAGCAGGATGTGTTTTGTTCTGACAACCAACGCCTTCGACAATGACATCAGCAAGTTCGAGCGCGAGAATCCAGGTTTGCGTTTTCAATCTCCGACATCTGAAGTTGAACAAAGGACAGACAAGATTTTGAGGACAAAGGCGCAGAAAAGGTTTTCCCCGTCCTTCGCCGGGCGCATAAGTGCCTTCGTGCCCTTTCTATCCTTCGCACAGGGCGAAGCCATAGAGGAACAAGAAGTACAAGTGCTAGTTGACAAGGCGATGCAGAAGACATTTGATTTCCACAGCGATTCAGAAGCGAATGGCCACACAAGCATCACTGTTTTTGCTCCAGCAAAAACTTGTGGGGACTTTGTGACTCTTGCGCAAACCTTTTTTTCCAAGGAGGAAGGTATGCGTTCGGTGACACGGTGCATGGAGCGTTACATATCTGACATCATTGTGAACATGTGGGCGCAGGGCGACCTTGATCAAAATGAGAGCTATGTGCGCTTCTTTTGCGACCTGGAGCATCGACGACATCTTTCCGGGCTTTGTCCCCACAAGCTGTCGAGATGATTCAAAATCCGAATGTCAGAAAGGATCATCTCAGCCCGGAGGAGCAGTCGTTGTAGGGTTTAGGGTTTAGGGTTTAGGGGGTTTGGGGGTTTGGGGTTTAGGGTTTAGGGTTTAGGGTTTAGGGCTTGGGGCTTAGGGCTTGGGGCTTAGGTTCAAGCCCGCAGGAGCAGAAAGACCTCCAAGAAGCTTTGGAGGCAAGATGTGTTTAGGGTTTAGGGTTTAGGGTTTAGGGTTTAGGGTTAAGTTAGGCTGATGCATGTCAGTGATTACAGCAAGTTAAATTTTAAGCGCGGAGACGGGAGTCTGTTGCTCGTCAGGCAATGGGCATCAGCTTGGACTCCTTCCGTCGCAACTCGGTCTTTCTAAGAAACCGTGCAAGCGCTGCTCGTGCCTTCATTGTCGAAACTTGCAGGTTTTCGTTTATTGGAGAAAGCCTCAGGCAGACGCAAGCTGAAGAAGGTCGCATCAAAGAAGGAGGACTACTTCAAGAGGGCACCCATAGGGAGTCCAAATTTCAACGGCTGAGCGATGCCAACGGCTTTGGGCGAACTGTACAGCTGTTTACTATATGGCAAGAAAAACTCGTGTCCCACTCTGTTGCATGCACTGGGGTCTTCCGCAAGTATATGCAGCTGAGTAGGCTTCTGGGTTCCGAGGGACAAGGGTTGTTGAGGGCTTTCTGGATTTAGGGGTTTAGGGTTTCGGGTTTCGGGTGTAGGGTTTACGGGGCTTGTGCCAGTCTAGGACTCTAGGAGGGGTGCCAGGTGCTTTGGCTCGCCCCTCTGACCCCCCAAAAAATCTCTGTACAACCACCCCTGAGCCCTAAGTAAACCCTCACCCTAAACCCCAAACCCTAAACCCTAAACCTTAAATGTCACCATGTGCAGCGCCCACCTGTCAGGAAGCGATCCGACCTGCACCTTGGGTGCTTTAAGGCACTGCGGTTCAGGGTTTGGGGTTTAGGGTTTAGGGTTATAGGGTTTAGGGTTTAGGGTTTAGGGTTCAGGGTTTGGGCTTTAAGTTTGGGGTTGAGAGTTTGGGATTCAGGGTTTAGGGTTTGGGAGTTAAGTTTGGGGTTCAGAGTTCGGGAATCAGGGTTTAAGGTTTGGGAGTTCAGTTTTGGGTGTAGAGTTTGTGGCTCAGGATTCTAGGCTTTCGTTCAATTGTCGTGCCGACCTTCAGGGGGCTCAGCATTTTGTCCACGGAGCTGTAACCTCAAACCCTTCAAAACCCAAACTTGGGATGTTCCCCCTGAAACTAACAGTCCCCAGGCAGTCCGTAATAGGGTTTACAAGAGGGGAGTACTAGAATCCCAAGGACGGACTGTTCGTATGAGGGGGAACATCCCAACCCTAAACCCTAAACCCTAAACCCTAAACCCTAAACCCTAAACCCTAAACCCTAAACCGCCTTTGGGCCAAGGTATGCCTTCACCATCAACAACAAGACTCTCACTGCCAAGGTCCCTTGTGGTGCAGCCGTCCTCTGCGGCAAAGGGTTTAGGGTTTAGGGTTTAGGGTTTAGGGTTTAGGGTTTAGCGTTTAGGGTTTAGGGTTTAGGGTTTAGGGTTTAGGGTTTAGGGTTTAGGGCAAACCCTACATGCACAGAATCCCAAACCAAGCCTAACCCCAATATCTCAGCCTGTAAGCCCTAAACCTGAACCCCAGACCCTCTACAAGCCCTGAACCCTAAACCGAAAGCCTGAAGTCCCAACCCTACACAAGCCCTGAACTCAAAAGACCGAAACCTCAACCTCAAACCCCATACAAGCCCTAGAAACCCTGCCCCAAACCCCCAATAAACCCTAAATCCAAACCCCCCCAAAACACATCGTCGGTCTAAACCCACCCCAAATCCAAGCCTCAACACTAAGCCCTAAAGCCTCGAAGTCCAAACTCCCAACCCTCTGGAAGGTTTGGGGCTTTTAGAGTTTAGTGTTTAGGGTTTAGAACTCCAAACTCGCCCCTGCGGTTGCCCCCCCCCCCCCCCATTCTCTGCTGAACCCTAAGCCCTAAGCCCTTCTTAGATATTCTGCACTCATTCAGGTCCCCAAGGCAAGGTTTAGGGACAGAGCTCAGCCAGGAATTGACCTTCCCAGGCAGACTGTCTTGGGAACAAGAGAGTTTGTTCCTGATGCCCTTGATTCTTCCTTGGTTGTTGGAAAAGCAAGCTTCCGAACCACACCCTAAACACTAAACCCAACTCTCAAGACGCGACTCCACTTAAACCTTAACCCTAAACCCTGAACCCCAAACCCTAAACTGTAAACCCTAAACCCTAAACCCTAAGTTAAAGGCCCGTTGAAAGTGCGCGCCTGGGGGGTGGCAGGTGCGCGAGCAGCCGGACGGCTCTTTGTACGTGAGCATCGGCCCTTGCCTCGGGCTTTTGAGGAATTAGGGTTTAGGGTTTAGGGTTGAGGCTGGGTTTGGGGTTTAGAGGTTAGGGTTTAGGTTTTTGGGTTTCGGGAAGGGTGCAGTTGTGAGTCGTTGGGGTTCTGGGTGCGGGTTCCGTGTTGTGGGCAAGCGGGCTCGACCTCGTGAAGGTTCTAAGAATAGAATGTTGGTGAATGAATAAGCGAGAGAGCGCGAGGAGAAAGCTCCAAGCTAAAAGAGATCATTTCTGCAGCCCCCTGAAAAAGCGAGTGAAACTAGAGAGTAAGTAGTCATTCCGGAACCCAAATCCTTCTTTTCCTTGTTTTCCTTTCTCTCTGCGGTTCGTCCCTTCTCTTCTGGGGTTAATATGGGTTTGTGTTTTTTTGGGGGGCTCAGGTTTAAGAATGGCACACGGGTTGCACACCCGCGAAACATACCCCGTAACATACCCCGAAACATACCCCCGAAACATACCTCGTAACATACCCCCGAAATTGCAGGTAAAGTAGCTCCTGATGCCGCGAAACATACCCGAAACATACCCCGAAACATACCCCAAAACATACCCGCGAAACATACCCCGATCCCAACACGTGTCACGCGCCTCCCCATTAAAATACAAACCCATATCCCTGTCTCCTGAAAAGGACAGCCTCCCACCCCACCAAACCTTCAACACATCCCCATACTATAGTGGACTACTCAATGCTACTTCTACATTATACATAGATTTTCGATTGTACTGCATGTTTTTAAAGTATACTACGTTATATATATATATATATATGTATATATATATATATACATATATATATATAGATATTGATTTACTTAGTGTTTTAAATTTGTACTTGTATTTATATATCCCAAATCCTAAACCCTAAACCCAATGAGTAGGCTTAAAGCCTCCATCGGCCGAGGCAACATCAGCCAGCAGGTGAAGGGCCAGGAGGAGGCGCTGGGACTCCGCCTGATCATCGGCGCCCCGGCTGAGCTGCACGGAGAGGGGTTTCGGGTTTAGGGTTATAGGGTTTAGGGTTTAGGGTGTAGGGTTTAGGGTTTAGTTTTAGGGTTTAGGGTTTAGGCTTTGGGATAACCCTGAACCCCAAGCTCAGGTTTAGGGGTTGCGAGCTTCGGGTTTCATTCAGGGTTTGAGCACCCCTAAACCCTGGACCGAGCAGGGTTTCGGGTTTGGGGTTGGGGGTCAGGGTTTGGGGTTTAGGGTTTAGGGTTTGGGGTTTGGGAGATGTCTTGGGCAGGGGTTTGATGGGGGTTTTGGAGAGTAGTGTTGGGGAGCGCCTCGAACCCAAAACCCGTTCCGAAACCCCTCAGACCCTCAAGCCCACCGCCTCAAGCCTCAAGCCCAAGATCTCCATCTGCCCGACACAGCCTTCGAAGCCCGAAACCCAAAGCCCTGAGGTGCGCAGACCATCATGGTGCCGACGGTCTACGATCCCTCGGAGCTCCGCTCGGACGTCAACGGCAAGGTGCGCTCGGAGGGAGTGCAGGGTGCCCAACCCCAGAGTACGTTCAGAGGGTCCGTGGAGTGGCCGACCCCAGCGTATCCGCAGCGGATCTGTAGGTGGGATGTTCGAAGTTAAATATTGTATGGTATGTTATGCGTGTGTTGTTTGGGTGGTGGGTGAGTGGGTGGGTGGGTGGGTGGGTGGGTGGGTGGGCGGGGCGAGTGGTTGCGGTGGATAGGGTGCAGGGCTTGTGAGGGCGTATGGTTGCGGGGTTTGAGGATTTCAAGCTCAGGTTGTTAGGGGTTCAGGGTTGGGTTTTAGGTGCGAGGCGTTCGGTGTTTCTAGCATGTAGAAAGACCTGTAGGTTGTTGAGCAAGGCGTGGGTTGAGATCGTCGAGAGCTTTCCACCCAGCAGTTCTCTGCTGGTGTCCTAAACCCTATAAACCCGAAACCCTAGACCCTAAACCCTATCAGCCCTACAGCAGACCCTAGCCCTCGTTAAAGTTGCACACCTACGCCGTGTTTCGCAAGATGCTGGTGAGGCGCTAAGTCCTTGAGGACCAAATTCACCCTACAATGGGGGGGGGGGGGTTATATATAGCCCATACTACTTTCATGCGTATTAGGGTATATGGACCACAAACCCTAAGCCTTCTTAGGTTTCACATAGTCCCCAAGGATGGGCTTTAGTTTGTTTAGGGTCTCGCGCCGACAGCTTATAACTTATAACACACAGGCCTGAAAGATCTTCTAACCTACCCTACTCGGAGGTTCATGGCTACTTATAACCCTAGTTATGACTGTACTTATAAGTCCCCTAAGTCCCCTAAGTAGGTTATAAGTACAGTACTGTTGAGCTGAGATGGCATTCAGAGCCACCCGAGGTGGTGCGCTACTTGCATGACGAGGGCACCGAGATTCAGAAAGGCCCGTCCCTCAGTGGCGTTGTTGTCATGACCTGCAGCCTGAATGCTTGGGGGCTTTAGAGCTCTTAAGTCAAGAAGGGCTACCTGGGGCTTTGTATACCTGCTGAGGACGTACTCCTTTGGGGGGGGTTGCACCACATATCTAGGGGGAGTACTGCCCTAGGAAATTGTAGGGTTTTGGAGTTCTGGGTTGGTAGGCTAGGTTTCATGTGCTGTGTCCCTCCTCTAGCTGTTTATCTCGAAGTCATCTTCTCACGCGTTTCTTGCCCCACCGTGGTGAACCCATCGATCATGCCATTCTTGAAGAAAGGCGCCCGCGAGAAGCGCGAGGCCCTACTTGGATGTTCATGGGTACTTCTACCCCCGATTATATCAGAGGACTTAGGGGCCTTATATGTGTAGATAGAATTGGGGTCATACGTAATCCCTTCCCCCTTTTATTAAATACCCCCCCAATAATAAAAATACTTTCCGGAAAAACCTCCCGAAACCGAGCCCGCCTTTTAAACCCTATTCCGAATTAGGGGGGGGGTTCAGGCCTCCAAGAAATCCTTCAACACCAATAAAACCCTCAGAGGGTTTTGGGTTGGGGGGTCTAGGGTTAATTAAGGGTTTAGGGCTTAGGGTTCAGGGTTTAGGTTTAATTTAGAGGCCCGTCTTTTGGCAGCACGAAGCTGTCTGTCAGCTGCCTGTGAGCCTGGCTCTCCACACCCTGAAGTCTAATTTTGCGACATTTCGATAAAAATACCCCCTAATAATAAAAACACATTTCGAATTTTTAAAGGGGGGGGGGGGGGGAGGGGGGACCCCCCGTTTAATATTAGGGGGAAGGGATTAGCTACGAACGTGCAAATACTGCACTACGCATTGAAGCCCCGCGTGCTGCATCTCCAGCTTGGGGGCTGGTATGCCCAGCAACGCCCCAACATCCAAGTACATCACCCTGAGCCTTAAACCCCTAAACCCCTAAACCCTAACCCCTAAACCCCTAAACCCTAAACCCTAAATTTTAAACCTAAACCGTAAACCCTAAAAACTAACCCCGAACCCTCCTTCTAAGAGCTGCCTAAGCCCAAGCCATGCACGCCGTGCTCGAGTTTCTGCACGTCTCAAGGTTTTCTTAGATCAAGGTTTTAGGCGTGTTTAAGATTAGGGTTTAGGGTTTAGGGTTTAGGGATTAGGGTTTAGGGTCAGGTTACAGGTTCACGCCCCAAACCCTTATTGCATGGCATCTGGAGCCCTCAGAAGGTAGGAGCAGCTTTTGAACGGAGAGGGTCGCTCGCGCACGCATCTTGTGATACCCTAAACCCTAAACCCTAAACCCTAAACCCTAAACCCTAAACCCTAAACCCTAAACCCTAAACCGATGCTTCACCGGTGGTCCACCAAAATCTGCCGAGGCGAGGCGTACATTGAGCTGGAGGCCATGAAGATGATTATGGCCCCAAGCTCAGATTACTATACTAGGACCGGGAGTAGGCCATTTTTTCCTTTTTTTAGGGTTGGGGTTCCCTTATAATCCCCTTAAGGCCAAAAAGGGTACCCTTTCTATTCCTAGGTTACTTCCGGGTCTAGTATAGGGGTCGGAATAACTACTAATAGTATTCCCTTATGGTCCCTTTCATTGTACTCTTAGAACCCCAAACCCCCTATTCTAATTAATAAGGCCCCTGCAGTACTTTGGCGCTTCCACCCAATCTACCCCAGACCCCGAGCCAAGCCCTCCAGAGCTTGAATCCCAAAAACCCGGAAACCATTCCAAGTCTCCTCAGTTTTTGGGCCCCCCGCCGCTGTTCAAGACCATGATCATAGCCGCTTTTCATGCCAAACTCAGGCCTTGAAGTCCGGCGAGACCGGCAAGGCCGGTCGCTCCGAACACTGGGTTCAGGGTTTAGGGTTTAGGGTTCAGAGTTTAGGGTGCTTCGCGCAAGATGTGCCAGTACTCCCAGTTCTCACTGTCCACTCCTGCGGGCGGATGCCTCCACTGTCCCATTGGTAGGTTTGGAGGTCAGGGCTCAGGATTTATGAGCCCTCAGCCTTAGACTCCTAACCTTTAGGGGTTAGGGTTTAGAGGTGAGGGTTTTTAGGATTTTTCAACCCCTCAACCTTAAACTAGAAATTGCTGAACACTGCGCCCTGAACCTACAGGTTTCCGAGTTTAGGTCCACAATAAGGGTAGTTACATATAACGGGTATATACGGCGTTTACTAGGGCTTGCCATTTAAGGGCGCATATTCAGGGGCCATGTAACTACCCTGAGAGTTTCCCTAAACCCTAAAACCCTAAACCCTAAACTCTAGGTCCACCGACTTGTCGTCAGGTCTCTCACACGCTGAGCCCCGGCAGCATCGTCTCTGCTGGAGAGCTGCTGGCCAAGCCACTTGGCCCAGAATCTGTAAAAAGCACTGGGGGTCTTTTAAAGGGAGGGTTTGGGGTTTCGGGTTTAGGGTTTAGGGCCCTGAATCTGTTTGAAGCACTATAAGGTCTTAAACGTAGGGTTTAGGGTTTAGGGTTTAGGGTGTAGGGCTTAGGGTTTAGGGTTTCGGGTTTAGGGCCTTAGGGCCTTAGGGGGTTTAGGGGTTAGGTTTTATTGTTTAGGGCTTGGGGTCTCAGACTTTGTAACCCAAGGTCCCCCCATGATTCCCAAGCAACCCGCTCCCATCCCTAAACCCTAAACCTTAAAGGCCCTAAGTCCTAAACCTCAAGCCTTAAATTCCTGCGTCTTGGGCCCTACCGAAACCCTAAACCCTAGCCCTAAACCCTAAACTCTAAACCCTTCCCATGGCCACCGAGCTTTGCCGATGGCGTGCAGGTTGGAGCTGAAAGACCCCTCGAAGGCCAGGGTTTTTTTGTTAAGTTTGGGGGTTTAGGGTTTAGGGTTTAGGGTTCAGGGTTCAGGGTTTAGGGTTTCTCAGGTTTAGGGATCAGGGTTTTTGAGGTCTAGGTCTAGGTTTTGTAAGCTTTAGGGGTTTATGGAGCTAGGGTTATGAAGTCAAGGGCGCCTAGTTTAAGGATTTGGGTTCGGGTTGAATTCAGGAGGTTCACCCTTACTGCCCACTAGACTCAAAAGGTCCCAATAAAGCCTGATTAGGGTTATGCTACGTGGGTTTCATTGTGAGGGTAGTTGGGTGTGGGGTGGAGGTAGCGGTCGCATGACTTTGAGGGCATAGTTCCGGAGGGCCGTGGGTTCAAGGTCACACCACCCCAAGTTTCCCTTAGGGTTTGTAATAACACCCCCCCCCCCCCTCTACCCCCCCCCCCCGCCAAGGCTGAACCGTAAACCGTAAACCCTAAACCCTAAACCCTAAACCCTAAACCCTAAACCCTATGCCATGCACCGCCGACTTGGAGATTTCTTGCGTGATTTCTGTGGCGAGGGATGGGCTTTGTTTCATGGGGCTGTGAGTTGCCCTTTGCCAAAGCTGCACACGCATGTCCGCTTTGCCTTACAAGCCCTGGCACCTATTTTGCTGTAGGTCATGCTGATGAAACCCTTGAAACGGTCTAAAACCCTTTAAAGGCTTTGTAGGCAACCCTAAACCCTAAACCCTAAACCCTACACCCTAAACCCTAAACCCTAAACCCCCTAAACCCTAAACCCTAAACCTATATACCAACAAGTAGTTTTTTGTTTTCCTGGGGGAGCTGGGCAGGTGAAGAAGATCTCACCCTTTGAAGGCGAGTTTGACATGAGCGCCAAGCCAGAGCAGGAGCCTTTAGCACGGTTTAGGGTTTAGGGTTTAGGGTTTTGGGTTTTGGGTTTTGGGTTTGGGGTTTTGGGTTTAGGGTCCGAAAACCTATCAAGTGAAACCCTTGACCCCTAATTCGCACAAGAGCCCCTGAACAAATGCTTGCGGGGGTGGGGGGGCGGGGGGTTGAGAGGGGGGGAGTGATAGAATAAAGAAGGGTGGAGTGATAGATTGTTCTTGTTGTGAGCCCCTGACAAGACTAGCCCCTAAGCCCCAAACCCTGGCACCTTAGCCCTGCATTTTGCCGGCAAGCCCGCAACCGGGTTGGTAAGGTGGGTTGTGGGGTTACAGAGAGGGGATACGATGTAGAGTTACTCAGTCAAAAGAGCTTTTAAGAAAAGGCAGTCTTCTGCCCTAAAGCGCTCCAGAGACTCCTAAAACCTTATTTGACTCCATCCGAACTCCTATAAACTCTAAGCCGAAAACCCCTACCCCCTTCAGAGCCGCCTTGCCCCCACACCTCATCGAGGATGCCTCAACTCCCAGGGAGGACCTTTTGGCGCTCCTGGACGGCCGGATGCCCCAGCATAAGGGTTGGAGGGTTGGAGGGTTGGAGGGTTGGAGGGTTGGAGGGTTGACGGTTGAGGGTTGAGGGTTGAGGGTTGAGGGTTGGAAAAGATACTTGCCATAAATATTCACTTCGTTCCGTTCCTCAAGCCTGTCCTAAGATGCTTGGAGGTTTCAGGGCACTTGCTGCACGTATAAGCTCCCTAAGTGCCCTGAGGTGGTCATAAGAAGGTTTTTAATTGGGGTTCTAAGTACCCACGAACCTCCAAGTACCCTGTAAGCCCTATAAACCATAGAAACCCATACAACCTACAAACCCTATAAGCCCTATGGCTTGTGGGGCCCCAATCCCTAAACCCTAAACCCTTTACCCTTTACACCCTTAACTCTAAACCCTATAAACCCTAAGCCCTAAACCCTTTACCCTTTAAACCCTAAACTCTAAACCCTATAAACCCTAAACCCCTAAGCCCTAAACCCTATACCCTAAACCATAAACCCTAAACCCTAAACCCTAAACCCTAAACCCCAAACCCTAAACCCTAACCCTAAACCCTAAACCCTAAACCCTAAACCTAAACCCCTAAACCCCTAAGTCCCTCAACCAAGTCAAGGCTTCTACGTGGACACGAAAGGGCCGGCGCTGGTGGAGTCAGTGTTCTCAGGCCGTTTGCTGCATGTCCACGGTGTGAGGGTTTGGGGTTTAGGGTTTAGGGTTTAGGGTTTAGGGTTTAGGGCTCGGGGTTTAGGGACTAGATTTCAAAGCAGAAGCTGCTTTCAACGTGCAGGCTTTGCCAACCGCGAGGCCGCGGCTGAGACTGCCGGTGCCTTAGATGTTTAGGGTTTAGGGTTTAGGGCTTAGGGTTTAGGGTTTAGGGTTTAGGGTTTAGGGTTCAGCAGCTCCGGGTCGAGCAATCTCTAGTAGAGCCGCTGTTTGGGCTCTCGAAAAAAAACCCACCCACCCAGAGAATCCCAAAACATTAAGAAATGAAAAGTTTATGATTTTCATCAGCAAGCCCTGTCCTCCAACCTCACTCTGTCATGGACCATCCTACCCACGAACCATTTCATCGGCCGCACGGGGCAGTCAGAGGGGAGGGGGGGAGGGGGAGGGAGGGAGGGGGAGGGAGGGGGTGGAGGGGGGCCAAGAAATGACGCTTAGCCACGAAGAAATGACCCTTAGCCACGAAGAAATGACCCTTAGCCACGAAGAAATGACCCTTAGCCACGAAGAAATGACCCTTAGCCACGAAGGAAATGACCCTTAGCCACGAAGAAATGACCCTTAGCCACGAAGAAATGGCCCTTAGCACCCAGGAAATGGCCCTTAGCGACCAAGAAATGGCCCTTAGCGACGAAGAAATGGCCCTTAGCGAAGAAATTGCCCTTAGCCACGAAGAAATGACCCTTAGCCACGAAGAAATGACCCTTAGCCACGAAGGACTATAGGGTTTAAATATATATGTGATAGAGAGGTTTAGGGTTTAGGGTAGAGGGTAGAGGGTAGAGGGTAATAGTTTGCGGATGAGCTTCAGTCCATGTAGCCCTATGTGTGACTGGCGTTGGGTAGGAACTTCTTTCGGCATTCCTCCCCTGTTTAGGGTTTAGGGTTGCAAAAGCTTATGAGAACACGAAGCACGCGCAGTTGTGAAGGCGTTGAGTGGGCTGCGCAGTGGTAGCATCGGACGCAGGGTGTAGGGCCGATGTTGTCCAGGGCTGAAACCGCATTCAGAATCCAAGGACCCCCCAAAACCCCGAACCGTAAACCCTAAACCCTAAACCCTAAACCCTAAACCCTAAACCCTAAACCCTAAACCCTAAACCCTAAACCCTAAACCCTAAACCGCCTCCGAAAGGTCCGCGGAGTGCTGGAGAAGTATCTCTTCAACGAGCGGCCGTTCGCGGCCTCTATCCAGTAGGGCGGCCCAGCCTACAAACCCTGTAAACCCCAACAACCTGGGTTTAGGGCTTAGGGTTTAGGGTTTAGGGTTTAGGGTTTAGGGTTTAGGGTTAACCCGATCAGCCCTTCAGGGTTGCTTTTGGTTGCTTAGGGCTTACCTAGACCTTCTAGAACCTGAAAAATTGTAGGTTCTTTGCGAGAAACCCGGTTTTGGAGGACATAGCTAAGAAAAACCCGGTTTCCTGCCGCAAAACCGGGTTTTGCTCTTGAGCAAGAGCCCGCAACCCGTATTTTACCCGTACAAAACCCGTATTTTACCCGTACAAAACCCGTATTTTACCCGTACAAAACCCGTATTTAAAATATGGGTTCGGGGCTTTCGCCAAGAACCCAGTTTTGAGTTGCAAAACCCGGTTATTTTCAAGAACCTACAATTTTTCAGGTTCTGCAAGGTCTAGGTAGGGTTCAGGGTTCAGGGTTTAGAGGGGCCTGTCAAGCCTACAAAGCCGGTAAACCCTAGTAAGCCCAACCCTAAAAACAGTATAAGCCCTCTAAACCCTGTAAACCCCATAAGCCCTATAGCCTATAGCCTGTTTGATCCCTAAGTCCGCGGCGGGCTTGGGGATGTTTCTTGGGGGTGTCTCGGGTCTCTGGTCTAGGGGGGCAAAATATTTGCTGAGCACAGAAGTTCTAAAATGACTGTACTATATGATGTTTGTTGGACTTTTTACAGGTTTTGTTTGTTTTCTTTTCGGGGGAGGGGGGGGGGAGACTTATCCCCCACCCGACCCACCCTGCCCACCCTGCCCACCCTACCCACCCTACCCACCCTGCCCACCCCACCCTACCTACCCACCCACCCACCCTTTCAGCATTACATGTTCCCGTCTCGGATTCCATGTGTAATCTGGATGCATCCGTTGCTGGTCACCCACGGCCCACTCAGGAACAAGCAGCCGTACGCGGTTCCTGCATGTGTTGATCACAATTCTGTGTAGCCCTAAACTTTCCCGAAACCCTAAACCCTAAACCCTAAACCCTAAACCCTAAACCCCGCCAAGCCCTGGAGTCCGGCACTTTCGAGTTAGAGGGCTCTAGGAGTTGGGAGTTCTTGGGCAGGATGTGGACTTTTCGGCGCTAGAGCCAAGGGGTTTAGGGGTTGAGGGTTTCGGTTTAGGGTTTAGGGTTTAGGGGTTTATGGGGTTTAGGGTTTAGGATTTTAGGACAACCTTTCTCAACCCTCAAGCTTAACTTCGCAGTCGAGTAACTAGCCTTCATCTTCTTTGGCAGTAGGGTCTAGGGTTAGGGGCAATAAGGGGTCAGGGTTGGGTTTGTTTGGGGCTAGTTTAGGGTTTGTTTAGTGTTTGATTTGGGGGTTAGGGGTGCAGAGTTAAGGGCCTAGGGCTTAGTAGAACTGTTCGCAAGCACACCAGGAGGTTGGAATGAGGCAGATAGGACAAGCAAACCTTAAACCCTAAACCCCTAAAACCGTAAAAGCCAATTCTGTAAACCCTGAAGCTGTCATTTGCACCAGAAGACTGCTTAATTCCAGAAAGCATTCTGCTCTAAAGTCGTGCAGCCTCCTTTTTATACACATATTCTATATATATATATATTTATTTATCTATTTATTTATTATACATCTTTATTTATTTATTCGTTTACATTTATATTCATGTATCTATATAGCCAGCCTAAACACCCCATGAACCCTTCAAACCCCCTCATTCACCCCCATCCTGCCAGGACAAGCTCTTGCTGGACTTGATCAACGAAGGGAAGGAGTCCCCAGAGAAGGCCGCAGACTGTAGGAGGGTTGGTTAGGGTCTAGGGTCTAGGGTCTAGGGTCTAGGGTCTAGGGTCTAGGGTCTAGGGTCTAGGGTCTAGGGTCTAGGGTCTAGGGTCTAGGGTCTAGGGTTTAGGGTTTAGGGTTTAGGGTTTAGGGTTTAGGGTTTAGGGTTTAGGGTTTAGGGTTTAGGGTTTAGGGTTTAGGGATTAGGGTTTAGGGTTTAGGGTTTAGGGTAAACCCCAAAAAGTTGGAAACCTTTTTGGGACAAAATAGTGCTGGGATTCCCCATACTTTACTCTTAGAGATTGAGGCTATTGAGTTTTTCCAACTTCTTGGCTTCCACTATAGGTTTGAGGGTTTAGGGTTTAGGGTTTATAGGGTCAAGAGGTGACAGGAATCATTCATTTTGGGGGGTGTCGGGCTGGATTTCCTGGCGCATTTTGGGCAACGCCACTGCGCCGGAATGGCCTTAAAATTTAAGAGCCTCCGGCTCAAGCCGCCGACCCTGCAGGAGAACAAGTTTAAGGTTTGGGGTTTGGTTGCGGGGTGGGGTGGGGTGGGGGTGGGGGGGGGGCGGGGGTGGGGCGGGTCAGGCGAAAAAAAAGGGGGTAGGGGGGGGGGGGGGGAGGGGGGGGGGGGGGTAGGGGGGGGGGGTAGGGGGGGGGGGTAGGGGGTGAAGAGCCCCTATGCCCTGTGCGAAAACGCCTATTCCCCCCCCCCCGCGTTTTGGGGGGGTAAGGAGGGAAAGAGGGAGGTTTTCACCTCCTTTTCCCATCCAACACGCCGCCAGGGTCGGCGGACTTAGACCCCCAAAACCCCATACCCTAAACCCTAAAGTGCGATATAGCTTTAGCGTAATGAGTGCGGGACGTAACGGGATTCCCAAGCAAGGAATTTGGGTTTAAGTTTTTCAGGTTCAGGGTGTAGGTGTATTTCAATTCGTAGAAAAGCCACATAGTCTTTTTATTTATATTGTTGGGATGCAAAGGCCCTGGTACCTGCACCTGCCTGAGTACTAGCTGGCCGTTCGATGCTGTTGGTTCTCTTTTCAGGCTTCCCACATGGTTTAGGGTTTGGGGTTTCTTCCCCCGAAAAAGTAAAACAAGAAGCACAAAACGAAACAAAAGGAAGTAGTCAAGGGGCTGTCTGGCCAGGTGCTCTTCATGGTGGCTGCCCACAACAAGCTGGCCGACCGCCTCGGGCCTCAAAGGGGCGCCTAACAAAACTGGAAGTTGGAGGGGCTTATCTGACCCTAAACCCTAATCCCTAATCCCTAATCCCTAATCCCTAGAGCCTAACCCTAAACCCTAAACTCTAAACCCTAATCCGAGTATCAAGACCCTCCCCCCAAACAACACGGGGGCCTTTTGGTACTTACCAAAGGCTTGTATGGGCTGGCTTGAAGGGCTTTAGGGCTTCGGGTGGTCCAAGGCTGTGTCTGTGTTGGGCCTAGCAAAGTCGAGGGTGCCAGCTGAAGGCCAAAGCTTAGGCCCTCTAAGGGGTGGCTTGAAACCCTAAACCCTAAACCCTAAACCCTAAACCCTGAAGAGCTCGAGACGTTTCAACATTTTGGTGGCTTAGCCCTCACCCGAAGCCCTAAAGCCCTTCAAGCCCTATAAACCCTACCAACCGCATAGATCCTTTCTATGCTATAAACCCTAGAAACCGTATACACACTACAAAACCCCATAAACCCTATAAGCCGTCCTAGTCATGAGCCAGGGGACCCTTTAAAAAGACCCTTAAAAAAAGACCTCCGTATCCCTTATAGTAAGGACCTCGATAAGGTACCCCCTTATTTAGGAAACCTCCATATGGGGATTTCCGAGGTTGCGTCTCGGGTTTAGGGCATAGGCTTTTGGATTGGGGCCCTCATTTGAAAAGGGGACCCGACTATTTTGGGGTCCATACTGGAAATCCCTTATTCTCGCAAACTCCCATGGGTATGTGTGTTGTGCTCTGGATTACGGGCCTTTTCTGGCGTCTCAATTGTACTGTAGTTGTCTTCCTCATAGATTCTCGTACCAGAACCCTAAACCGGGGAACCCTTACATACCCATATATATTTGTTCTCGAACTTTATCGGTGATTTTACAGCATCTCAAGACCCGTTTGTTCCCCTAAGTTGCGGGGCCATGCTCGGGTTGAGGGTTTCTTGGATGGGTTTGGGATTCAGGCTTGGTTTGGTTGAGGCTTTAGGGTTTATGGTTGAGGGTTTAGGGTTTAGGGTTTAGGGTTTAGGGCTACTGCAGGGGTTTTTCAGGCCTCACTTATCATCTGCTCTGAGGCAGTGAGGCAGTCATGGCCGTGCTGCGTGAGATGGTTGCCGCCGAGGGCAGCGGCATGTGGGGGCCTTGGAACCAATGTGGTTCAGGGTTTAGGGATTAGGGTTCAAGGGTTTAGGGTTTCGGGTTTAGGGTTTAGGGTTCAGGGTTTTAGGGTTTCGGTTTTAGGGTTCAAGGGTTTAGGGTTCAGGGTTCAAGGTTTTAGGGTTTAGGATTCAGAGTTCAGGGTTCAAGGGTTAGGGTTTGGGGTTTAGGTTTGAGGGGTTAGGGGGGTTCAGTGGAGGGATTTAGGGCTGAGGATTTCGAGGTTAGGGTTCAAGGTTCTGAGTTTCGAGGTTGTGGTTTATGTATCAGGGTTCCATTGCGCACCAAGCACTTCTCCCTGACACCCCGAAGCGTGAAGGGCCCGTAGTAAGGCGGCAGACTCCAGGGACCTACAAGGAGGGGCCCCCTTGCTATACTAACTGTCGTTAAGGGACTTATAACCTAATTTAGGATCCTTATATCCCAGTTTAGGGCTCTTATAACTCTACTTATAACTAGGGGGCCCACCTTGTAGAGTTGCCTATTAGCTTGGGGGTGAGGGAGCCTCTGCCTTGGATCACACTTCCTGCAAGAGACTCAGCGTCTGAAGGGTGAGAGGGTTTTTTTGCTTGTCCGGGGTTTTTGGGTTTAGGGCCTGGGGGGGGGGGGGCATTTCTGATCAGCAGGTGTAAGAAGTCACCCAAGACAAAATGCGGATGGTCTGAGTTAAGGCCTTGGAGTAGGTTTCCGAAAAGGACCCATGAACCCAAAAAATCAAATTCTAGCCAATCTGGGACAAGGTCTTCACAGGATTCTGTGGAGGGCTTCCAAACTCTTTTGTAGGAGTTCTCCGGGTGGTTTCAAGGAGAGTTGCATAGGGGTTGAGAGGCTGAAGGGGCCATTTTGTTGTTGTTCTCTTTGGCTTTTTTGTGGGTTTCGGATGGCTCTGCGGGTGCGAGCTGGGAACCCAGGGACCCAGAATCCGAAAATGCCAGGTCCTGCATGTACGTCCCGGACATGCGCGTGGAAGGGGACATGGACGGCGCCGCCCCACTGGCCTACTTGGACTTCACCTGTCGAGGGGATTTTGAAGTTTGCTTCCCCTAGCTCCTATACACCCTGTACACCCCATGTTCCCCGTGAACCCTATAACCCCCGAAAAAAACCCAAAAAAAGCCTGAACCTATAACATGTTTCTCCTAAACCCGGCGTTGCTCGAGTTGAACGGCACCCACCCATCTTGCCACACCAGCGGAAGAATTCACATCCGATCAAATAGATGATGATCGTGTGGCCCATGCTGCCACATTCAAGGATGGCACAGACTTGGTCGAACTCGTCGAGTACATGCAAAGAGCTTCCCACACCGGTACAGTTTCTCCGCAAAAGAAGGGCTTTCGCAGAAGCCCAAGACCTTCCTGCAATTGCAGGTCATGATCATAAAGACCCCGAAGAAGATGCTCAGGCAATCTTCAAAAAACAGTAGGTATTGGATTCTTTTCGTTAGCAAGATCGACCCTATAATATAGGGTTAGGGTTTAGGGTTTTAGGGCTTAGGGCTTAGGGCTAAGGGTCCCCTCCGAAAACGTAAGAGAAAACAGGTCCAGGAGAAGATCGTCGAGCTATCGCAGTTGCCAAGCTCCGCTGCAGTGGCTGGCGACTATGGCAATGTGCGCTACCTGGCGTGACGGCCTCAGACTCCAGGACGGTGTATAAAGTGCACATATATAATGGTAGGATGTTATAATATATATATATATATATATATATAGAGGGTAGGTTATAATATATTTTGTGGTAGTAGTAGTAGTAGTAGTAGTAGTAGTAGTAGTAGTAGTAGTAGTAGTAATAGTAGTAGTAGAAGTAGTAGTAGTAGTAGTAGCAGTAGCAGTCGTAGTAGTAGTAGTAGTAGTAGTAGTAGTAGTAGTAGTAGTAGTAGTAGTAGTAGTAGTAGTAGTAGTAGTGGTAGTGGTAGTGGTAGTGGTAGTGGTAGTGGTAGTGGTAGTGGTAGTGGTAGTGGTAGTGGTAGTGGTAGTGGTAGTGGTAGTGGTAGTGGTAGTGGTAGTGGTAGTGTAGTAGTAGTACTACTACTACTACTACTACTACTACTAGTAGTAAGTAGTAGTAGTAGTAGTAGTAGTAGTAGTAGTAGTAGTAGTAGTAGTAGTAGTAGTAGTAGTAGTAGTAGAGTAGTAGTAGTAGTAGTAGTAGTAGTAGTAGTAGTAGTAGTAGTAGTAGTAGTAGTAGTAGTAGTAGTAGTAGTAGTAGTAGGAGTAGTAGTAGTAGTGGTAGTAGTAGTAGTAGGGTTGAGGGCTTGGAGCAAGGGGGAGCGGGGGAGGGGGGAGGGACTGGAATGTTAGTTTGGGGGCAGCTGGCGCCCTGCGTCCTAAACCCTAAACCCTACTGACAGCCCTCAGCCACGGATCCAGACAGACTATATCGCAAGTAGCAGCTATGCCCTGATAGTACCGGAGCTCCATAACTTATTGAAGTTCTTTGAGTTTACACACGGCTGTAAAAAATCTACTGCTAATGGAACTACTATTGCTCCTGCTACGTTTGTTTACTATTTCTACTATGAAGATTAGTAGAAGGTCTGTTTCGTTGTGTGAGGGTTGTTGTTTCGGGGCCAGGGTCAGGAGAGCCATGAGAGATCGGCGTGGGTTTAGGGTTTAGGGTTTAGGCTTGGGGGTATACAGGGTATAGCCTTATACAGCCCCCATCTCTTATTGACTCCTGAAGGCATCACCTCGCTCGTTCCCTGCTTTCCTACTAAGAGGGCCATGTTGGTCCTCGAACCTTAAGCCCGCCATGTACGCAAAAGCTTCAAAAGTGGTGCAGAGTCCCTGTCCCTCCAAGAAGATCCACTTGCCAGGCTCTAAGCCCTGAACCCCCTCTAGGTGGGGATGCTTAGTTGCGCACCCGAGAAGTCCAAGCCATTCTGCAAGCCATAATCCTGGTTCTCAGCCGGGAATGAGGGAGTTCGGCACCGTTTGTCAACCCTAAACCCTAAACCCTTGTTCCCCACGAAGAACCAAAAGGGGCCCGAAGTTGATCCCAAGAACTCCTAAGCTCAGAGTTCCAGGGAACTCTGCAGGGGCCACCCACAACCCTGCGAGACCCAAATGAGGTTTGCCGTTTGTAGGGTTTGGGGTATAGAGTTTGGGGTTTAGGGTTTAGGGTTTGGGGCTTTAGGGCTTAGGGTTTTTGGGATTTGGGGTTTAGGTTTTGGGGTCTGGGCTGCCCACCAAACCCAGGCAGCAGCTGCTTGACGTTGTCCCCCAAGAGTCCTACGAGGAGCGTGCAGGGACCCCGGCCAGAAGACGGGCTTAGGGTTTAGGGTTCAGAGCTTTATAGTGCTTACTATAAGAGAGGCTCTTATAGTAAAGCCCTTAAGGAAATACTCTTAGTAATTCTTCCGACCCGTATATTGGGCTTAGAGCTTCGGGGTGTAAAGCTTCATTGTGTGGATATTGGCTTTTCGGGCGACTAGAGCACAAGCGCCACAGAAGTATTCTTCCTACCGCTTCGGCCCTTTTTCAGGTCAGCTGCTGGTGCATAACCCTAAACCCTAACCCTAAACCCTAAACGCTAAACCCTAAACCCTAAACCGTGACTGGGAATACTTGGGCTTAAAGCACCTCCTTTGGGATGACTTCGGGGAGCCCACGACCTGCGGTGACATGAACACCCAAGGGTTTAGGGTTTAGGGTTTAGGGTAAGGGCTTTCTTGTGAATAGGGTCTGTTAGGATGGGCCGGGGGGGGCGGATGAGGATCCCAATAGAAGCAAGCCGAAGTACTTTCGGGGTTGACTGTAGGAGAAAGGGCAGAGTTTTAGGGTTTACGGTTTAGGGTTTGGGCATTTTGGGGATTTGGGGGGTTTGGGGGTTTCGAGTGTCTGCTTCTGACCAGTGTCCGTTTGGCCTTTTTGGAGCCCAAAACCCAGACCCTTGATTACACCCGCAAAAAAAAAAACACGCGAAACCACCGTACCCAAAATGCCGCGTCGAATCTGATCCCCCCCCCCCCCCTCCCGTAGCCCCTTAAGACATCGAAAAGAGTCTACACCAATTGCCCATCCAATCAAGCGGGTTTAGGGTTTAGGGACCCTAAACCCTGCAAACCCTACGCCCATAAACCCTATAAACCCTACAAACCCCCACAAGCCCTGTAAAGCCTATAAACCCTATAAACCCTGTAAACCCTATAATTCTTGTAAACACCCAAAAGCCCTATAAGCCGGGTGGCAGGGATCCCCAAGCCGGAGACAGTGCGCTTCTTCCCCCACACCGACCTCCAGGTGGTAGCACTGCAGGAGTCGCTCGAGAGCCGCGGCGGAGTGAAGATCGGCAATGCCCTGGTGATGCCTTTCCCGATCACAAGCACCGCCGAGCGAGGCTTGGACGGCTCTCTGGCCGGTTGTACCGCAGACCTTCCCCACCGGGGGCTCGGTCCTCGTCCACTGTATAGCAGGCCGGCACAGAGGGGCGACGGCGTCAGCATTGTTCCTCAGCCTGCTCAAGGAGATCTCCTTTGCGGATGCAACCAAGTGGGTGGCGAGCTAAACCCGCCTACAGGGTGGGGCCCCCTTACTGGACTAACTGTAGTTAAGGGACTTATAACCTAATTTAGGATCCTTATAACCCAATTTAGGGCTCTTATAACTCTACTTATAACACGGGCGCCCCACCTTGTATGAACCCTAGAACCCCCATAACCTCTTGCAGGACCAGCCCATAGTCCCTTTGACTTAAGCGCCAAAGAGAACCCGCTGCTGAGCTACACTACCCAACGCGTACCCTTTTGGGGGCCTCAGCCCAAAAACCCCAAAACCCCAGATCCTAAATCCCCAAATCCCAAACCCCAAAACTCCAGCACCCAAAAACGCCCCAAAACCCACTACAAATCCCACAACCCCCACAACCCAAAACCCCCAAACCCTGAGACCTCATCCCTACAAACCCACAACCCTAAGCCCTGATGCTAGACCCCAAACCCCAAACCCCACACCCCAAACCCCAAACCCCAAACCCCAAACCCTAAACCCTAAACCCCCAGGACCCTAAGCCCTCTAGACTCAGGTCAAGAACTTCCGGGAGCAACTCAGCCAGGCACCAGTGAGTCGATTTGCTTTTAGGGTTTAGGGTTTAGGGTTTAGGGTTTAGGGTTTAGGGTTTAGGGTTTAGGGTGTGGGGGGGGGGGGGGGGAGAGTTTTAGTGCTTAAGTTGGGAAGTTTCTCCTCATACGAACAGTCCTCAAATAGGGATCGTAGCACCCTATTATCATCCCGATTAGGGACTGTTACTCTAACGGGGAACATCCCAATGCTTAAGTCTTATGATTTGGTTTTAAGGTGTTTGGGGGGTTTCGGGTTCATAATTTGGTTTTATGGTTTATCGGGCTTTCGGGTTGCTGATTCGGTGTCAGGGTGTGGGGTTTAGGTTGATTTTGCGTTTTATGGAGTAGGGTGTAGGGTTTGGGGCCGTACTCCCAGAAGCGCAGCCATCAGAAGATTGGGCCGGAGAGGGTGACCGTCGATGTCAAGGCAATGGGATGTCTACTGGCAAGCGCACAAGTCAAGAAACCCCATGCGGGACAGACTCTCTTGGCCCCACTGTCCCCAACCCTAAACCCATCAAGAAAGTTGTGAAGGACTTTTGCTGGTTTTCGAGCCGTTGGAGCATGCGAAATCTGGCCCCAGATGTGAGAATGAACCATTGGGGGTTTAGGGGGTTTGGGGAGGTTGCTGGAGAGTGGGGTGGAGCAAGTGCGTTCAGGGCTGCACCTAATTAGACCCTAAACCCCTAGACCCAAAACCCTGAGCCCTAAACCCTGAACCCTGAACCCTAAACCCTAAACCCCTAGATGCCCGCAGATGCCCAGAGACTCTCAGCATCCAAGGAAGTAGGGCCTAAACCCTGAACCCTATAACCCTAAACCCTAAACCCTGAACCCTGTACCATAAAACCCTAAACACCTTGCAGGCCTACAGGAGAAGTCTAGGGCTGCAGGCTGCTCAAGCTCACGTGGATCCAGTTTAGGATTTAGGCATGGCAAGGCTTAAGGCTCAGGGTCTAAGGTTTAAGTCTTGGGAACCCCAAACCACCTAAACCCTAAAAACACCTAAACGCGGAAACCCTAAACACCCAAACGCCTAACCCCCAAAAACACCTACCCCCAAACCCCATACCCTAAACCCTAAGTCCTAAACCCCAAACCCTACAGGGTGGGGCCCCCTTACTATACTACCTGTAGTTAAGGGACTTATAACCTAATTTAGGATCCTTATAACCCAATTCAGGGCTCTTATAACTCTACTTATAACTAGGGGGCCCCACCTTGTAGCGTTTGGAGTTTAAAGATCCGCGGATCATGCCAAGAGGTCAGCGACAAGGCGCTGGAACTCCACAGCCCGGAGGCTCTCTTTGCTTAGGGCTTAGGGTTTAGGGTTTAGGGTTTGGGGCTTAGGGTTTAGGGTTTTGGGTTTTGGGTTTCGGGTTTAGGGTTTGGGGCTTAGGGTTTGGGGTGTAGGGTTTAGGGTTTAGGGTAAGGATGTTGCTTAGGGTTTTGGGTTGGCGGGGTCTAGGCTTCAGGGTCTATAGGCAGGGTTCAAGGCTGCAGGGTTTGGTGCAGTGGTTGCAGCTGCTGGAACAGGGCAACTCCCAAATACAAAGAGGATTAGTACTGTTTGCTGAAGACTCCTTCCCACAAAAGATCCCTAAGCTTCCTTATACGGGCAATGTAGTTTTTGTTTTGTTTTTGTTTGGGGGGGGTTCTTCAGCAAATTTATTAGTAGATAACTGTATCCGGCTACAAGCGGGAGGGGGTAGAGTTTAGGGTTATTCCCCAGCCTCCGAAGTCCCGGCAATAATGATAGTCATTATGGTCTACATTCAGGGGGAGGGGGTGGAGAAACCAAGTCACCCATATTTCCGATCTCTGACATCGCACGCCTGCTTCTTGCTGCTACATCGTTGCACTACGCACACAGAATCCCTACGTCTGATCGAGGGATGATCCTCCTCTTATGTCTCAAGCTCAGGCATCAGGAGACGATTGAATGTTGGACCCTGTTAGGAGGGTCCTCCTCCAATAACCTCAAGCTTGCCGGGCCATTCAGCACCGTGTGACTGTTTTGGGGTGGTGCCTGGTGTCATCCCCTACTCAGCCAAGTTTTCCGGGAGCCGCGCCTATGGAGTCAAATTGCCGGGCCTCTCTGTCCCGGGAAAATGTATACAAGCTCGTCCCGATTGAAAATCACATTAACAAACAAGCCTGGGGCCGTGCAAAATTCGACTGGGGGCGGGGGGGGGGGGGGGGGGGTTGCGGTACGCTAAAGAGGGTCCCGCACTACGAGAGCATCGGTGAGCCCTGAGAAGCCCAAGGCTCAAAATCTCAAAAGCCCACACTCTAAGCCTTCAGCCCCCCCCCCCCCCACCAACCACTTATCCACAAGAAGCCGAAGAAGGCTCTGCTACTTCGAAGAGCAATCCTCATACCAATCTCAGAAGTTGGCATTGATTTCAGTAATGATCCCTAAATCCCCGCAGTCTCGCTCCCTAAGCCCGCAACACGTAATCCTATCTTGTGGACTGGGTAGGTAGCTTCAACCTTTCGGTTATTTAGAACCTTACTATATATAGAAGGTTACCCTTTTGAGGCTTGGGCATTCAGCCCCAAAGCTATCCCGCATGAATCGCAAACTCGGAATACGAAACTCCAAGGAGCCATAAAGGGCTCGCGACTTCTGCACTCGGGGATGCCTCCTACACCCACCAAAACAAACCCTATAACCTAAATGCCCTAAATCCCTAAACCCTATACCTACACCCTAAACCGTAAACCCGATTCGTGGAGAAATTCTTGGCGGCAATTGCTAGTGACGCCGGAAGTCGATGAAATGCGAGCTATACTCGCAGAGGCAGACTCACAACGTGTTGTGGCCTGTCGTCAACTTCGGACAACTAGTTGCAGTCTGAGGGGTACGATGGTTTTAGGGTTTGGGGTTTAGGGTTTGGGGCTGCACCTGGCGCATCAAGATATCAAGATGGTGAGCGACAAGACTGGGGGGATCCTAGAATCGCACCGCCCCCGCGCAGAGTCTGGACAAAGACTGCCTCTGGTGAGACCAAGCATGGCCTCTTTTGAATGTCCCACACCAGTACGTGGCTGATGAGTTACTCCGCTGGCTCACACGCCATGCTTCCGGGCATCTTGACACCACGCCCATGTGGTGAGAAAAAAACCTAAACCTAAACCTAAACCCTAAACCCTAAACCCTAAACCCTAAACCCTAAACCCTAAACCCTAAACTCTCTGTAAAGCCACCTAAACTTTTTGCACGGCAAGCCAGGAGCTCCCTGGGGCTGTCGACGGCGGATTGGAGCCTTGCCAGGGGGAGGGGGGGGGGCTAGGGTTTAGGGTTTAGGGTTTAGGGTTTGGGTTTAGGTTAGGGTTTAGGGTTTCGGGTTTCGGGTTTGGGGTAGGGTTTCGGGTTTAGGGCATTTAGGGTTTAGGGGTTTAGGGTTAGGGTTTAGTGGTGTGTTTTGTGAGCGGTGTGAAGCCTGTCATAGGGAATAGGGGGGGGGGGGGGTGTAGGGAGTTTAGTGATTAGTGAGCTTAGGGTTTAGCTGATTCGGGGTTTAGTGAGGGTCTAGGGGGTTGCGGTTGAGGGTGTTCAGATTTAGGGCTATGGTTGCAGGTTTTAGTGAATTTTAGTGCTTGGTTTCAGGTTACTTTGGGGGCAAGAATTGGGGGTTTCGGGTTCAGGGGCTGAGGGCTTACCTGCGATTCCAGGGTCCTCCCTTTGAGCTAGGAACCTTTGTGAGGTGAGAGGCCGCAACTTTAAGCCCATCGGACCTTTCCGGGAGATCCCTCTACAAGCACAATTATCCCAAGAGGGCGTATACACCTTCGGTTTCGGGCTTAGGCCCTAAGCCGCTGCCCAATACACCGCGAGAAGAGACCTCCACAAAGACAGGACATTTCGATAACAGAGTTAAGGCTAGACCCTAGACCCTAAACCCCAAACCTTAAGCCCCAAACCCTAAACCCCAAACCCTCAACCCCAAACCCAAACCCTAAACCCCAAACCCCAAACCCTAAACCCCAATCCCCAAACCGTAAACCCCAAACCCTAAACCCTAAACCCTAAACCCCCTGAGGAGATGGAGCTCTTGGTGGAAGCGCTCAGCGACAGCGACGCCAAGTCTGGGAGCCCAAGCCCACTGGTACATTCTACCTAGGGTTTAGGGTTTAGGGTTTAGGGTTTAGGGTTTAGGGTTTAGGGTTTAGGGTTAGGGTTTAGGGTCTGTTAGGATTCGTTGGCAACATATCACAAGTAGGAATGAATGTTCCAGACTGGGCTCCCTTTCCCTCAGGCCTTTTCACCAGAGTTGGCAAGTAAGAGCAGACTTGTCAGAGGGAGGAACCCCGGAGATTCCCAATAGTTTAGGGTTTAGGGTTTAGGGTTTAGGGTTTAGTGTTTAGGGTTTAGGGTTTAGGGTTTAGGGTTATACCAGGATGCCCTAGAGCTACCATAATGTGTCAGGAATATTCGCTCGTCAAGGGGTGCCGGAGTCTCTGTTTCTTCGAGTCTTCACGGTCACAAACAAATCTGTCAAAAGCCCTCAAGCAGAACCCCATACACATTCATCAGGGTTCAGGGTTTACTGCCCGGGGTTTAGGGTTTAGGGTTTAGGTTTTAGGGTTTAGGTTTAGGGTTGCAGGCAAGCTTTCATCCTAAGCCCCAGAGCCTCAAAGGGACCTGAAGGTCTCAACATGGAAGCCCTGAACTTAGTCTACTGGCCCGGTGGGACCACTTTTTGCCCTTTTTGGGCTTAAGCTTGTGGGGTCAACCAACACCCAAAAGTGAACCCAAAAGGTACCATGATTGGAAGATGATTTCTGGGCTACCCCCCCCCCCCCAACCCAGAACTCTACACCCTAAACCCTAAACCCTAAACCCTAAACCCTAAACCCTAAACCCTAAACCCTAAGCCCTAAACCCTAAACCCTAAACCCTAAACGAAGCAAAGGCCCCCCTGAGCCCGAGGCTCCAGAAGAAGGCCATGCATGCCTACCTATCCTGGCTCACGGCGCCCAGCCGTAGCAGCCTCAGTGCATCCAACCCAACGGACAAGACTCGGAACATGGAAATCCCAGGCTTTGGGTTTAGGGTTTAGGGTTTAGGGTTTAGGGTTTAGGGTTTAGGGTTTAGGGTTTGGGGTTTGGGGTTTAGGGTTTAGGGTTTAGGGTTTAGGGTTCAGGAAACCAGGCTTAGGGTCTTGGAACATGGAAGCCCCGGCTGAGGGTGTAGGAACATGTTAAGGGTTTGGTATTTTGAGCAGACCCAACATTCCAGATCGCAGACAAGCAAGAGATTTTTCTGTAGGAAGATGGGGGTCGTGTAGTCGTGTATCGATACGGAACCCGCAATCTCATTTCACTAGGGTTCAGGACCAGGGTTCGAGTTTTAGGGATTTGGGTTTACACTTGTTAAAGAGTTCAGCGCAGTGTTGATGGCATCTCATACTCCCATACTATTTGCCCCAAAACCCTTCCTGACTAGATCCCGCAGCCTAGAGTCCACATTCCAAGCTTTCTCAGTACGCTCTCCTTCAGCCTCTCCCTCTCCCCCTCCCCCTCTCCCCTCCCTCCCTCCCTCCCTCCCTCTGTCTGTCTGTCTTTGTCCTTTCAACGAAGCGTCAAAGCCCAGGATTGACCAAGGTCGACATTTCTCAGGCCAGGTGCATCTCTTGTTGTAGACGCAGCTGCAGAGCTTTCGGGTTTGGGGGTTCGGGCTTGGGGATTCATGAGTTGATATGGGTTTAGAATCCTAAGCCCCAAAGGAGAGAGGCTGAGCTTCACAGGCTGTGGGTCTCAGGGTTTTGTGTCGATGCCACTGAGGATCTCGCGTATTTCCTTCGGCTCCCCTATACTGCTCCTTTTCGGGTTTAGGATGTCTGGGCGCAGGGATTGCATTCTGTAGGCCAGAGCACAACGCCCCAAGCCCTAAACCCGAACTCAAACTAAAATCCTCAAGCCCATCAACCCTGAAGGCCTCCCAATCCCCTAAACCCTAAACCCTAGACCCTAAACCCTAAACCCTAAACCGACTGCTCCATAGGCCGGGCCTGTGAAGACCGCCGTTTGGACCCAGTTTTTCCCGGTGAGCGCAGATCAGGCGCTGGGGCTGGAAATAGGGCGGTTGGGGGCTTAGGGTTTAGGATTTAGGGTTTAGGGTTCCCGGGCCAATTTTTCGGCAAACCCTTAGAAGACGTATACGTCTACCCTGAACTCCACAACCTCAAACCTACCCAGACGCCCAACCCGCCCCTCCCCCCCAATTAAAAAGCAAAAAGAAATATGTATATATATATATATATATATATATATATTCGTATATCTATCTATCCGTAGACCCTAACGACCTCCAGCTGCCTCTTAGCTACGCCTAAGTTCCAACTCCACTCTCCCCACCCCGATGCCTCTACGTAACCTCGCAGCCGACGAACTCTGCAGAGACAGGTGGGGGTTGACGAAAATAGGGGACCCCGAAAATAGACCCTCAAATGGTAGGATCCCCTCATAATAAGGCGACTACACAAAAGGTACCCCTCCCCCCCCCCCCCCCCCCCCAATTTTCGGAAACCCCCAGGTGCACAACCGCCATGGTTTGCTGGCCGTCGTGGACGACTTGCAGAAGCCCCTGGGCCAAATGCCAGGATCAACAGTCGGCACTTCAAGCCCTGTAAAACTCAACTCTGCCCCCCCTTGACGAACCGAGGGCATTTTGCAGGGGGGGAGTGGCGTGTGGATGTGTACCCAACATGTCATAGCACTCCTATTTTTGGGAACCGCAAGCACCCCAAAATCTGAACCCCCCCTCCCCCTAATCTTCCATAGGCAACTATACCGCAAGCCCGGAAGCCAAGAAACTTGGTTTCAAGCCCCAGGGACTGGCTCCAAAACCTCCAAGCTCCGAACCGTATAAACTCTACCCCTAAGGCTCCAGGGCCTGTTATTTTAGGGTTTTTGGGGCCCAAAGCCCTTATTCTGTAAGGCTTTTGGGGCTACTTTGAGCCTAAGAGTACTACTGACTCTGACCCTAAACTTCAGCTTGAGGCCTATGGACCCCTGAAATGGACCCCTGAAGGTCGAATAGCCCCAACCACTGAGCGTTTTGTTCCCTAAGCCCTAAACCTATGCCGTTTACCTTGTAACCTTTTACACCCCAAGCCCGGCCCTACACCCTATATTCTGAACCCTGAACCCAAAACCCTAAGCCCTGAACCCTAAACCCTATACCCTATACCCTATACCCTAAACTCAACCCCAGGTTGGAGCTGGACGACAAGCTCCTGGGTTTGGGCTCCAAGGGGGTTCGGGTTGAGGGGCTTAGGGGTTTAGGGTTTAGGGCTTAAGGCTAAGGGTTTAGGGTTTCGGGCTTAGAGCTTAGGGTTTAGGGTTTAGGGTTCACGGGTTTAGGGGTTTTCGGTGGTTAGGGTTTCATGGCTTAAGGCTTCGGGTCTAGCTGCTTCAAGGGCTATGGAGTCAGGCTGTGAGGGCTCTGGCGGTATGTTTGTTTTTGGACACCTGTGCTTCAATCCCCAATACCCTAAACCCTAGACCCTTGGGTTTAGGGTTCAGGGTTTAGGGTCTCCTAAAACCCGAAATCCGGGGGTTTTTGCTTCCGGGTTTATGGGGTTTTGTGGTTGCAGGGGTCGGGGTCAAAGGTAGAGATTGCTACCTGGAGTCTCAAATGAAAGCCACAAAGGCTCAACAGCTGCTTGCAGGAGCGATCTGGGATGTCTCGTAGTGGACGGAGACAGTGTCATAGAAAGGCCGTTATGGTCCCCCAAACCCGAAGCCAACCCCGGCTCTACGAGCTTAACACCGTTGATCTTTAGAAACCCTGCGACGCCAGGACCTAGAGCCGTAAAAAGCGTTTTGGGGTGTCAGAATCCTGGCGGAAAATGCCCTAAGCCCTAAACCCTAAACCCTAAACCCTAAACCCTAAAGTTGTTGAGAGCCCAGCCAAACATCCCTGTTTGGCCTAGCGCCCGAAGCCCTAAACACCAAAGGGCTCCTAAACCCTGAAACCCGAAGCTCTAAAGACACCAAGCTCTAGACCCTAAACCCCAAACCCTAAACCCTAAACATTAGCAGACAAACCTAGAAGAATGGACACTGAACACCGCAAAGGCCCCCTAAAAGGCCACCCTAAGCCCCAAGCCCCACACCCTAAACCCTAAACCCTAAACCCTAAACCCTAACCCTAAACCCTAAACCCTAAACCCTAAACCCTAAACCCTAAACCCTACTGAGAACCAAAGGATGCCTCCAGACCCTACTGGAAGCCCCCCCCAAGAGAAGCCCCAAGACCCCTCAAGGGGTTAGGGCCCTGAAGGGGTCAGGGTTTGGGTTTAGGGCTAGGGTTTAGGGTTTAGGGTTTAGGGTTTAGGGCTTAGGGTTTAGGGCTTAGGGCTTAGGGCTTAGGGCTTAGGGCTTAGGGTCTAGGGTCCGGGAGTCCTCCATCTGTTTCACGACTCAAGAAGCACGAGACCCCTGAAGTCACTGAAGGGTTTTTGTTTCATGGTTAAGGTTTAGGGTTTCGGGTTGGGGTTTAGGGTTTAGGGTTTAGGGTTTAGGGTTCAGGGTTCAGGGTTTAGGGCTTAGGGTTTAGGGTTTAGGGTCTAGGGAGTCCCCCCTTTGTTTCACGACTTTGCCAGGCGCTCTGACTGCTTTGCATAGCAGCCGGGGTCCCAGCCAGCGGAGGCCTTGCGCAGCCTTCACCTCCAGCGCCCTAAACCCTAAACCCTTAAACCCTAAACCCTTAACCCTTAACCCTTAAACCCTAAACCCTAAACCCACAATCTCAAAACCCGCAAAATATAAGACCCTAAAATCCCCAAACCCTACAGGGTGGGGCCCCCTTACTATACTAACTGTAGTTAAGGGACTTATAACCTAATTTAGGATCCTTATAACCCAGTTTAGGGCTCTTATAACTCTACTTATAACTAGGGGGCCCCACCTTGTAAACTCATAAAACCCCAAGCTGCGCGCAATTGCGAAGAAAGGGGCGAGGACCAGATGGGGTTTGAGGTGGTTGGTTGTAGTGTTCAAGTGCCCCCAGGAAGAACCCTTATAAAGGGACCTTAGGGGTTATTTAAGCGTTTAGGGGTTTAGGATTTAGGGTTTAGGGTTTAGGGTTTAGGGTTTAGGGCTACTTAGGAATAGAGGCGCGCCATATAAAGGTATATGTAGGGGTCATAGAGGGGAATAAGACGAAGGTGGAGCTAGGGGGCCGTTGCTGCTTGAAGTGCTTGGGTCCAGCTGCAACCCTTCATGGCGTACGGATTCCGGCAAGCACCCTCAGGGTCCATGTACTTACATAAGAATACTATAAAATAATAATAATAATAGTATTATTAATAATAATAATCATAATAATCATCATCATCATAATCATGATAATCATAATAATCATAATAATCATAATAGTAATTGTAATAGTGCAATAAGAATGATGATCATCATCTCGGGAATACTTGGGGCTTTAAGGCACCTCGTCTAGAATGACTTTGGGACCGGACCAGGGTGTGCCAGTGTCTAGATGTTGGGCGTGATGGCTTCTGGCCGCTGCTCAAGTGCGACCCCCTTAATGGCACCGTAGCTTGCGAACCCCATGTGCGCAAACATCATGTGGCAGCTCGTTCTCGCGGTTGAGGTCATGTTGGCCAGCGCAGCACGCCCCCAGCACTGGGATGCGGGACTCATCACGGCTTACTACTGCTGCACCAAGAATGCTCACAAGTACGAGTTTCGGCGGTTCAGGGCCAGTGACCATGTGGATTCCAGGCGCAGCGAGACCACCGAGGATCCCAGCACCGACGACGATCCCCAGAAAGTCCAAGAGGTGGACGTCATGGACCTGATGCATGCCAGCGGTTCCACCCGGTGGCAGGACATCACCAACCGGTTTGGCTTCGAGAAGCAGAAGCGCTGGAGGATCCGTGAGTTCGGGGGAAGTTCGGACACCAGTGCCTCGGCGATCATGCGGAAGCTGTGCAATGACCAGCTGGGAACTGGAGCGACCTTGACCTTCAACAAGTGCCAGTGAGGCCCTTCGGGCCTTAAGGTGGGGGCATTGCATATGACACATTTGCGGCGGACAAAGTGTTTAGGGTTTAGGGTTTAGGGTTCAGGGTTTAGGGTTTAGGGTTTAGGGTGCTGTTCCAGTGCTGGGTCACACTTGTTGCGACGTTGATTCCCCAGATAGGAGCTCGTAATTTACATTGTTGCCAGAGCTAAAGGCTTCACAACGTCATCCTTTCATTATCCAACACTTGTATGAGAAAGTCCTCCACCAAGCCTGCTCTGATTGAATAGGCCTCTGTACTGCTTAGCATGTGCTGCCTCAGGGATGGAACGGATGATTCTTTCATCTCCTGTAGCAGCTGCACCAGATGTCTTTGCACAATCATTGAAATTATGGGACTTGTCAACGAGCGCACAGTCCAACAACTCATCGAAATTTTACCCCAGGCCTGTACACCCGATACTGAAGAGAGTGGATCTACGTAGACCCCATCACGCACAGAGGAGTCCAGAGTTGTGCACTCTACACTAGGACTGGCGGGCTGCGAGATTTTTATGGGCCCTACAAGCTAACTCTCGCCAAAAAGCGTTGATCATGCGCTTTGTTACCCACATTACTTCCCTAAACCCTAAACCCTAAACCCTAAACCCTAAACCCTAAACCCTAAACCCTTGCAGTAAGGGGTGCCCGAGAATGTAGACATAGTGGAGGCAGAGGTGCAAAGGAAGGGCTTTTTGGGTCGAGGGTTCTAAAGGCCAGCCATCCTTACCAGTGCTTTTGTGGCGGGATTGGGGTTTGGTGTTCCCTTTTTAAACCGTAAACCCTAAACCCTAAACCCTAAACCCTAAACCCTAAACCCTAAACCCTAAACCCTAAACCCTAAGGATGTCGAGGGCTTTAGGCTTTGAGGGCTTTAGGCCTTAAGCCTAAAGCCTGAACCTTGCAGCCCTAAAGCCCACGAAGACTCGCCAAAAGTCATAGGGTTCTTCGGGGAAGGGGGGCTCAAGGGTTTAGGGTGTAGTGTTGAGGGTTATGCTACGGGGTATGTAACCTAGGTTCTCTACTACTCCCCACAACTCCCCCAGGCTCCCTAAGCTTCCCTAAAGTTCCCTCGGTACTGACCGCCCCATGAACCCCCCTCCCTTAAGAACCCTAGCCCTAAACCCTAAACCCTAAACCTGCAAAAAGCCCACGAAGACGCCCCCAAGGCAGCAAGGAAACGGTGCCCATCAACTTCCTCCACATTGTTGCGGGCCGCGACGCCTTCCCCGGGGTCACGGACACTTAGGGTTTAGGAAACCCTAAACCCTAAACCCTGGGTTTAGGGTTATTCTTTCACGAATTCACCCTTACATTGGGCCGAGCTCCGAAAGCAAAATCCTGCGCCTGTGCACTGCCCACGGCCTTAAGGTCTCCAGCCCGTTGTTTTTTGAGGGTCGGACACCCCCGAAGATGAAAAAGGGTCACCGACATGAAGTTGTTATCTGGTTTAGGGCTTAAGGGTTTAGGGTTTTGGCTTTTGGGTTTTGGGTTTTGGGTTTTGGGTTTTGGGGATCCCCTAGCCCTGAAAATCTCCATTCAGGGCTTGGAGCGTTTAGTGTTTCGTTTAGGGAGCGGCTTGACTCGCTAGCCTAACTTGCTGCTTATAGGGCCGCGTGGTACGACGGAGTCTTAGCAGAAGCCATCCTAGATGCAACATCTGGTACACGGGTCGTGAGAAGGCGAAACATTGCAAGGCCGGCAGACGTGAACACCTACACCCGTAACTCCTACTGGAAGGCCCTTTGTACGCCCCTTAAACCCTCGAACCCTTAAACCCTAAAGGTAGAAAGCTTTGACATGTACATTCTGAAGCCGTGTGCTGTCCGAGATGTCCGAGAGTCGGCGGGAACCTGCAGAAGGCAACTGGCACAGAGTCGAAGAAGTCCGCCGGCCCAACCCAGATTCAAGTTGGAGACGTAGGGTTTAGGGTTTAGGGTTTAGGGTTTAAAGCCGCCTTCCAGTCCTGGTTTTCTGGGTAGACTAAAAAATACAAGCAGTTTCAATATAAATGAGGAGCAAGAACACAAGAACTATGGCTGTGCGCATGTGTATATGCACCCATATACATGTATACAGTATACACATATGATATGTCTATATATGTATATGTACTTAAATACGTATATAAAACATATACATCTACATATGTATACACATATATCTATCTATCTATATATATATATTTATTTATTTATGTTTTAATGTTTTTGCGATGTATAAAAAATATGTGTGTACATATAACACAGCGTGCTAGGCTTTTGGGGTTTTGGCCCACAAGCCCTGAGAGTACCAACTCGGGAGGACCGAACCCTGTTCTACAACACAGACTCGGAGCTGGAGAAGGCGGGCTTAGCGGTTTAGGGTTCAGGGTTTGGTGTTTAGGGTTCAAGGTTCAGGGTCAACGGGTTAGGGTTCAGGGTTTTGAGAGTTTTGGGCTCCTTCACAACGATGTAACCAACACCAAAAGTTGCCCGTCTCATAGTATGGCTGTTGGGCTACCAAGGGGTTTAGGGTTGCCTCGGATCAGAGCTTGGGGGGAGATGAACTTTTCTTACCTGGGAGTGGGAGGCTGAAGTATAGTCTACTCATCACACGGCTAATGCCATAGGTATACATATATATATATATATATATACATACACACATATAGGGCGATGATCAAAGAGATTCACTCGTCCTCTCGCATTGCACTAGGTAGGTCCTTAGGGATATATCTTTCTCTTTTCGCTTATGGTCTTAAGAGGATCATATTCAGCACATATTTCGGAAGGCTTTAAGGGCCGTCCTACTAAAAGCACCAGCAAGATTTAGGAGTTCTTGGTTGAAGGCTTCTTGCCTTGTCGTGAGTGAGTGCTGCCAGAGCCCCTTTTAGCTGCTTTTGCAAATCTGGGACCAGATTTAGGGTTTAGGGTTTGGGGTTTAGGGTTTAGGGTTTCAGGGTTTAGGGCCGAAGCCCTAAACCCTAAACCCTGTTAAACCCTGTTAAGCCATGTAAACCCCCCTCCGCAGGTCATGAAGCAGTGCCAGGAGATGTTCGCGCGCAAGGCGGAGCTTCTGAAGTCGGCCGCTGGGCGGGGAAAGAAGGTTTCAGGGTCTTTTTGTGGTGGGCTTGGGGTTTAGGTTGAGGGTAATTAGGGTTTTAGGGGTTCAGGGTTTATGGCTTGGGGTTCTAGGGTTTTGGGTTTATGTTTCTACGGTTTTGGGCTTATGTTTCTAGGGTTTTGGGCTTTTTCGGGCATAGGCCTCAGGGCTTTAAGGATTTTCGAGTTTAGGGCTTCAGGGTTTATGTCAGGGTCTAGGGCTCTAGGCTTTCAGGGTTTCGGGGTTTCGGGGTTTAGGGTTGCAGTAATGCCTGTGCTTCAGAGGCTGCTGTACGAGAATCCCCAACTGCTCCCAATCCGATTTCCTCAAAGGACGCTGGACAAGTCCAGTAGGTAAAGGCTTTGGGGTTTACGATTTCCCTAAACCCTAGAAACCCCTAAACTCTGAACCCTAAACCCTATAACCCCTATACTCCCTCAACCCTAGAAACCCTATAACCCCCAAGCCCGAAAACCCTTCGGGTTTAGGGTTTAGGGTTTAGGGTTTAAGTTTAGGGTTTAGGGTTTAGGGTTTAGGGTTTAGGGTTTAGGGTTTAGGGTTTAGGGTTTAGGGTTTAGGGTTTAGGGTTCAGCGTTTGTCGGGTGTTTTAAGGGTCTTTCGTCTTTTTTGGGTTCAGAGTTCAGGGCTTAGGGTTTAGGGTTCAGGGTAGTTTGCAGGGTTTCTATGGTTTATCGGGTTTAGGGATTAGGCACGGCTTGGGGTTAGATGTTTGGGGTATGTAGGGGCGGTTGAGGCCAAAGACCCAATACCTAAACCTAAGCCCACTAAGCCCTGAACCTACTTAGGGTTTAGGGTTTAGCGTTTCTATAGGGTTTAGACCCCTCAGCCCGAATTGCACTCTGAGCCCTGAACTCTTAGTCCCGACATATCCCCAGACCCTCAACCCCAAACCCTACACCCTAAATCCCAGCATGTCCCGAGACAGAACCCGAAACTGTTTCAACATGGAAGCCTCGCAGTCGAGGAAGCTTCCTTAAAGTTTTTTTTTTTGCGGGGGGCCTCGTGCCAAACCTAAACCCCAAAAGAAGCCCTTAGCCCCGAACCCTAAGCCCTAAACGCTAAGCCCTAAGCCCTAAACCCTAAACCCTATACCCTGTACCCTATACAAACCCTAAAATCCGAAACCCGAAGCCCTCATCATCCTACTGTCTTCTGCCGCGGGATCCCTAAAGCCAATCCAGGATGAGTATTTGTGTATCTGGGCCCCCTCTTTCTCACCCCAGGTTTAGGGTTTAGGGTTTAGGTTTTAGGTTTTAGGTTTTAGGGTTTAGGGCCGAATAGAATTCCCCCCCCCCCCCCCGGCTCTGATTGAGGGTTTAGGGTGAAGAAAGCGCTTTCTTCAGATCTTACTCTATCAGTTCACCCTGCCTTGAGGCGCATCACTGCCGGCGTTGGACCGGCATTGCTTGCCTCATCCCAGCCCCATCTTCCACGGGCCCATGAAAACCCTGAGCCCCTTAACCCAAGCCTGATCCCAACACACGTTTGTAGGTCAGACCCTGGGATGCTCCCCCTTATACTCACAGTCCTTCATAGGGATTCTAGTAGGGGGTACTACAATTTCCTGTTAGTAAGGACTGTTCGTATAGGGGGGAACATCCCAAGTAAGACCCCGCATCTCCCAAGTGGCCCAAGTCCTACCAGCGCTGTGTAAACCCTAAGCCCCAAAGGTCTACGACCCCAAACCCGAAACCCTTAACCCTTAAACCCTAAACCCTAAACCCGAAACCTAAACCCTAGACCCTAAACCCTAAACCCTTCACCATGAACCCCAAACCCCATCACTCCCGAGTCTTGAAGCCCATGGAAAAGTACAGATCCCTCGATTCCTCGCCTAGGCCGGTGTCGGAGAGATCTGCGTGGTGTGCCCTGCTTGTTTGCTCAGGATTCAAGGTTCAGGGTTTAGGGTTTAGGGTTTAGGCTGTGTTTTTGTTGCGGCAGGGGCTCCTTTAGTCACCCTCGACCCTGAACTCGGCCTAAGCCCTAAACACTAAAGCCTAAGCCCTAAGCACTAAACCCTAAACCCCTGCATAAACCCCGAAGCCCTTAAACCACAAGTAGCTGGAGCTGAAGATGGTAGGTCGCTCGCGCCACAACCAGAAACATGAGAGCTTCCACCCGATGTATGGGTGTAATTAGGGTTTAGGGTTTAGGGTTTTGGGGGGGGTTAGGGTTTAGGGTTTAGGGTTTAGGGTTTAGGGTTTAGGGTTTAGGGTTTAGGGTTTAGGGTTTAGGGTTTAGGGTTTAGGGTTTAGGGTTTAGGGTTTAGGGTTTAGAGGAAAGACTGTAGCCGTGGATGTAGCTCCAAAGCTAGGACCCATACTCAGTATACCAAGGGCCGCAAATCCCTCAAGCGCCAAAGTCCTCTCAACCCCTAGACATCTAAACCCTAGAGCTTACTTGGAGGTTCCAGGGTACTGGTAACCCCAATTCTAGCTGTACTTCTAAACTACTTAGGGGACTTAAGGGGCTTACAAGTACAGGAAGAATTGGCGGTCAGAAGTAGTCTGGCTCGCCGCGAACGCGAACGCCAGTCATGACTGGCCTGAGCTTGCGCACGCCTGGGTGCCACAAACCATGCGCGGGGCGGTTACGAAGAAGTGTCCATTGCTCTTGCGGCCAGACGGTTGCCCACGTCGCCAGCAGAAAAGCTGGCGGTCCTTCGTAAGGACGCATTGCATGACAAGTGTAGGCTGTCGCGTGCAGTTGACTCTGAGGCCCTCAGCTGGAAGCCTTCAACCCTACCAAGGATTTCCTGCTACAAAATGCCCTCAGGCGAGCCCTCAGCAGCCCGGAGCCCTGAGCCCTAAGCCCTAAGCAAGCCCTCAGCCCGAAAGCGTACTGAAGATCCTCAGCGCAGGAGCCTCCTAGAAAAATCCCTAAAGCCTGCGACAACAGAAAGGAAACCATAAAGCTTAATTTTAGGAAGACCCTAAACCCTACAAGCCCTATAAAAACCTGTAAAAACTCATAGAACCCTATTAACCCTACAAACCCCAAAAGCCCTCCAAACCACCCTAAACCCCATCAACCCCATAAACCCTGCAAAACCCTGAAACCCTAAAAACCCTGCAAAACCCTGCAAACCTAAACCCCATAAAACCTATGGACCACCCTAAACCCTCTAAACCCCATAAAATTCACAAACCCCATAAACCCTAAACCCTAAACTCTAAACCCTAACCCTAAACCCTAAACCCTAAACCCTAAACCCTAAACCCTACAAACCCTGAAGCTTTTCGAACGATCTGGGCTGGCAGAGGCACTGCCGCAGCCGCCCCGGCACCCGCGCTTCGCCAAGTTCAGCCTGGATCCCACCACCGAGGCGCCTTTTGGGGTTTAGGGTGTAGGGTTTAGGGTTTAGGGTTTAGGGTTTAGGGTTTAGGGTTTAGGGTTTAGGTTTAGGGGGTTTAGGGTTTAGGCTTTAGGCTTTAGGCTTTAGGCTTTGGGCTTAAGGCTTTGGGGTTTGGGGTTTAGGGTTTAGGGTTTAGGGGGTACCACCGAGACCCTTGTTGGAGGTTTGGGGCTTCAGGGTTCTTGCTTTATGGGTTCGTGTTATGGGGTTCTGGGCTTGGGGAGCTAGGGTTCAGGGTTGTCGAGCCCCTAAGCCCCAAACCCTAAACCCTTTACCCTAAACCCTAAACCCTAGACCCCAGACCCTAGACCCTAAACCCTAAACCCCAAACCCTAAGCCCTAAGCCCTAAGCCCTATAAACCCTAAACCTTTACCCTAAACCCTGAACCCTTGTTTAAGCTTTCCAACTCCCGAGCCCAAAGCCTAGGCCTTCGGGGCTTATCTTGGGTTAGTGCTTTTGTCTTCACCGGTTAGGTTGTGGGGCTTTGGATACCCGCTTGGATAGGGCTGGAAAAGAGCTTGGGCTTTTGAATCATGGTTTGGGGGAGGCTCCCCAAGAACCATATCCCAGATTAAACCCTCTAGTTCTAGAACAAATGAATGGTAAATGAAGGGAAGGAAGCCCACTGGCGCACCAACAGGAAAAGCACCCTAAGCAATAAACCCGAGAATCCTTATGGAAATCCCGAGGCGGGTACCTCTCTTTTGGAGTTCCCTCATGTACGGCCCGCCTGCGTCCATACAGCCTATAAACCCAAAACCCTAACCCTTAGGCTCAAAATGGCCCCAGAACCTTACATAAGAAGGCCTTTGGGCCCAAAAACCCTAAAGTAAGAGTGCTTAGAGCCTTAGGCTAAGCTTATAAACCCTAATCCTACACCCTAAACCCTAAACCCTAAAACTCTAAATGCTAAACCCTAAACTTTGGCCCTAAACCCTAAATCCTAAACCCTAAACCCTAAACCCCAACCCCCAAACCCCCACACCCTGAGCCCTGAACTGGAGGAGTGGACGGAGGGCGAGATTGGCCGCGACCTGTGGCCCTCCTTCGCAGGACTCCTGGAGCTGCGCGGGCCACAGTCGGTTCGTTTTACTTTTTGTTTTGGGTTTAGGGTTCAGGGGGTTTAGGGCTGAGGGTTTAGAGTTTAGGGGTTTAAGGTTTAGGGTTTGGGGGTTTGGGGTTTTGGGTTGGGGGTGGGCTAAGGGCAGACCCGACACCCTACAGGAAGCGGGGAGTATTTGGCTTGGGCTTACTGCTCTCCCATTGTTTTTTGCGGTTGCTTCCCCTAGGCTTCAGGTGTTAGAGGTCTTGGGTGGCCAAACCCTGAACCCTAAACTCTAAACCCTAAACCATAAACCCTGAACCCTAGGGTTGAGGGACAAGGGGGAAGAGGCCTTGGTAGAGATTAGAGGCGGTTCCAGGTTTTGGCTTTGGGGCATTCTCAGAGCTTTGTTAGTAGTGTTTATAGGGCTAGGGTTTTGGGTTTTGGGTTTAGGGTTTAGGGTTTTAGGGTTTTAGGGTTCCAGGGATAGTGTCATGATCCCTTAAATTGCTTAGTTACCTCATTTAAAGGCTTCTGAAGTAGGGGCCCTTGGGCTGTGTAGGGTACAGAAGGGGCATTTAAGGGGTCCCAGTTAGGGGCCCATCTCAAGGGAACGTCTAACTGCGCGTTTGACATCTTGAGTGTCGTTTGCTTCTCATGCTGGCACTTCAGGCATGTTTCGTGACAGACCAGCAGAACAGGGTTTAGGGTTATTTGGGGTTTAGGGTTTAGGGTTAAGGGAGGGGGTTTTAGGGTTTAGTTGAGGACATGGACGGCTCGTCTGGTGCTGCGACATCTAATCATGAGCACCGGAGCCGCTGTGATTGCATCAAGGTGCACACTCCTTCCCTCGCTGTCGCCGGGAAGTTTAGGGTTTTCCCAGGTCTGCTTGCTCTGCGAAAGCGTATTTAGCCCCTGCTTCCAGGCACATTGATGGCTTTGTTGCAGGTTGCAACATCTTACCAGAAACGACGCTGCGCCTTTCGCGGCATGCTTCCAAGACAGCACAGCCTCAGCCGCTTGACATATCAGAGCTAAACAGCCGGCAGGTCGAGTTGTGGGCAGCGGAAAGGATTGAGCGATGCGCAATGGAAGCAGGGAGATGGTGAGATGAAAGTGGCCCCACTGCTTCCGATGAAGTGCGACTTAAACAAGTCGAAGAACCATCAAAGAAACATGAGAGGAACTTGTCTCGGTGTGTTGTCGCGCGTGATTACGTATGATGCTGTGGCAGTTCTCATATTCTAATCAAGTTCTTGCGGTATCTCTTGAAGTTCCCGCTTTCTCCTCACGTTCTCACTTATCTCCCTTCCTTCTAACTTTTGTTCTCACTTTCTCCTTGAATTCTGACTTTTCGCTCACTTCGCTGCGCATTTTGCCTTGGTAGCCCAGGGTACCCTTTACCCTTTTTTTGGTTCTGGGCTCCCTTATAAAGTAGCCAACCCAAACATAGGGCACCCTTACTTTAATATGGTTACTAGGCTACGAAGTTGTGGGGGGCACAAGCGCCGACTGGCTGCCATGTTCTGTTGCCGCGGGAGTGGGTGGGTTTTTGCGGTTTAGGGATTAGGGTTTAGGGTTTAGGGTTTAGCATTTAGAGTTTAGGGTTTGGGGCAGTTGCAAGGCAGAGGCGCTAGTAGACAGTGCAGAGTCCCACTCATCGATGGCAACTTGCGGATGTTTCGGGTTATGGGGTTTGGTTACAGAGAGTTTAGGGTTTAGGTTTTGGCCCCCTGATCTTGTGGACCCACTGTACACTGCCCAAAGCCCACTGACCCCTCCTGGCCCAAGGGGAACGCTCCAGCGCCTCTATACCCTGCAGCGCATCCACAAGGAGGTGGAGGGGTTTGGGGTTTAGGGTGTAGGGTTTAGGATTTAGGGTTTGGGGGTTTGGGGGTTTGGGGGTTTAGGGTTTAGGGTTTGGGCTTCGGGTTTCGGGCTTTGGCTTACCCTTAGGACTTAGGATCTGTAGCAAGGACGCTGATTGTAGGATTTTCCGCGGCCGCAACCTGCTTGCGCCTGAATGTTGGACCCTCTTGAAAGTTGAAAGGGTTGGTTCCCCCCCTCCCCCAGCCACCGAACAGTGAAAGCCGAGCTGGGCCCGTCTGGAGATTTTGAGCCCTAAACCCCAAACCCTAAGCCCGGGACCATACCAAGGGCCCACGGATGTTTAGGGTTTAGGGTTTAGGGTTTAGGGTTTAGGGTTTAGGGTTTAGGGTTTAGGGTTTAGGGTTTAGGATTTAGATTTCAGGACCACACTAAGGGTCCATATTTTCTAACTTTTGGGGGAACTTCCTGCAAGGTCCGGCCGACGTCCCACATCTACCTCGCCACCCCTCCGCTGACGGGTGGCAAGGCGCCAACTCCTGGTGTTAAGGTTGGAGGGCTTAGGGTTTAGGGTTTAGGGTTTAGGGTTTAGGGTTTAGGGTTTAGGGTGTAGGGCTTAGGGCTTGAGTTTTTGCAGGTTCGGGATTTAGGGTTTCAGGATTCAGGATGCTTCTGCAGATGCAGTATCATACTGCAGTTCATTCGACCCTTTACTTGGGGACCAAATAAATTCTAAAATTGTGGTCATATCACTACATTATTGTAATCCCAATTAATGTATGTGTGCCATATTGTGCCATAAACCTTTTTAGGGTTCGTTTGGTCCCCAAGGTTGTTGTGCTTGCGAAGACAGTGTAGCTTTGTTACTATAGGGGTTTTGGTGTGCTCCGTTTCTTAGCCTGTGCTTAGTAGGGTTGCTTGTTGCAGGCTGTTGGATGAAACTTGCTTGACCTTGCATCTTCAACCCGAAAGCCCTAAATCCTTACATTTTCCTGGCTACATGGCAGGTGCGACGATTGCGGGTGTAGGCTTGATATGTGTGTAGAGCGTAAGGCACACACCGAAGCCCTCAACCCTCAACAGCAGGGTTTAGGGTTAGGTTTCAGGTCCCTAAACCCTAAGCCCCTAAACCCCTAATCCCCTCATCCCCTAAAAACCCTAGTTAAAGTGGGGTTCAGGGTTTAGGGGCCAGCCATCCACGAATCTTGGATATGGCATTGAAGCACGTACCAGGTTCCGACGTCGGAGCTTCTCATGCGGGCGTTGTTCCTGTCCCGCCGTTGCCCCAGATGGTCTTGGGCTGAAGGGTTCGGTTTTCTGCGGTTTAGAGCATTTGGGCTTATGGGGCAAGTACCCCTATACTAAACCCTAAACCCCCAACCCTAGGCCCTAAACCCGTTTCCTAAACCCATAGGCCCTGGACCCGAAACCCTAAACAAACCCTGTAAGCCTTAGCTGGGTTTGGGTTCCAGGGCTGAGTGCTCTGCGGAGATCTCGGGACGTCTCACGGGGAGACTTGAGTTGGGCCTTGTGGAAGCACTCTCTTGTTTTTGGGCAGGGGGGGGGGGGGGGGGGGAGGGTTTAGGGTTTAAGGTTTAGGGTTTTGGGTTTAGGGTTTAGTTAGGGTTGAGGGTTTCGGGTTTCGGGTTTAGGGTTTACGGAGGGAAAGACCACGTTAATTACAGAGTTTGTGGTGTTTTTCTTGGTGGAGGGGGGTGCATGTTGAGACTACAAGGTTTGTTTTTCGCGTTTGGGGTCGGATTGTGTAGGGTTTCTTGGGTTTTTTTGGGGGCTTGCAAGGTTCGGGGTTGAGTAGCGCCCAGCCTGAACCTTGTTCGGTGTTGCCTTGATCGGAGGTCTCAGTTGTCGGGAGCTACTATGATGATATCAGATTGTGTATGTATGTAAAATCTAAACCCTAAGCCCTAAACCCTTAACCCTAGGCCCTAAACCAAAACGAAAGCCCCAAATCAGATCTACACGTTGATCATGTGCGATATAGGGCTTTGATCAAGTCCCCAGTTCATAGGAGCTCAGACTGGTAGGCCCTTATTCCCTTGTTGTAGGGTTTCGGGTTAGGGTTTAGGGTCTAGGCTAACTAGGACCCAGACGACCCAGAGTAGGCCCTGATACCCTTTTTTTCCCCCTTATAGGCCCTTTAAACCAAAAAGGGCACCTTGCTAGGTTACTCTTGGGTCGAATATATGCTAGGGTAGTTACAAGGTCCCTTAATATCGTGAAGCTGCTGCATTGAAGTAGACAACACATTCTGTGCGCAGTGCCGTTAGCAGTGTTGATTGTGTTGTGATGTTGTATGAAGAATCTGAGGACGATCCAACACTGTGATGAAGATGCAACAATCCAACGGACAATGCACCGGGATGCACTTACCAGGATGGGCTATTCCCTATAATCCCTTAAAATGCCCTTTACAGGGTTCATTATGGGGATTACAAGGCCAAATAGCTCATCCTGGCAAAGGTGGGTTCAGAACGAAGTGAAATACCTTCGCAAAAATGACCGGGCTAGCTACTTGAAGATGATGAACATGTTAGTGAGGGGCCGAATGCAATGGCAGTGGCAATGGCGTACTTTTTTTGACGGGTTCTGATGTAGGGCATATAAGGGGTAAGACAAGTGGTCCCCGTTCAAGGGCCAACTGCCCTATGGTAGCAGATGCCCTAAACCCTAAACTTACAGCCTAAACCCTACACCCTACACCCTAAACCCTAAACCCGAAACCCTAAACCCTAAACCCCAAGAAAGATGCTGAGGCGTGGATAAGGACTCTTTCAGTGGAAGCTTGACGGACAGCCTGGACGTGGCCTTCGAGGAGGTGGAGCACGCCTCGCGCCCGATTGGGAACCCGATGGGTTTTACCCAAACCCCTGAGCCCTTGGGTTTAGGGTTTAGGGTTTGGGGTTTGGGGTTTGGGGTTTGGGGTTTAGGGTTTGGGGTTTGGGGTTTGGGGTTTGGGGTTTATGCAAGACATCGCATCCGATGATACAGAAGCACTCGACTCTTGGAGCCACTACGGTAACGACTAAGTCATACAGACAGAGATCAATATCGGGCCTGTCTGTGGGCCTTCTTAGCTGATTTCCACTTCAGATGGATCACCAATCTGTAAAGGGCAATCCAGTAAAGGGAGTTTCGTATTGAAAGGATGACGTACTGCTTTCCAGTAGCCCCCTCCTGTCAAAATTGACTGGACCTGATGAAAGAAGGACCCATCCAATGACCTCCGTGGTCTGAAACGAATTCCAGGCACCTGTACTCTGACACCCACTCTCAAGAGAAAAGTATCCTGCACAATTGAAATACCAGCACCAATGACATGGGGCATCTCTTGGGGCACTCCTGCCGCACACCCACAGACGTGCTACTCATCTATGCCAAGACCCCAGCTTGAACAAGTACGAGGAAGATTCGGACTTTCAAGGCTTCCAAGCCATCTTCACAGGCTTCAGTATGGTCGGGAGCAGATCCCAGTGCATGAAGCGACAAGCTCCGGCCTTGGCAGAGTCCTGCGACGTCTTCGGGACCAGACCAAGATACCGGAGGCAAAGGCACTAGCCCAGGAGTTCCTGACGAAGTGGAGCCAGGGAAGCAGGCCCCTAAACCCTAAACCCTTAAAAACCCCCATAAGAGTAAGAAGCCGGGTGCCGACAGCCTTACAGGCTGGCCCTAAACCTTGAAAATGTTCCCCCTTATACTAGCAGTCCTTAATAAGGATGACAGTACCCCCTAGTATAACCTCTATGCAGGACTGGTAGTATAAGGGGGAACATCCCGACCTAAACCCATCCAACTGCAGACTAAAAAAACATCCGGATGCCTAAAACTGCAACCCCTTACAGTACTCCCGGAGTCCCAGACCGTTTCAGGTTTAGGGTTTGTATAGGGTTAGGGTTAGGGATAGGGTTTAGGGTTTAGGGCGCTTCAGACCCTAAGTCACCAACCTTTTACCACAAACCCGAGACCCTAAACCTACTCAACCCCCGAGCAACAAGATGCACGGCAAGCTGCACCCCTAAACCCTGAACCGTAAACCCTAAACCCCGCGCAAAACCCTATTCCAACTATTCAGGCCCTGCGTTACAGGGTTTTGGGTTTTGGGTTTAGGCTTTCGGGTTTTGGGGCTCAGACGTGAATAAGCATGAACCCTAAACCCTAAACCCTAAACCCTAAACCTTAAACCCTAAACCCTAAACCCTAAACCCTAAACCCTAAACCCTAAACCCTAAACCCTAAACCCTAAACCCTAAACCCTAAACCCTAAACCCTAACCCTGAACCCTGAACCCTAAACCCTGAACTTGAACCTTGAACCCTGAACCCTAAACCCTAAACCCTACACCCTAAACCCTAAATCCTAACCAACTCAGGCCATGCTGGATCCTCGTGTGGCCAAGTTCGGTGCTGCCCTGAGCAGAGATCTGGTGTTAGGGTTTCCCTACACTCACAACCCAAAACCCTTCTGCTTGGGGTTATAGCTAAGGGGTTTCGGGCACACGTTTTCGGGTTTGCTTTTGATTGGAAGTCGAAGCCTGCTCATACCTCGACTTTCCTCACCCTAAACCCTAAACCCTAAACTGCAATTATGAAGGCTACTCTTTAAACGGCCATCGGCATGCTTTAAGATGCTTTTAGGAAGTATCGGAGTGTCTTTTCACGTCCCCATTCACCGGGCCGCCCCAATTCAACAAACTCTTCTTCGGCTTGACCCCTGGACCATAAAAACCTAAACCCTAGGAACCCTAAGCCCTAAACCCTAAACCCTAAGCCCTAAGCCCTAAACCCTAAACCCTAAACCCTAAACCCTAGCCCTAAGGTCCCTCCATCACCAGCCGCATCTTTGTGCACTTCGTCAGCGAGCTGGACATGGAGCCTGGAGCTCAGAATGCGCAGGTTTACTCCCCTAAACCCCTAATATGAACCTCCCCCTTCCCCCCCCCACACCCCCTAAATTTGGGTTTAGGGTTTGGTGTTTAGGGTTTAGGGATTATAGTTCTGTTGTAGTTTATGGGGGGTATATGTTATTAGGCGGTAGGGGGGATGAGGGGATCATATTCGGAGGGGGGGGGATTAAGTATTGGGTTTGGGAAAGGGAGTCCGGAGCCTAGAGGGTTTAGGGTCTTTAGGGTTTAGGGTTTAGGGTGTAAGGTTTAGGTTGAGTTGAACCTCCCCCCTGCCCCCCCACAGCAGCCGCGTCCTGGTACAAGCCCTCGGCATTCGCCATATGAGGTTGCCTCTGCCTAGAACCTAACCGACAAATCCGCAATGAATCGTAGCCAACTTTGCACCACACTTCTCAGATCTCAGAACCCGAAGGCCTAAGCCCCAAACGCACCCCTAAACCCTAAGCCCTAAACCCTAAACCCTAAACCCCACACCCCAAACCCCAAAGCCTAAGCCCGAACGCACTCGACCAGGCTCGGAGAGCTCGAGCAGCGCTTCACTGACACCATCAGCAGCCATGTCGGGTCGTAGACTCAGAGACGGTTTAGGGTTTAGGGTGTAGGGTGTAGGGTTTAGGGTTCAGGGTTGAGGGTTTAGGGTCTGGAAGGATTGTTATTCAAGGGACTACAGGAGGGACCCTTATGGGGGACCCTAGGGGTTATTTGGGGGTTATTTAGGGGCTACTAAGGTATATAGGGACTAGAAAAGTAGGTATATACAGGGGTGCAAGAAGGGGAATAAGATGAAGGGTCCCTTCTAGGGGTCCCTCCTTATACCCCTTAGGTTACAGTATTTTAGTGGTGCAGGAAGGGGACCCCCATATTCTTGATTTGCCCCTTTTCGGACGGGCCTTTCCCCCTTTTTCTCCCCCTGTCATTGCCCCAAATTCCCAAGGGCAGAGAAATCTCCGAAGTCTTCATGCTTCTAATGCAACAGGGGGGGGCAAGTAAATGACACCCAAAACTTTCCCCCCCGACCCTGAAGGGAAAGCCCTCGAGCCCACACCCTAAGGCCCAAACCCTAAACCCTGAACCCTAGAAGCAGCTTGGAGAATCTGATCCTATGGGGCCCAGGCCCATACTAAACCCTAAAGCCCAAAAGCTCTAAAGACCCAAAGCCCTAGAGCCCTGAAGCCCAAATCCCTTGAACACTAGACACCCTGAAGCCAAAGCCCCAAACCCTAAACCCTCAACCCTAAACCCTAAACCCTAAACCCTAAACCCTAAACCCTAAACCCTAAACCCTAAACCCTAAACCCTAAACCCCTTCCAAGTGCGAGCCTTTGACCAGCCCCGACACTTGGTCTGGGGCTTCAGGGCTTTAGGGGCTGCAGGGCTTGGCGGGGTTTGGGGTTCAGGGTACAGGGCTTAGGGTTTTCGGCACTTGCAACGAGTACGCTCAGAAAGGTCAGCAGAAGGATGACAGCAACAGGACACAGATTGCTGATCACGCAAAAAAGGCTCAAGGCGAAGAGCGGACGGAGCCGAGAAGCAATCGTCAGGGCTCCGCTTGCAGGGCTGAGCCCCCTCCCACCCTTTCCCCCGGCACCCTCCACCCCGATGCTCCCAAATTAGGCCCCCTGTTGGGGTCCTTATCGTAAGGGTGATATAAAAAAGGGGGCCCAACAAGGGACCCCGATTTAGAGAACCCTAAACCCTAAGCCCTAAACTCTGAAAACCTGAACCCTAACCCTAAACCCTACACCCCAAAACCCTAAACCCTAAACCCTAAACCCTAAACCCTAAACCCTACACCCTGCCCACCGAGAAACGCACACAGGGCATCGAACCCTGGGTGCCCTGAAGAGTTGCATCCTCCCTTGCCCAGGCATCGCGGATCTGAGGTGATCAAGCTCCTGGGCTGCTCTGGGACTTCTGTAAGCCCTAAACCCTCAACCCTAAACCCTAAACCCTAAACCCTAAACCCTAAAGTCCTCAACCTTAAGCCCTCAACCCTAAACCCCTAAACCGTAAAGCCCTCAACCTCAAACCCTTTCTCCCTCTGGATTTCCACAAAAAGAGGGGTACCTCATCGGGGTCCTGATAATGAGGGAATCCTACTATGTGGGGGGGTCTACCCCAAACCCTAAAAACCCTAAAACCCTGAACCCCTAAACCCCTAAACCCTAAACCCTACGTTACGTTCGTAAATCCTTAAATGGCGCAGGCTCTGCATCGACGAGATCGAGTTGAAGGTGCACCGCCGCGCAGGCTGGCTTGTGCTGAGTTTTAGGGTTAGGGTTTAGGGTTTAGGGTTTAGGGTTTAGGGTTTAGGGTTTAGGGTTTAGGGTTTAGGGTTTAGGGTTTAGGGCAATCCGAGCCAGAATTCGGGTGTGGGGTTGGGGGGGGGGGGGGGGGAGGGGGCTTCTCTTGTGTGTTCCTGACGCTAAATGGGCAGCTCTAAGTTATGGTCCCTAGTTATGGTCCCTATGTAAAGGGATGTTTAGTCGTCAACAGATCCACTGTCTAACCCGCTGTCATGAAAAATACTTGCTCGGGCCCACGCCAGACGAGTCGACGCCCAGATTGGGCTAAGGGCATAGGGCTTTGTAGGGTCCAGGTTCAGGGCGTAGGGCTCTATAGCGTTTAGGGTTTGGGATTGTAGGTTGCAGGGTTGTAGGGTTTAGGGTTGTAGGACGTGCAGTTTAGGCTGGTGTGGAATTTTTTGCTCGCGTCTAGGGATGCAAAGAATGGATAGCCAACCCCGCCGACCCTAAACCCGAAGCCCTAAACTCTAAACCCTAAAGCCTAAACCCAGCCCTATCCAGTGGCATTGGCCATGTTTCCGGATGAGCCGGCTACGAACCAAACGTCGTGCCAGCACCTGCTGCGAAAGCACGCCTGACGTTATATAGGGCTGAAGGGACGGCGAACAGTATCTCGAAATGTTTAGTCCTTAGGGTTTTTTGGGCTGCAGGGATGGCAAGCCGCCTTGACAGATCGCGACGGCCGTTGAAACAAGAAGGTACTGTAAGTTAGGGTTCAGTGGGGTTTAGGGTGTAGGAGTTCACCAACATAGACCCCCAAATAGTAGGATTGCCTTAAAATACGGCTCGCCATAAAAGGTACCCCTACCATGTATCTCGTCCAGGCAGTGTCATCGAGACGCTGCGCCTCTCGCTGTCTTCCTTGGGCCAGGATCCTAGCCCGGTTTTGGTCTAGGGTTTAGGGTTTAGGGTCTAACCCTCTCAACCCTATAGGGCTCATAAACACTATACAGTAAACTCTAATAGCTTATTAATTAAACCTTAAACACAATAAACGCAAACCCCTTAAACTATAGCCCCATTTAGACTAATTTTGTATGCTTATTTATCTAAACCCAAGGAAATACTAAACACATTTTGTCATTAAGGGGAGTATAGTAAGCCCTTGACCTTTTCACGAATACTTACACTTGTCAGCTTGGGGCGTTGCAGAGATTTGGGTCTTTTGGTGGATGCTCCTCAGGAGTCCACACGCTAAACTATGGCATGCTACTTAGCACTTACTAGATAGTCATTCGGTAGCCCAGCGGTGCCCTTCACCCGTTTTTGGTTTTGGGTTCCCTGATTAAAAAAAAAGTAGCCAACCAAGCAAGGGGTACTTTTGTTAGAATCTGGCTACTAGGCTACTAAGGTTACTTTGGGTCCGAAGTGTAGACTATTTAGGTACACATGGACCCCTAGGGTTGAAGTTGAGGGTTTGAGGGTTTGGGGGTTTGGGTTTAGGGCAGGGTCCTCGTTTGGGCTTGATTTAGTTTACGTGTGAGTAGTATGACTCCCCCAGCCTGAAACCCTGAACCTTGCGGCTTATTTATCGGAGCCACTCTACACAAGATCTTTAAAGCCTGTGAAGCCCCTCAAAGATCCCGAAGAGCACCCGGCAAAAACCCTAAACCCGAAATCCTAAACCCTGAACCCTGAACCCTGAACCCTGAACCCTGAACCCTAAACCCTAAACCACCCTAAACCCTAAACCAGAACAGGGAGCTGGACCTCCTGCATCAAGAGTTGCAGTTTGATGCTATCTTATTCCCACTCTTTGAGGGCTTGCTCTTACAAGAACCTCCTTTTACACCAAAAAGGGCACCCTGGTTGTTCCTTAAAGCCCAAACCCGAAACCCCAGACCCGAAACCCTAAACCCTAAACCCTAAACCCCAAACCCTAAACCCTAAACCCTAAACCCTAAACCCCAACATGGGCCATGCCGCCCTAAGGTGGTGGCTTCCTGAAGCCGAAGATGCTCCGCGAGTTCCCAGACCCGGTGACCGGCTACCCGCTTCGCCCCGCGGATGCTCTTAAGGGGATTTCGGTGGAGTTTAGGGTTTAGGGTTTAGGGTTTAGGGTTTAGGGTTTAGGGTTTAGGGTTTAGGGTTTAGGGTTTAGGGTTTAGGGTTTAGGGTTTAGTGTTTAGGGGAGATTTGAGGGCTTCACTTTCGGGGTTCAGGGGACTGAGGGTCTTTTGTGCTCGAGGGCTGTTAGGTTCTGGGTTTCCTTATCCTGTTCTAGCTGCTTAGCTGAACGAGGACCGGGAGTAGGCCTTTTTTTGTTTTTTTAGGGTTGCGGTTCCCTTATGATCCCCTCAAAACCAAAAAGGGTACCCTTTTTTATTCCTAGGTTACTCCCGGGTCTAGTTAAGCTTGCGACTGCATGCAATGTCGGCTTTGTCTACAGTGCGTGACGACACAGACACAGCGTCACCAAACTGCGAGACCTCCGTCACGCGCCGCTTCAGCCGAATCGTTAAAGCCCCACTTGCCAGCTCTCACTGTCATAGAACACGCACGAACGAGCAGAACAAGAACAAGAAGAAGACTGAATAATAATAATAATAATAATATATTACTTTGAACATCCCCACCTTGAGCTGCGTCAAAAAGAAAGAGCGCAAATAAGATGCTCAAACAAAGACACACTGATTCAAATACGTTTTCTCAGTTTTTGCTTTCAACTGGGGTTGGGCACTCCAGGGACACTCTGGCACTCCAGGCGGGGTTGGGCACTCCAGGGATGAACGAGGAGTAGCCCGGGCGAGGAGAAGAGTTCCGAGAAGAGTTGAGTTTAAAATCTAATAACCCCACACCGAAGGTGGAGAATAAGAAGAAGAAGAATAAGACTAATAAGAAGAATAAGAAGAAGAAACACAAGCATAAGAAGAAGAGTCGCGCGAATCTACGCTGGGCTCGTGCACGCCCGTTTCCCTCCATGGGTCATGTGAGGCGACTTGCCCAGCCTGCTGCAGTGGCACCCCAAAACTATATCCTGCTTTTGTAGATTGTAGTTGCTACTACGATTGCTGCCATGAAGTTATGCTTGACAGCGCTGGTTTGAGGGGTCGTTTCGGGTTTAGGGTTTAGGGTTTAGGGCTTGGGGATGTAGGGATATGTGGAGTTTCTGTCTAAAAAAGGACCTGAGCCTACAAAAAAAGCTTAAGCTTGAGAGCGCACACCCAGGGTGGGAGGCCGCCAAGGAAGGGGCGGCCATCAGCCCGTCCGACCATCCGCATGCCGGAGTCTGAGTGGGCTTGGGATGGTTTAGGGTTTAGGGTTAGGGTTCAGGGTTTAGGGTTCAGGGTTTAGGGTTTAGGGCTTACGGTTTAGGGTTTAGGGTTTCGGAATAAAGCTGGACTTTGAGGTGGGATGTTGCGGGGTTTGAGGGCTTAAGAGGCTTGTGGGTTTGATGGGTTGCGGGTTAGGGAAGATTCTGGCAGGATTTTAGGGGTTCATACCCCTCCGAAAACCCCAAACCCACCCCAATCCCCTTTCCCGAAGACCCTGGAAGACCCCTATAAGCCTCAACGAATTACAGTCAGGCCCCATCAAAGCCCTTTAACGATGATATCCCTAAGCCCTAAACCCTACTTAAGCCCCTAAACCACAAAGAACCGTCCAACTCAAAGCCCTGAACCCTCAGCCGGCCTGAACCCCCCCCTATAAGGCCCTAAAAGATGAGGATCACCTAATCTACCCTATCTTACAATTGCGATAGTCTAAGGTTGGAGCCGTGGGCCCTTCGCATGGTCCCTTACCCTTGTTTAAAAGGATTTGGCGGGATCCGCGGTATGGGCCCTCACGATGTGTAGGTATATAAGGGTTATGTAACCTGGGATCCACATTAAGGGCCCATACTTCGGATCCCCTATAATTATAGGCCTTGTAGTAGCATATATAGGCTATATCTACTACTATAATGCCTAGGTATACTAATCTAGGACCCAGGGTAGGCTCTTCTTCCCTTGTCTTAAAGTTTGGGTTTCCTTCTTAAGCCCCTTTCGAGCCACAAAGGGCACCCTTGCTCTTCCTAGGTTACGCTTGGCTCAAATAAGCTAAGTCATTCAAATCATACACAAAGAGACAATGCAATCTCAACCCCTACAGAACAAAGCCAAACCCTAAGCTCTGCTACCCCCTCCCCCTTCCCTTATATCCAAAACCCTAAACCCCAAAACTCCTAAACCTTAAACCTGTACCCTAAACCCTAAACCCTAAACCCTGTACCCTAAACCCTAAACCCTAAACCCCCCTAAACACCAAACAACCGAAACCCTAACCCCTAAACCCCACACACCAAAACATCGAAACCGAGACCCTAAACCCTGAACCCTAAACCCTAAACCCTAAACCCTAAACCCTAAACCCTAAACCCTGAACCCTAAACTCCAAACAAGAAACTGTCAGGTGGCCGACCAGGCCGAGCTCTCGCGCTACCAGGCCAAGCGAGCCCGGGCCCTGGGTTTGGTACAGTTTTAGGGTTTAGAGCTTAGGGTTTAGGGTTTAGGGTTTAGGGTTTTGAGGTTTTTTTAGGATGTAGGATCTAGAGGTTAGGGTTTAGGGATTATAGGATTCCTCTTGGGTCTAGGAGGGCTTCAAGGCACCAACCGAGACCCCGAAGCCCAATTTTTCCCTGATCCGACAGAAGTGATTTCAGTTTTGGGGCCCTAAACCCTAAACCCTAAACCCTAAACCCTAAAGTTGGGTTCACAGGGTTCTTGGCTTTTTGGGGGTTTATCGGGCCTAGGGTTCAGGGTTTCGTGTTGAGGGTTGGGGGACTTCTTTGTGTTTATGGAATTGCGCTCTGCATGTCTGCATTCTGAACATGCAAAGATTAACCGTAGTCCTTTCAATGATGGCTCTGACGGGCGTCTAGAATAGCTTGTTCTTCTTCGGATGCAAGCGGCAGAAGCAACGCTTGACCCGAAAGCCACAAACCAGAAACCTTTCTCACAACTAAACCAGATAAGCGCCCAAAGTTGACTCACACCCCTAATCCCCCCATCTGTAAATCCTACACACCCTGTAAACCTGTAAACCCGGCAACATGGGTATCGTCAAAGTTTTGGCTCTTAGGGTTTAAGGTAGAGGTACAGGTTTTCGGGGTTTAGGGTTTCAAGGGTTTTTGGGTTCGGGGGTTCAGGGACGAAACTAGCGACCCTTATAACTTAGGGGGGGATGGGACTGTACAAGGTACGTGAAGGGGTTTATACATGGGAAGAAGATTCCGGGTCCCTTCCAATATTCCCTCCTTATAACAATTATACCCCTTCAGGGTTTAGGGTTTAGGGTTTAGGGTTTAGGGTTATCAGGGTTGAGAGACCTACGCCTTCCTAGTGCAAGTGATGAGGTCGCAGCGCGCCGGGCCGGCTCCACCTACGCCTTTGACCTGCCTGGGGGCCTGGATTGTCTATAGGGCTTACCTTAAGATCCCGAAGCCCACTCTTGCTTGTAGGTGAACTACCTAAGAATCCTGTAAGAGGTTTTAGAGTAATAACCAGCAACAAAAGTAGGTCTTGAGTAGGGATTTGGGGTGTATCTGGTTTAGGGCTATTTATACCGTAATTCATCTCCTTTTGGTCTCTCTCTCTCTCTCCCTCTCTCCCTCTCCCTCTCTCCCTCTCTCCCTCTCTCCCTCTCTCCCTCTCTCCCTCTCTCCCTCTCTCCCTCTCTCCCTCTCTCCCTCTCTCCCTCTCTCTCTCTCCCTCTCCCTCTCTATCTCTCTCTGGGGGATGGGGTGGGGTTGAAGTTTGATTCTATCCGCGGGCCCTTTCTCCGCAGTTTAACCTCCAGCTTCCTCCACGAAACTCCGCCATTCCGCGGAGTACTTTCTCAGGAAAGGGGGCTGAGGGTTTAGGGTTTAGGGTTTAGGGTTTAGGGTTTAGGGTTTAGGGTTTAGGGTTTCGGGTTTAGGCTGCTTGGAGAGTCCAATCAGGGACGGGTCTGAGTGGTAAGTTTCCAGATAAGGTTGCGAACCCGTGTTCCCTGCAGTTACCTGACTTGCAACCCGCTCTATTCCTGCCTATGAGCCTCAACAAGCAAATCCCTCCTAAACTCGCGGGGTGGATTCACAAAACATCCCAACAGGCGCCATAGGGCCATAGGATTTTAAGGGTTTACCTTGTATAGCTGTCTGGGGGGAGGCCCACCTGTTCTTCAACGGAGTGTTTGAAGCTCTTGGTGGACCCGCGTCCGGCCCTAAACCCTATCAGCCCTAAACCCTAAAAACCCTCTAACCCCTATAAGCCCTCTAACCCCTATAAACCCCCTAAACCCTGCAAACCCTGCAAACCCTCAACTCTAAGCCCAAAAGCCCAAAAGCCTAAAGCCTAACCTTCCCAAAGCCACAGGCCGGGTATGCTCAAGCTGGCGCTGACCATGAAGTGGATCGCTGCCACCAGCAGCTCGCGCGACCCTCGGGCCTCAAGGGCTTTCGCGTTTGGGAATGTCAAGTCAAGGTTCTTGCTAGGGTTGTAGGGTTGTAGGGTTATAGGGTTATAGGGCTTAGGGCTTAGGGCTTAGGGTTTAGGGTTTAGGCGGGTTTAGGGTTTAAGGTTCAGGCTTTGTATGTGCGGGGCTGTTAGGGTATGTTGGGGTTACAGGGCCTTGCAGGGCTTTTGGGGTTGTGTGATTTAGTTGCAGGGTTTGGGAAGGTTTGGGAGTTCAGGGTATAGGGTGCAGGAGTTCGGCTTTAGGGGAATGCGGGCTGAGTTAACTGCTGAGAACGTAGAACACGTGCCCTTATATTGGCCTTGTTTGGGCCTGTGGCGGAGTCGGTTACCATTAACAGCCTTAGCCCTAGGACCCAAACCCTAAGCTTTAAACGCTAAACCCGGAACCATTCCTTGATTTTCGACTTTGCCATGCTTTGCCGAGGACTCCCCATGTTCCCAATGTTTACAGGGTCCTTAAGGGAGGGTGGTTTCGAGGGTTTAGGGTTTAAGGTTTCAAGGGGATATGTAACACAAGGTTCCCTAAAACTCCCCACTACTTCCTAAACCCCTCTAAGCTTCCCTACAGTTCCTTGGCCGAAAAACACTAAACCACTATGTGTAGCCTTGGCCCTAAGCCCTGAACCCTAAACCTCATGAACCCTTACTTAATGATGCAAGAATATTGTCCGACACACGCAGTGCTCCGCAGATCAAAGCGGCCATCCTCGCCGAACACGCGAGGCGAAGGACTCGCACCACTAGGGCTAGGGTTTAGGGTTTAGGGTTCAGGGTTCAGGGTTCAGGGTTCAGGGTTCAGGGTTCAGGGTTCAGGGTTCAAGGTTTAGGGTTTAGGGTTTAGGGTTTAGGCCTACATGGCTTAGGGTGCTTAAGGCTTTCGGGTTCAGGGGTTTGAAGCTCCCAGAGCTTCAGTGTTTCGGCGGAGGGGCTTCGGGTTCAAGACCCGAAATCAGCCAAGTTTCCGCCAGCCCCGGATTCGAATCTCCAGGTTTGGGAGTTTTCGGTTTCGGGCTTAGGGGTTTCCATTAGTTGCCGTTAGGGTTTAGGGCAATTGGGTCTTTTTAGACAATTTTCCGGAGGGTTTGGCAGCCCAACCTTGTAGCCTGCAGTTGTGCAGGAAGCTGTTGGAGTTGCAGATAGCACTTGAATCCTCAGGCCCTGAATCAACCTCTCCACTACACCCCACACCCTAAATCCTAAACCCTGAACCCTAACCCGAAAGCTCCACAGGACGAAACGCCCGAAGGCGCAGTCCCTCTCCTCGTTCTGGGCCCTGCTCTGAGCTGTCTTTGTTGAATGGGTTTTGTTTGCAGTTTAGGGTTTAGGGTTTATGGTGTAGGGCTTAGGGTTTAGGGTTTAGGCTTGGGGTTTGGGGTTTGGGGGTTTGGGTTTACAGCTTTAGGGGTTGTTCTTTTTGTTTAGCGTTGCGCCGTCTAGAGTGTGAGTTTGTACGGGGGGGTTCGAGGCTGGGCTTTGATATTTTGATTAAGCTTTGTTTAGGGTTGATTGTTTAGGGATTAGGGTAAGTGAATACGCGCAACACCTAGCGATCTCTTTGAGTAAGTATTGGTCTCCTGCAAACATGTCGATGACGAAGCGATGATTTTAGACACGTGTCTGAATGTACGCACCTAAAACTTAAAAGCGCTCGTAGCATTGTAGGGATGAAGGGGTTCTGAAAAATAGAGCTCTGAGAAATAGAGCCTAGCCCACAAAACCTCAGCCCAGAGGGGGAGTCTTCTTATGGCTTGCGGGGACGTTCGTTGCCCGACATCCGGGGAACCCTGAATCCCTAAACCAACCTTTCGACCCTAAAACTCTAAACCCTACCCCTAGCCCTAACCCACATCCCTAAACCCTAAACTCTAAGCCCTCATCAACCCCAGGCCCGTGACAAAACACCCAGTCAATCCTGAGGCGTGGCGCTCCGACGGTGCCATCGCAGGCCCGGTGGAAGAGACTCTGTGGGCTGTGGGATTGAGGGTTTAGGGTTTTAGGGTTTAGGGTGTGGGAGTGAGGGTAAAGGCGGTATAGGGTTTATTTAGGCTATGGGTTTCGAGGAGGTGGTTTCTTTGCGGGCTCATGGGGTCCAAAGTTCAGGTCCACCTCAACTTTGTTTGTGTGTGAGAGCCCCTCGGGGTGGTGGGCGGTGGGGGGGGGGGGGGGGGGGGGGGGGGGGGGGGTGTGTGATTTTTTGGTTTGCAGACACCGAAGCCCCATGCACTGGGTCGAGAAAGCTCGGTTTCCATAGCCTTTAAAGCTGTGAAGTTTCGAGTTCAGGCTACCGGGTTTCTCAGGGCAAGGTTTCAGGTTCAGGGTTCCGAACGTATCCCCCAAAGCCCCACAAAAAACCAAACCGGGTCGAGGTTGCAGTGCAGGGTCCCGTCCTGTATACTGTCCCATGGCCCCCTGTCCCGCTGCACGGTTCCGTATAACGGTGTGCCTGCTTTAGGGGGGGGGGGGGGGGGGGGGGGGGGGCGCCCTGTTTAACGTCAAGTTGCCGGGGCTACTCAGGGCACCCTAATTCTTTCGGGGGTCCAGCTGAATCAGCCTGCACTGGGCTCCTGACTCAAGCTGCTCGGTTTAGGGTGTAGGGGTTTAGGGTTTAGGGCTTGCGAAAACCTCAAGCCCTAAGCCCAAAACGTAGTATGTCCGTAACAACCATCTCTTGTGAAAAGCCCCAAGGCCCTCGACACGAAACCCCAAATCCAAACTTTACTAAACCCCAAGCCCGAAATCAGAAAGAGCCTAGCATGAAGCCATCTTACGCACCAGCATTGTAAATCCCAAGCCCTATGCCCCCCAACCTTATCCCCAAGCCTCAACCCCAACTCGGTCCCAAGACCCTAAACCCTAAACCCTAAACCCTAAACCCTAAACCCTAAACCCTAAACCCTAAACCTTACTAAACCCTCTGAGCCTCTGAGCAACCTCGATCCCCAAATCCCCCCTTCAGGTACCTGAGAACATGCCCAAGGACCCCGTCGTCGCCGTGGAGCTGGTGCGCCCTGCTTTCACCCACGCACAGCTCTGAAAACCTAGGGTTAGGATTTAGGGTTTAGGGTTTAGGGTTTAGGGTTTAGGGTTTAGGGTTTAGGGCTTTTGGTATTTGGGTTCCATTCCCGAAGTTTCGCACCTTAAGCCCTAAACCCCCCAAACCTCTCAAAACAGGTGAACCACACCCCGAAAAACCCGCTACTGCCTTGATCTCGACATGCCATAATGAGACGTAATAAATTTAGGGGTCGAAATGCTTACTAATAGTATTCCCTTAGGGTTGCTATAGTAACGCCCAAAACCCTGTTCAAATATTTCGGGCCCTGCGTTACAGGGTTTAGGGTTTAGGGTTTAGGGTTTAGGGTTTAGGGTTTAGGGTTTAGGGTTTAGGGTTTAGGTTTAGGGTTTAGGGTTTGGGGTTTGGGGTTTGGGGTTTGGGGTTTGGGGTTTGGGGTTTGGGGTTTGGGGTTTGGCGTTTAGGACCTTAACGCCCAGGAACTGGGTTTGGGACTACTATACTTTAATACTGTTCTTGGTTCTGGGTTCCTATTCTAGCTACTTATACCTAAAAAGTATATACTTTTTTTTGCCAGGGTCTACTCCAGGGTAGGGGATAACTTCCCTTTGGGTGTAGCTAATCTACAATACATGCCCTATTTGGGAAACTTACGCAAGACTTTGGGCTTCAAAGGAGTGGTGATTTAGCAGATAGACTCCCCCATATCATGCATACATGACTTGAACGAAGCAAGTCATGGACCTTGAGCCCTAAACCCTAAACCCTAACCCTAAACCCTGAACCCTGAACCCTGAACCCTGAAACCAAACCCCTGTTCCCCCTGAAATTCTACATCCCAAGCCCCCCCCCCTGAGCCTTCACCCCGAGCCCGAAAAACCTAAATTAAACCCGAAAGCCTTCATACGCCTAAACTCTATAGGCCCTAAACCCTATAAAGATAGGATTCTTAGGTAAACCCTAAACCCTAAACCTTTAACCCTGAGCCCTGAACCCTAAAACCTAAACCCTAAAGCCTAAACCACCAAAAAGTGGGTTTTTGGGTTCTTAAGGCAGGGACCCTGCCATGCAGGTTATGGACTGGGCCAAGATGGAGCTGGTTGAGAGCGCTCGAGCGGAAGGTCGGGTTTGGGGTTTAGGGCTTAGGGTTTAGGGTTTAGGGCTAGGGTTTAGGGTAGGAGGCGGAGTTCTTACTTAGCCAAAAGTAGAACTTTAAATTTTGTTGGTCCCCTTGTTTAGTTGGACGAGTAAGTGTAACCTTTTTTTCTCCTTGGTTTTTGGAGAAGTAAGAGTTAGGGTGTAAGGATTTTGGGGTTTGCGTTTTTTAGGGCACCTTATCGGGGTCCTTACTATAAGGGCATCCTACTATTTGGGGGCCTGTTATAGGGGTTCCCTGTTTTCGTAAACCCCCATTTAGGGATTTAGGGTTTGAGGGCTTTCGGGTTTCGGGTTTTTCTCTGGCTTTCGGTTTGAGGAGTTAGGTCAGGGCAGTTGAAGGATTTAGGATTTAGGGCTTAGGCTGGGCAATTTTTTCAGGGCTCCGCATGGTTCATGAGGGCATAGGGTCTAGGGTCTAGGGGTTGATCTATAGGTCCTTCTGTGACTTTTTGTTTTTTAAAGGGCTCCTAGTGGTTCATAGGGGAAAAGATAGGGCAATTTTGGGAACAGGTATTCTGATCAACTCCCACATACCACAGGGCTCAGGAAGGTTTGCTTCGCCTGGCACAGGACAGATGCAAGGGTTCTCCCCAAACCCCAAACCCCCAAACCCCAAACCCCAAACCCCCAAACCCCCAAACCCCCAAACCCCCAAACCCCCAAACCCCCCCCAAACCCCCAAACCCCAACCCCCCAACCCTGAACCCCGAACCCCAAACTAACCCCAAACCAACCCCTAAACCGCTTAAACCCGAACCCCGAACCCCGAACCCCGAACCCTAAACCCTAAACCCCAAACCCAAACCGCCTAGACTCTAAACCTGTGTTTCACCCAGGCTGCTCTAGGTAGCGGCAGGGGGTTTTGTGTAGCTTGCGCTAGGCCACCCACAGTGCCGCTTTGCTATAGTGGTCTGAAATATTTTAGAGGTTTAGGGTTACAAGGGTCTAGGGTTTAGTGTTTCGGGTTTAGGGTTTAGAGTTTGGGGTTGTTGTCTAACCAAACTTATAAGCGGACATCAAACAGATAACAATCAGAGGCTGTTTGCAGCCTTGATTGGCACTCAGATGCTGATCAGGTGAAGTTTTGACAGCTTAAGGGCAGGTATGCTTGGTAGCCCTTTTCCCTTTTTTTGGCTCTGGTTCCCTTATTGTACCCAACCAAAACAGGGTGCCCTTATTATATGGTTACTGGGCTACTAAGTATGAGAACACCCCCCTACTCCCCTGTAGACCCTGAGAAGCCAACGGATATCCTGTGTTCCCCGTTGGACCCGATTAAGATGAAAGCATCCTAGGCTAGGACCGGGAGTAGGCCCTTGTTTCCTTTATTTAGGGTTGGGGTTCCCTTATCATCCCCTTAAAGCCAAAAAGGGTCCCCTTTTTTATTCCGAGGTGACTCCCGGGTCTAGTGGGCGATTTAGGGATTAGGAGTCTTGGTGTTTCGGGCAGGGTCTGAGACAGTCTGGCTGCAACTCTGCTGAAGTTCCAAGGCCTCTGAGAACCCTCAACCCTAAACCCTAAACCCGCGGCGTAGGTGCGAACGACGTGGGCATGTTGGCCTGGAAGCTCACGATGAAGACCCCGGAGTACCCCGAAGGCGCATCGAGAAAGCTGCCGCAGAAAGCCCTAAAGGGTTTAGGGTTTAGGGTTTAGGGATTAGGCTTCCCCTAAACCCTAAACCTGTTGTTTGTAGGTTGCCGAAGATTCCCTTAAGCCTTAAGGTTAAGCTTTGAGGGTTTGAGCCTATAAGGGTTTGGCACCCCATTTGCAGGTTTAGTGTGAAGAAGGCCCTACAGCGCAAGATCTTGCGCCAGGGTTCAGGACCATAGGGTTTGGGTTCTAGGGTTTAGGGTTAGGGCTGCGAGGCTGCCCCACCCAGCTCACAATAGCTGGACTTAGGCTTCAGATTTTCTACATCTTCCGAACTCAACCCTACGCAAAAAAACCTAGTCCCTGAAGCCCAATGCGCCAAAAGTCGAACCCCCAAAGCCTAAACCCAAGACCCCCAAACACCCCGCAAAGCTCGAAGGCTATGTAACAGCCTTGAATACAGGTTAGGCTGTTTCAGGGTTCACGGTGCCGGGCTTGGGGCATTGGGCTTCAGATTTGCGATTCAGAGTTTTGTGCTTCGCCACTTAAATCCCATAAACCCCTTAGGCAAAACCTCCCTCCCAGGCTCCCCCGGCCGTTTTACCCTAGACCCTAAACCCGAAACCCGAAACCCTAAACCCTAAACCCGAAACCCTAAGTGGAAACCCTAGACCATGTCGGGCTATGCAGGCCGACAGGTCATCCTCATCGCCAACGACGTGACCTTCCAGGCTGGTTTGGGGGCTCGGGTTCAGGGTGTAGGGCTTAGGGCTTAGGGCCTATAAGGCTTTGCAGGAACGAAATCCGAAACCCTGCAAACCATGTGGGCTTGATGCCAGTGCATGGTTCACGAGGCAGCTTAGGGACGAAATGAACCCTGAAAGGGTTTATGCCAAGGAAGTGGGGGTGGGTAGGGTTGGGGTTTAGGGTCTAGGGTGGAGAGGCCTACAACATTAGCACCCCAACCCTCCGCAACCTGTCCTAAGAAAGCATGGGGCAGTGAACAAGGGTGAGGAGTGTGTGCTACAGGCGGGCTCCTTCGGCGTCAAGGAAGATCAGTTCTTCCAGAAGGCCAGGGGGAGGGGGGAGCGCGAGTTGAACGAAAGCCCAACCCCACGGCCTTAGGGCCTTCAACGTGAACGCGGTCAGGGCTTAGTAGTAAAGACTGGCCTTGCGCTGGCATCCTGTGTCTGTTTCGTGTTAGGTTATAGGGTCCGTTAAAATGCCCCTTGTATAAAGCAAGCCAGGGTGTTTGCCTTTGTGCTGTTGCTGGGAATGTGGGTGGGGTTTAGGCTTAAAGAGGGATATGAGAGTTCGACACAAGGTCAGTCCATTCTCCGCAACCCCTACTTAAAATGACCCCGAAACTCTTCATGCTAAAAGCATTAGTAATGCTCGTACTTTAAGGGTACATGGTTTAGAGATTATAGGGTTTAGGGCTCTCAGCCCTAAACCCTCAGTCCCTAGCCCTAATTCAACGCAAAATCCAGCAACAAGGGGTTTAGGGTTTAGAGTTGAAGGTTTAGGGTTTACCCTGAAAACCCTTCGACCCACGGAATTCCCCCGAGCCCTTAAAGCCCCAAGCCCTCAAAAACCTTTCCAAACCGTAAAGCCCCAAACCCCCAACCCCTTCCAAGCGCTGCCTTAAACCACATTTCTGGTAGAGGTAACCCTAAGCCCTAAACCCTAAACCCTAAACCCTAAACCCTAAACCCTAAACCCTAAACCACATACCTTCTAGTAGACCACATGTCTCCAGGCGTCGGAGTTGGCCCGAAAGCTTGGCCTTCCGCGCGTCTATGTGTCCTGCAACAGCGGCGCGCGAAGGGGGGGGGTGGGTGGGAGTTAAGGTGTCCCTAGACCGCAAACCCTAAGCCCAACCCTAAGCCCTAAACCCTAAACCCTAAACCCTAAACCCTAAACCCTAAACCCTAAACCTTCAGGGTTTCGGGCTTAGGGGAGGAGAGGGTTTGGGGCCAAGAGGGGGTGAGGATTGAGAGTTGAGCATTGAAGATTCGGGGTGTAGTGGAGGGCTGGGGCTTCTTCATTCGGGTTTAGGGTTTAGGGTTTAGGGTGTAGGGTTTAGGGTGTAGGGTTAAGGGTCTAGGGTTTAGGGTCTAGGGTTTAGGGTCTAGGGTTGGACTGCCGGGGTTTTGGGGCAGAGGAGGTGGGGTTAAGGCTTCGGCTTGTGGCAGTTGGCTCCCTCAGTAAGTGTCGGGTGTTTCTCAAGCAGGTTTGTTTGGGGGACACTAAACCCAAAACCCTGAACCCTAAACCCTAAACCCTATAAACCCTAAACCCTAAACCCTAACCCTAGACCCTCAACCCTAAACCCTCGTGGAGAGTTAGGGTTTGTTGGAGGCTCCCAGAGCCCGAACCCTAAACTTCAGGGGTTTGGGGGGTCAAGGACATGGCTCCTGCAAAGCAGATCTCGATTTCTGGCCGCGAAGATACTCAGTATCCTACTGGGTTTGGGTTTAGGGTTTAGGGTTTAGGGCTTAGGGTTTAGGGTTTTGGGTTTAGGGTTTAGGGTTTAGGGTTTAGGGTTTAGGGTTTAGGGTTTAGGGTTCAGCAGCTCATGTACTAGCTTTCACTAGTCAAGCAGCTTGTCAAGCGTTGCAAAAATACCCATGCACCCACGAAACCCATAACATTACGAACATGTAAAGTTCACTCAATACATTTCCATAAACCCTATGCCTAGGGCCTAAACCCTAACCAAACCCACGGGCTCTAAACCCTATGCCCAAACCCTAGGGGCCCTAAATGCTACTCCCCAAGCCCCAGGCCCGGCCTGGGTCCTAAACCCTAGGCCCCAAAACCAAAAACCATTTGCCGACGAAGGGCGTCAGGGGAAAAAACATTTGCCGACGAAGGGCGTCAGGGTTTAGGGCCCGCGCGGGGAAAAAAAACATTTGCCGACGAAGGGCGTCAGGGTTTAGGGCCGACGCGGGGAAAAAACACATTTGCCGACGAAGGGCGTCAGGGTTTAGGGCCCACAGGGGAAAGAACCATGGGTTTGGGTTGCTAGCAAGAATTGAAAACCTGTCGCCGAAAGCAAGAGTTAAACCCACGCTACACGCTGGACCAAAGTTCCCGAACACCAAGAAAAGCCAAAGCCTGAACTGGTCCAAAAAGCCCCCAAACCCTGTATAACCCTAGAGTAACCCTGAGCCCTAAACAGCCCAGCAACAACCCTACATAAACCCCAAACCCTAGACCCTAAACCCCAAACCCCAAACCCTAAACCCTAAACCCCAAACCCTAAACCCTAAATAAACCCTAAACCCCAAACCCTAAACCCTACTAAACCCTAAAGTTTAAAACTCTGTGAGGCGCCCGTGTGGGTCTCGTGGAGGAGCTGAAGCCCCTCTACAAGGTGATTGATCTTTGGGTTTAGGGTTTAGGGTTTAGGGTTTTAGAGTTTAGGGTTTAGGGTTTAGGGTTTAGGGTTTAGGGTTTAGGGTTTAGGGTTTGGGGGTGCAGTATTTTGAAAGTTTGGGCTATCTAGGTAGGACCTTGTGATGTTACCTTCGTGTAGATTGATATACTGTAGGGTCTAGGGGCGAATTGGGATTGTAGGGTGTTGGAAATTAAGGGGGCTCTAGGGATCGTCGCGGCCTCAGAGTGCAGGGCTTAGGGTTTGGGGTTCAGGGTTTAGGGTGGGGTTTAGGGTTTTGGGTTTAGGGTTTAAGGTTTAGGGTTTAGGGTTTAGCGTGTAGGGTTTCGGGTTTAGGGCTTAGGGTTTAGGGTTTAGGGTTCGCTTGAGGTTTGCCTTAAGGTTGCTAGTTTGTGTTGTCCCAGATTCCCCTTTATAAACCCCCTCACGGAGCCGTGTATGTTGCAGCCGAACCTGGAATTCCTCTCCTGAATCTCTTTCGGTTTAGGGTTTAGGGTTTGGGGTTTAGGGTTCAGGGCTTAGGGTTTCGGGTTCAGGGCATAGGGTTGAGGGTTTAGAGGGTGTCGAGTTTAGCAAACTGGTCAAAGCGGGTTAGTTCCGGGGGTTGAAGTATGTCATCGCCGAACAAGTGAATGGAAATTCAGGGTAAAGTACGGGACTCAGGCAAATTTCCAAATCATAAGCCCTCAGCCCTACCTAAGCCCTAAGCCCGAAACCCTAAACCTTTTTGAGGCATCTACAACTGCATAACTTTTTGCAATCAACCAAAATACCCAATTCGCCTTCGCCTTCATCATGCTACGATGCGTCCTCCCAAGCCTGGCTACGGAATCCTAGGGTTGAGGGTTTAGGGTTTAGGGCTAGGGTTTAGGGTTTCGGGTGTCGGGTTTCGGGTTTAGGGCCCGAAGCCCTAAACCCTAAACCCTAAACCCTATACCACGAACCACCCTAGAGGCCCTAAATCCTCATTCCGAAGCTCGCCAGGTGCAGTGGCTGGACGCCAACGACTGCAGCAAAGGCCTGGCTGAGCCTCAACAACTTCAACCCTCGGTGGGGTATTAGGGTTTAGGGTTTAGGGTTTGTTTAGGGCTAGGGTTTAGGGCTAGGGTTTAGGGCTTAGGGCTTAGGGCTTGGGGCTTAGGGCTTAGGGTTTAGGGTTTAGGACTGAGGGTTTAGGGTTTAGGGTTCAGGGTTTAGGGTTTAGGGTTCAGGGCTAGGTGTTTCACACCGTGGAGGCTTCGAGTACCTCTACCTGACCAAGGCGGACTACGACAAGCTTCCTGCAGGAACGGTCGAGGTGCGGGAAACGCTAGAAGCCCGACATGCGCTTTGGCAACTCTAACGGACCGAAACGCTAACAGCCGTTCAAACACCCTACACCCCACCTAAACCCTAAACCCTAAACCCTCAGTCCTGCCCGAGCTCCGCAGCTTAGTTCTCTGACTTCACAACACAAATCGGACCGAGTACTACTTTGGCATCGTCCTTAGCATTCCCTGGAGCTGGGTTGTGGAATCCTTTGCCCTGAACCTTAAACCCGGAAACCCTAAAACCTGATTTTGCTGAACGGAGTTCGGCTTTGGGAGTGTCCAAGATCGGACCCTAAGTGGGATGTGGGTTTAGGGTTTTAGGGTTTTGGGGTTGCCGTTTAGGGTTTAGGGTTTAGGGTTTTGGGTTTTGGGGTTTTGGGGTTACCGTTTAGGGTTTAGGGTTTAGGGTTTAGGGACCCCCTTCTTGCTGGCAGGCCCACAAGGTCTCGGAGGGCGGTGAGGAGCGATACGTGCTGGATGCCATCATCGGCGAGGGCCAGAAGAGCACCCAGCAGCTCGATCGAAGTCGTAGGTTGGCCCTAAACCCTAAACCCTAAACCCTAAACCCGAAACCCCATATTATTGGGTCTAGCAGGGTAGTTCCACAGCCTGAGTATTTGTCCCTTCGCAGGGGACGCCTTGTATACCATGCCCTCTAAAACTGAGAAAAGAAGGTGAGGGGCCATAATCTACCATTTGCTCCAGAAACCACCCCAAAAAAGTAAGAAGATTCTTCCTTATAAGAGTAATATAGGGATTTTTATCATGTGACTTTTTTGGGGATTCTTAAGCAAATAGTAGTAATCGGGGACCATGTACCTACCCGTAGGCCTGAGAACCGCCAAGTGAGTATAAACCCTCTCCTAGGATGGCCCATGAAACCCAAAAAGCCTAGATATGATCCTAATATCAGGAGTAGCTTCGCTCGAGAAGCTGTGTGACTAGGGGGTCGGGCAATGGGGGAGGGGGGGAGGAGCCACCAGAGGAGCCTAGCTTAGTATCACGCTGAGCCTAAACCCTAAACTCCTAACCTAACCCCTAAACAACATTATTCCTCAGAATGCCTATCAAGAAGCGTATAGACCACCTAGAATACCTTAGTCCCGTGGCATGGTTCACATGTTCTCTTCTTGGGCTTGAAGCAGTCATGACAAGGATTCTTCTGCAGAGATTTGAAAAGGGTCACCCTGATACCCAACGGCGAACTTCAACAACGGGGTGTAGGATTCTTGTAGGTGCCCTCCGAAAGACGCGGGGGGGCGGGGGGGGGTGGGGGGGTGCGGGGGGGGGGTGCGGGGGGGGGGGGGGCGGGGGGGGGGGGGGGCGAAAAGGGGGTGGGGGGGGGGGGCGGGGCGGGGGGGGGGGGGGGGGGTGGGGGGGGGGGGGGGCAAGCCCTAAAACCTCACCCTTATAAACCCTGAACCCTAAACCCTAAACCCTAAACCCTTCTAAACCCAAAAATCTAACTCTAAACCCTAAACTCTAAACCCTAAGCCCGCCCTGAACCCAGGGGCGGCATCGGCGTGGAGAACTTGCAGGGAAGTGGGCTGATCGCTGGTGAGACCAGCCGAGCCTACCAGGAGACTTGGGGTTTAGGGTTTAGGGTTTAGGGTTTAGGGTTCAGGGTTTAGGGTTTAGGGTTCGGAATGCCCCCAAGAACCTCAGACCTGAGCTAGGTTTTAGGGTTTAGGGATGTTTAGGGTTAGGGTTTAGGGTTCTCAGAATTTGGGGTTTAGGGTTCTGGCCATTGCAGTAAACCTTCCCCTTCCATCTCTTTCTTATTCATGCCAAAGGCAGGTTTGCAAAAAACTGTGGGCTGGTAAAGGGCTCTTTTCAGTGGTAAAAAAGATATTTGCGGTTTGGGGTTCAGGGTTTGGGGTTCCTCTTCCCGTTTCTGTGGTCGACGCCGCCACCGAGTGGCTCAAAATAGCCCCCAGAAAACCTAACATAAGAAGGCCTTTGACACCAGAAACCATAAAAAAGAGTCCTTCGAGCCTAAGGGACAGAGTAGGGGCATCCTTCCTGCACACAATAGAAACGAAGAAGAGATACGGAATACGCGAACCCCCCTGTTGTAAACCCTAAAAACCGTTGAGCCCCTTCAACCCAAGCTTTGCCTCACCACGAGGATGGCAAAATCCACCCGCGCACCTGTGAAAAGGTGCTATTTCAAGCTGGCTTAGGGTTTAGGGTTTAGGGTTTTGGGTTTTGGGTTTAGGGTCAAAAAAACAAAAAGAGCTCTGCCAGGAGACGTTTACCCTGTCCTACATCACGGGGCGCTCCGTGGGTATTGGCGCCTACCTGAACCGTCTGGGCCAGCGAAACATTCAGATGGCCAGGGGCTTGGAAGGTTTAAGGGTTTAGCGCTTAGGGCTTGGGTTTTGGGTCTGGGGTTTAGGGTTTAGGGTTTGGGGTTTAGGTTTTGGGATTTAAGTTTTAGGTTTGCCCTCAACCCCAAACCGCCGGGGCGTTCAGGATTTGAAGGGTTTCGTGCTCACATTTTGTGTTTCTTTGGGATTCGGTCGAGACAGTAAACTGAAATCTGCTCTGTAGCGTAAACCCTATGCCTATACCCTAAAGCCTTAACCCTCAACCCTAAACCCTAAACCCTAAACCCTAGACCCTTTCCATGTGTGCGAGTACAGCAGCCCTGAACGGACGTCGAAGCTACAACTCCAGTCTCCTTAGCCCTAAACCTTTTTTTTTTTTTTTGGGGGGGGGGTTGGGTTTGGGTTTTTTCCCCACCCTCGGTGTGGGGCTGTTAGATTTTAAGCTCAACTCTTCTCCTCGCCCGGAACTCGTCTCCTCGTCCGGAACTCTTCTCCTCGCCCTCGAACTCTTCTCCTCGCCCGGTCTACTCCTCGCTCATCCCTGGAGTGCCCAAGCCCAAAGTGTCCCAGTGCCCAACTCCGGAAAACCCCAGAGGCCCAACCCCAGAGTCTCCCTAGGGCCCTAGGGTGCGCAACCCCAGAGTGTCGCGGGAGCGCCCAGCCGCAGAGCTCCGCCCCCATATTCTCCCTGGAGTGCCCAACCCCAGAGTCTCCCTAGAGTGCCCAACCCCAGAGTGTCCCCGGAGTGCCCAGCCCTGAAGCCGAGAACCCTAGACCCCAGTATGGCTAAACCCCTCTCTCTCTCTCTCTCTTTTTTGTTGGGGGGGGGGGGGGGAGTTAGGGTTAACCCTAAAAGCATCTTAGGTCAGCAGCCCCATGATCCTCACGGGCTACGCTGCCCTCAACAAGCTCTTGGGCAAGAACGTCTACTCCTCGCAGGCTTCGACCTGAGCCCTAAACCCTCAAGGGGTTTAGGGTTTAGGGTTTAGGGTTCAGGGTTCAGGGTTCAGGGTTCAGGGTTTCTGGATGTTTTTGTTTGGGGGGGGGGGGGGTGTTTTCGGGTGCAGGGTTTAGCAGTGGGGCCTTTTGAGCTCGCCGAGGGTTTTTGGAGGCTTGGGGAGGTGATAAGGTTGAAGGGTTTAGGTGTTGGAGTGTGTCTTGCAGTGCTCAGTCAAGTCTGCTTTTGGTGTAGGGCTCCCCTCTGTAGCCCCTATACCCTAGACTAGATTGAGGGAGGTGTGCGTGTGATATGTGTGTGTGTGTGATCGTAATGTGGTGTCTCGCCCTAAACCCTAAACCCTTCTGTGACTTTTGGCCCGCCCAAGCCCTCGAACCCCTGAGCCATACTGAGTGGTGTCTCGCGCAGAACCCTAAATCCTAAACCCTAAACCCTAAGCCCTGGAAACAGAGACCCCTTAAGCCGTTTGCTTAAGCAGACTCTTCACGACATCCCTCTGATAGGGTCTGTAGGGATTAGGGTTTAGGGTTCAGTAGAGTTTAGGGTTTAGCGTTTAGGGATTAGGGTTTAGTTTAGGGTTCAGCAGGGTTTAGGGTTTATGGTTTCACGTTACAGCGTCTAGAGTCATGGAGGACCAGCTGGGCGGGCCGCAGATTATGGTGCCCAACGGCGTCACCCACCAGGTCGGGGTGCGAGTGTGCCTGGCTAAGAGTCTAGGGTTTAGGGTTTAGGGTTTAAGGGTGTAGGGTAGCTTTCAGGGATGCCTCTTGGGGGACCAAAAGGGGGCAGACTCGGGCAGACTTGCATTCATCCCATGTAGGAATGTGTTTGAAGAGGGGTACCAACCTAGAGAATGCTACGCCAGGCGGCCGAACCTAGAATCAAGTACGAGGCCCCATGTCCTGAACTGGAAATAGATCAAGACTTGCTGTTGTAGCTGGTGTCCAGTACCCAGAAAATCACCTGGACAAAGTAGCTTCTTTGCGACCCTGACCCCTACACCCTGAACCTTAAGCCCTAAACACCCAAGCCCTAACCCTAAGCCCTAAACTTGAAATCTCATGCCCTACAGCCTAATCCCCAAACTTGCACCCCAAACCCTACAAACCCACAAACCCTAAACCCCCTCAGCCTCAAAGCCTACCACCGATCCTAGCCCTCCCACCCCAAACCTGAGACCCGAACCCCCCCCCCCCCCCCCAAAGTTTAGAGGGTATTCGGGGTTTTGGGGTTTTTGGATTTAGGGATTTATCGGGTTTGGGGTTTATTTTATTTCTATTTTTTAGGGGGGGGGGGGGCGGGGGGGGCTCATGGCCCAAGCTCCCCTTTGCTGTCGAGGTCGTGCGGGACGACCAGGAGGCCTACTTTGCTTGCACGAATCGGTTGCTCTTTGTGGGGTTTAGGTTTTAGGGTTTAGGGTTTAGGGTTTAGGGTTTCAGCTTCAGGGGTGCTTAGGCACAGGCCCTCTGAAGAAGCCCTCCTGCTGAATCCTTTCTTCAACTTTGAGGTTGCGGGTTATAGGGTTTAGGGTTTAGGGTTTAGGGGTTTAGGGGTTTAGGGGTTTAGGGGTTTAGGGGTTTTAAGGATTGGGTTTACACCTCTCTCTCTCTTTCGCTCTTTTTCTCTCCGCTTTGTCTCTCTCTCCCAACCCTGCAAACCCGAAACCCTAAGACCCTAAACCCCAAACCCTAAATCCCTAACACTCCAAACCCTAAAGCTCTAAAACCCTAAACCCTACAACTCTAAAACCCTAAACCCTACAACTCGAAAGCCTCGAACCCTAAACTCGAAACCCCGAACCCCTAAACCCCTCAACCCTCAAATCAAAGTCCATGCAAGGGAATGGCAGCCATCCTGGACTGGCTGTCCTACGTGCCCAAGGAGACTTGTTTCTTTTGGGGGGCCAGGGCTAGTTTTTAAAGGGTTTTCTAGGGTTTTCCAGACTTTTTCAGGTATTTTTCGAGGTTTCTCTTCAGGGTTTTAGAGGCTGTGTTATGGTTTTCTTCCGGGGTTTGCTAGGGTTTTTGTAGGGTTCTTTAGGGTTTGGGAGCATCAAGAGGCGACACTGTGCCTATGTTGAGGCTCGACTCGAGTTGGGGCTTTTGCTTTGAGCCCTTATGGGGTGGTAGCCTTTGGTTTCGGGACTTGGCAGTCTTCGGTGTTGTTACTTAGCAGAGAGTTTCGGGAACTTTGATCACTCGTCGGCCTAACCCTAAAGCCGAAGGATGACCCTGATCTTTAAGCTTCTTCCGGAATGATGGCTTTCGATAGCCTAGGGTTTAGGGTTTAGGGTTTAGGGTTTAGGGTTTAGGCTTTAGGGTTTAGGGTTTAGGCTTTAGGGTTTAGGGTTTAGGTTTGGGCGGTCAGTTCTCTACATGGAGGTTTATCGAAACTAGGTGGTCTGTTTTCGGGGTAACCTGAATCGAAGACCCCAAATCTGCGTAGAAACGAAGCCGCAAATTACAGGGAAACCCGCCGGGGGTCAGAGTTTCGAAAACTGCCCACATCATTGTCAGTGGATCAGCGTGAACAATTCGGTGCTTGCGTTTGCCGCGGCTTAGGGCCTTGCGCACGAAGCAAGGTTGCTCCGATGTTGGCAGCTTTAAGCTGGGTTTAGGGTTTAGGGGTCTAGGTTTAGGTTTTAGGGTTTACGGTGTAGGGTTTATGGTTTAGGGGGTTAGGTTTAGGGTTTAGGGTTTAGGGTTTAGGGTTTAGGGTTTAGGGTTTAGGGTTTAGGGTTTAGGGTTTAGGGTTTAGGGTTTAGGTTTAAGGTTTAGGGTTTAGGGTTTAGGGTTTAGGGTTTAGGGTTTAGGGTTTAGGGTTTAGGGTTTAGGGTTTCATTTGCTTCAACACGGTATGCAGCATCCACATCTGCCCTGAGGAGATACGGGGATGTGGCACACTATGGGGTTCCGGGCCTTGGGATTCTGAGTGTAGCAGCGTGGGCTTTCTTTAGCGCAAGATTTCCCGAAGTATTCCTGCCCCTGATGATTCCGCAAAAGCTTTCAGCTTGTTTCGGGCTGTAGGGTTCAAGGTGTAATTTGGAGTTGCCCTACCATTAGTCTTAAAGCACAAACCCAAGACCCTCTACCTGCCGGAAGTACAGGACATCTCCTGCTTGCCTCCGGTGTGTCTGCATCTCAGAGACGGGCACAGCCATCCAACAGCGACTGCAACCCCCAAACACCACATCCTTCGTGTTTAGGGTCCCTAACCCCGCCTAAACCTAAACCCTCACCATGCAATCCGAAACCCTAAACCCTAAACCCTAAACCCTAAACCCTAAACCCTAAACCCTAAACCCTGAACCCTGAACCCTAAACCCTAAACCCTAAACCCTAAACGCCAAGCCCCGAACCCGCAACACACCCACAAAGTCCGAGGCCAGCCGTCGGGCGCAGACCCCTGGGACCGTGATGTGGAGTTTGAGCCTACGCCGCCGGGGTCCTGGCTTGGCTTAGGGTTTAGGGTTTAGGGTTAGGGGTTTAGGGGTTAGGGGTTAGGGTTTAGGGTCCAGGGTTTAGGGCTTAGGGTTTAGGGTTTAGGGTTCATGAATCCTGGGAGTGTGTGTTGCGTTTAATGCCAGGGTGGTCAACGTTAAGCGCTAAACCCGAAACCTAAACACTCAACCCTCAACCCTCAACCCTAAACCCTAAACCCAACAACCATGAGGCTGCCGTATGACCCACGCGACTTCCTCCGAGCCGGGCCCACAGCTACCTACCAGCACCGGTGTATACCGGCGTGCTCGGGTTTGGGGTTTGGGCCTTTGGGGTTTAGGATTCAGGGTATAGGGTTTAGGTTTATAAGGTTTAGGGCTTTGGGGTTTAGGATTCAGGGTATAGGGTTTAGGGTTTAGGTTCCCTAAGCCCTCATTTTTTGCTCCTACAATGTTTCTTCAGGAACCCTTGAGGATCTCCCAACTCCAGACCTTGGAAAACCCTAAACCCTAAACCCTAAACCCTAAACCCTAAACCCTAAACCCTAAACCCTAAACCCTAAACCCTGGAAATCTCTACACTCCGCACATACACACGCACACGCACACAGGCCACATGCAGGGACTAGGTCGCCGTTAACTGACACACACAATCATGCTTTATGCTGTGCTATCTTGCAGTCAGCTCACACTATGCCCTGCCTTTTTTTAACTGTTATCATATCGCATCATGTGCTATTTGCACTGCTAATGCATGTATGGTCTATTGATTCAATGGTCAAAGAGGGGGGTGCACTGCTCACAGTATGGGGTAGAGCGTCTCTAGGGCCAAGGGTGCAGAGTCAGGGATGAGGGTTTAGATTGCGGCTTAAACGGTAGTGTCTGATTCAGCCTTCTAGAAGCTTTACAAGTATCAAAGCAGGTGGATGGGTAGGCTTAACAAAATCTGCATTTCGTGAGTACAACCACAGAAAACCCTAAACCCTTAACCCTAATACCCTAAACCCTAAACCCTAAACCTTCAGCCGCAGGGTGTCATCGACCACGAGGGAGGCCGCAAGCGCGGCTTCTTCGACGCGGGATCGTGGATCGAGTACCTCGAGGCTCTTTGCGGCCTTTTTGGGTCGCTTTTGAGTGGTTTAGGGTTTAGGGTTTTGGGTTTAGGGTTTCGGGTTTAGGGCGTACGGGTGGGAGTGTTAAAGGGTATACTGTATACTTACTACAAGGAGCTGAGTATGTAAACCTCTAACTGTTGATCCTGTTAGGGTAGCAGAACCTGATGCAACCCAAGTTGAAGCTAGTTCAACCAGGATGCTCGTGACAAGTATCGGTAAGGGGATTACTCAGGACTTTGATCCTTGCAAACTCCCAAGCCTCAAATTGAAACCAAGCCTCGGACCAACCCCTCAAAGCCCTCAAATCCCCCAAACCCCCCAAACCCCCGAAACTCCCGAAACATCCCGCAACCTCCCAAACCCCCACTCGTTGGGTTCTCTGGACGGTTCATTCGTCCTGCCCCCGCCCCCCCACCGCCCTGCAAAGCGAGGCCTAACCCTAAACCCTAAACCCTAAACCCTAAACCCTAAACCCTAAACCCTAAACCCTAAACCCTAAACCCTAAACCCTAAACCCTAAACCCTAAACCCTAAACCCTAACCCCTAAGCCCTAAGCCCTAAGCCCTAAGCCCTACTTGTCATGCCAGCCCAGCATTTGCAACTCTGGTCGCTCGTCAGTAGTGTGAGCCCTAGACTTTGGGGACGAGCCAGGGATGGGGCCGCACGGTCATCGTGGGCCGGGCGCGCCTGGGAGGCCTGCGAGGGACATGCCCAGGGTTTGGGGTTTAGGGTTCAGGGTTCAGGGTTTAGGGTTTAGGGTTTTCGGGTTTAGAGTTTAGGGTTACATGGACTTGTAGGGCTTTTAAGGCAGTTAGGGCTCAGGGCTTTAAGATGTTGAGCTTTTTGGGTTGAGTTTGGGGTGCAGGGCTTTCAGGGTCTTTGGCTATAGGGTTTGGGTATGCAAGGTTTTACGGGCTTCGGGGTTTTGAGGATTTTGAGGGCGTTCCGGGCCTTTTAGGGGGCTTTGAGGGCTTTGGGGCTTTTGGGGTTTAGGGGCTTTAGGATATTCAGGTCAGGGTTGTGGCGGGTTGTAGGGCTTTATAGGGTGCTAAACCCTAAGCCCTGCATTCGCGAGGTCCATAGTTCAGGGTTAGGATGAGTGTCCGCGGAAGTACTGCGAGGCATGCCCATGGGTGTCATCGCGGCCCCCTGGCTGCAGCGTAGGGGGTTTAGGGTTTAGGAGTTAGGGTTTAGGGCGGTTTACGGTTTAGGATTTAAGGGTCCCTTGTTTTGCCGAGTGTCGATTAGAAGGCTTCCATAAAGAGCTTGGAGCACAAGGAAATGTTGGTGGCTGGTCGCTCCTAAGGCCACACTCCTGACTCATGTCAGTGTGGGTACACCCTTAAACCCTCAACCCTAAACCCTAAAGCCTCCCACGCACCCCGCTCCCCCCCGCCTACCCAAACCCTCCACCCTAAGCTCAAATCACCCCAAAGCCCGCTCCTAGAACCCGAATCCTTCAACCCACATCTGAGCCCGGAACGAATTCAAACTTTCCAGAAAGTCTTGAGCTAAGCCAAAGGCCCACAACAGACATGCTAATGAAGCAAGAGCGAAGTTGCGAATAGCACGCAGAAGCAATAACATTGAAAGCGCGCGCAACAAAAGTTCTGAAGCATCCAAGACCTTAAACCCAAGCCCCCAAACCCTAAACCCCAAACCCTAAACCCTAAACCCCAAACCCTAAGCCCTAAACCCCAAACCCCAAACCCTAAACCCTAAGCCCTAAACCCTGAACCCCAAAGCCAAATCCTAAACCCCAAACCCTAAGCCCTAGACCCTAAACCCGTAATCCTAAATTCCAAACCCTAAACCCTAAACCCCAAACCTTATAGAAACCCCAAACCCTCAACGCTAAACCCTAAACCCTAAACCCTAAACCCTAAACCCTGAACAGCAAGCAGCAGGTCGAGACCCGGAGTGTCGACCGCCTTGTTCCGGCAGACCCATCCAACTCTGAGAGCTGCGAGGTGCTCCAGGGGGGATTTAGGGTTGAGGGTTTAGGGATTAGGGCTTAGGGCTTAGGGCTTGGGGTTAAACCCTAAACCCTAAACCCGGAACCCTGAACCCTGAACCCTGAACCCTAAACCTATAGAGCCCTGAGCCCTGAACCGTACAGCCCATCTCCGAGCCCTGGAACACCCTAACTGCAACTCGGAGCTCTAAAGGCCCTAAGGGACCCTTCTTCAACTGGGACCTATTCCCTGTTCTTGAGGTTTAGGGTTTAGGGTTTAGGGTTTAGGGTTTAGGGTTTAGGGTTTAGGGTTTAGGGGTTTAGGGTTTAGGGTTTAGGGTTTGGGGTTTGGGGTTTGGGGTTTGGGGTTTGGGGTTTGGGGTTTGGGGTTTGGGGCCCTATTCCCTGTTCTTAGGGTTTCGTAACGGTTTAGGTTTAGGGTTTAGGGTTTAGGGTTTAGGGTTCCGGCACCCTTTTTTTGCCTGCGTTGCTCCTGGGTCTGGCTTTAAACCATAAATCCCTAAACCCTAAACCCTAAAAAACATGGAATAGTTTTTCAACAATGCGCCATGCAGGTCAAGGAGACCAACGGTGGCAAGGCCACGCAGATGGCGCAGAGGGCTTTGGGGATTTGTTTAGGGTTTAGGGTTTGCAGCTTCAGGGAGTGTAGGCGTGCAGGGCTTGTAGAAGTTGTAGGATACATGCGGTCCGCAGAGGTTTGTCGCCTTAGGGTGTGGGGATTCAGGATTTATGAAGGGGGGTTGGGCGTGCAGGGGATCAACCCTCAACCCACAACCCTCTTGAAGCGAACGTGCTGAGCCCTCTTGTGTTTAGGACTTCTTAGGGATGTCTAGGGTGGAAGCCTGCAAGGGCCCTGAATCCTAAGCTCAGTCTGGCCTAGGCCTTCACGCCTCAGGGCAAGTGTTGTTTCCAAGATGTTCGTGTGCGACAGGTGGCCTTAAACGTTTTTTGGGATCGAATCCCTTAGAATGACTACAAGAAGTTTCTGCCGGTGTCTGACAGGTATGAGGCATGGATAGATTTCTGCAAATGCAGCCAGTCGCACGGGAGTTCTTGCGTACGTTAATTGGGGTGGCTCCTTTGGGCGGGGGAGCCTCTTTTTCTAAACCCTAAACCCTAAAGGCGCCAAAATGTAGAGGCTGACAATTGCCACCAATACGCAGCGAATTCAGCAGCCCCCAAGCAAGGTTAGGTCGGTAAACCCGAATCTCCAAACCATAACCCCTAAATCCCAAAACAATCTTCAAAAAGAACCTAAAGCCCCCAAACACCAAGCCCTAAACCCTAAAACCCCCCAAAGCCCCAAACCTTGACACCCTAAAGCCCTGCACGCCCTACAGCCCTGCAACACCCCAGCCCCCAAACCCTAAACCCTAAAACCCCAGCAGCTCTGCAGGTGCCCAAAACCCAAATCTACCCCCAAGCCATAACACCCCCAAAGCCCTAAACCCTAAAACCTTGACAGCCGAAACGCCCAAGCCCTGAACCCCAAGCCCGAAACCTTATCTCCTAAAACCCCAAACCGCAACGCCCTAAAACCCTGAAACCCCAAACCCCAGCCCCTAAAACCCTCAAGCCTAAGAGCCACAAACCCCAAAACGCCCCCAAAACCGCCAAAACCGCCAAAAAGAAACCCTAAACACCCCAAAACCCTGAAAAACACCTAAATCCCCTACACCATACAAACCCTAAAACCCTAAACCTCCTAAACCCTGAAAACCCCAAACCGGTACACCCCCAAGCCCCCAAAAAACTCGGCAGGTGACCCTAAACCCTAAACCCTAAACCCCAAACCCCAAACCCCAAACCCCAAACCCCAAACCCCAAACCCCAAACCCCAACCCCAAAACCCCAAACCCCAAACCCCAAACCCCAAACCCCAAACCCCAAACCCCAAACCCCAAACCCTAAACTCTAAACCCTAAACCCTAAACCCCAACCCCAAGCTCCCAAACAACTCGGCGGGTTCTTTGGGTCTATGTATTATGTATATAGGGCCCTATTTCCTTCATTCCCTAGAAAGAACCAGGGGCAACAACTCGGCAGGTGTGGTTCCCGGACAGTGCCTTTAAGACAGCCCAGGCGCTCAAGGACTGCTCGGGCTGGGGGGGGGGGGGGGGGGGAGGCTTTGAGAAGGGTTTAGGGTTTAGGGTTTAGGGTCTAGGGTTTAGGGTTTCGGGGTTTAGCAACTAGGGTTCTTTGTAGGACCCAGAGTAAAACCATATTATATGTTCTTTAGGTTTTGGGTTCCCTTATAAGCCCCTTTACATCAAGAAGGGCAACCTTTCTTATTCCCAGGCTACTCTTGGGTCTAGAGGGTTCTGTCAAGGGTTGTTATAAGGTTGTGTCGAGCATTGTGAAGGGCTTTGAGTTTAAAAGGCACATTTAAGTGTTTTTGTGGGTTACGGCTTTTCAGGGTGTTAGGGGATTCAATGCTTTAAGGGTTTAGGGGGTTGTGGGGATTTTGGATTTCAGGGTAGAGTGTTTGTGGGAGTTAGGGGTTAGAGCTGTGTTTTTTGTGTTGCGGCTGAGGGTTTCAAGGCTTCAGGGCCTTGAGGTGTTGCGGCTTTATGGATTTAGGGTTCCAGGGCTGTAGGCTTTTCAGGGTTTAGGGTTTAGGGGGTTTAGGTAAACTCTTCTAGAGCATCCCCATGCCCGATCTTTCATTTTAACACCCCCGTGCCCCCTTAATCTTCAAGCCCAATGGGTCCATAGACAGCCTAAGAGTTGAAAACCCCTCATCCCGCAACCCTAAGCCCTAAACCCTGCATTTGCGGATTTAGGGTCTAGGCTTTCGGGTCTCAGGACTTCAACCGCGGAGAAAACTTGCCAGTTTGGCCCTCGGCACGCGGCTATGGCGGGAGTTTGGGTCCGAGGGCACGTAATGGAGACAGGGTTTATAAGGTATTCGGGTTGAGGGCTTAATCATTTAGGCGGGTTGAGGTTTGGGGGTTTGGGTTGGTGTAGCTCATTCTGATCTAACAAGCTATCTTCTTTACACGTTCAACACTGAGACATTCGCTCCGACATGTTCGTTCGATGAGGCCTTGAGAACCGTCCTCTCCTGGTCTTGATTCGAGTCACTGCATTTGGGTTTCCCTAAGCCCTAAACCTTAAACCCGAAGCCCTAAACCCTAAACCCTAAATAGAACCTGTGCCGGAAGTGCAGCGAAGGTCATCATCTTCGCCAACTGGCGCGGCTTCTCCGGCGGTACTCGCGACATGCCTGCATATCAATGTGTCGCCCCACTGGCCACGAATCCGCTGCCTAGGCTAGGGTTTGGGGTTTAGGGTTTGGGGTGTAGGGTTTAGGGTTTAGGGTTGATGGTTGAGGGTTTAGGGTTTAGGGCCAAGTCAGCAAGGTTTGGGGTTTAGGCTGAGGTGTGAGGTTGTTCGATGTTTGTACAAGTTTTGCAAGCTCAGCCCAACATTGACTAGTCCGTCAGTTCTCCAGAAAACCTAGATCCAGAACCTTCAGCAGCACCTATATCACCTATATCTACACTTCCCCACTCCCCCACAAGCACCCGAGCTGGTAAGCTGGAACCAGGTGACATGTACAACGAGATCCTGAAGTTCGGAGCTCCTTGTCCATAATCAGAGCATCAGATGTTCCAGCTTTCGGGGTGTTGCGGTTTCGGCTGAGTGGCTTCTGTTCCTTCTTTGGGCGGATTTTGCGGCTTTGTTTTAGATTGCGGGTGGAGAGCCATAGAAGTGTTCCCGAATGCCGTTGCTGTCGCCGTGCTGAGGAGAGTGTCTAGGACCCCTACTGGGCCATTGGCCTGAGGGTAGTTTCATCACTTCAGTTATGAAGTTGCCGACTGTGCCCCCTTAAACCCAAAGTGCTGTAATATAGTATGATATATATATAATACATATCTAAGTGTGTATATATATATATACGTATGTATCAAACACCATGATCGAACTTAAATTGGAATGTATAATTGAATGTAAAGTATACAAGAGTGTGAGCCATCTTGAGCCGCAGGCCATGATCGTGGATGCGCTGGTCGAGTGCGCACAGCGAAGCTACCACCAGTCGCTTTTGAAACGAACCCTAAGCCTAAGCCTTTGTAAACCCGAAACCCGAAACCCTAAACCCTAAACCCTAAACCCCAAACCCCAAACCCCAAACCCCAAACCCTAAACCTGAACCCTAAACCCTAAACCACAACCCGGTTTTCCGCCGGAACGCCACATCAAGCCTGAGAGGGGAGCTCCTGGAATTGCGATAGAGAGACAGGGTTTAGGGTTCGGGGTTTAGGGTTGCACACTGTTTGCCATCATCACATACATGGCACTCTGCGGTGATCAAAGCGAAATTGAGAAGCAAGAACATATGTGTCGGACCTCTACATGACAATCATCTTCAATGCACTTTGAAAGGTCCTTTGGGTCTTGGTTTGGAGTTTACACATCAGCCCTAAACCCTAAACCCTAAACTCTAAACCTTGGCGATGGAGTGTTGGGGTTTAGTGTTGGGCTTAAGGTTGCGCGGCTCGGGCCAGCTCGACTTAAGACCTATCTAAACCCTAAACGAAGGCTACCAGAAGTTGACCTTGTTAGGGTTTAGGCTTTAGGGTTGAGGCTGAACCCTATAATCAGCCCTAAACCCTAAAGCCTAAACCCTAAACCCTAAACGGCCCTAAGGCCTAAACCCTCCGTCAGGGTCGGATCATGAGGTTTGGGGTTTAGGCTAAGTGGGAATCTCCACCTTGAAGGGGGGGAACCGACCTCATGACCATGTTTTGGAACAGGTAGTTGAACAACTGCCAGGGTTTAGGGTTCAGGGTCTAGGGCCTAGGCCCTAGACCCTGGGCTTTGTGGTCTAGTGGTTTTGGCTTTGGGCCTCGGTTTGAGGGTTTGGAGGGCTTCGGGATTTTGCGGGTTGCTTTTGGGGGATGACAGCTTTGTAGGGGTTAGGGGTTTAGGGGCTGCTGGACCCTAAACCCTCAGCTCTAAACCCGAAACCCTAAACCCCGAAACCCTAAACTCTAAACCCTAAACCCTAAACCCTAAAGCCTAAACCCTAAACCTTGTTAGGGTTTGGCCACCTGCGAGGTACGAGCATCCCATCTTCATCTACATCCCCAAGCATGGCGAGCTCCGGGGTGGTGCTTGGGTGGTACCTCCTGGCCTGATTCAAACCCTGTTCAGCCCGAGTTTGCGCACCCGAAGGCCTGCAAGACGTATCATTCCTAAACCCTATGCCTCAAGCCCTAAACCCTGCACCCTTCAGCCTTGCAAACCCTAAACCCCAAACCCTGTGCTGGCGACAAAACGACCTGTGGGATGAGCCCAAATATATGGGACCTTAAATGAACCTAAAATTGGGGGCGCCAACCCTATGCTGCTACACTCCCCCTCGCCCTAAACCCTCTCAACCCGAACCCTTGTTAGGGTTCATTTGGTCCCCAAAGAACCCCATAAACGGCTTAGTGGGCTGTGGGGGAGAGTCAGGGTGTAGGGTTTGAGGGCGTAGGGGTTTGGGGTTAGGGTTCAGGGTTTAGGGAACAAGGTGCAGGGTGTAGAGCTTCCGGGTGTAGGGTAAACGGTTCAGCATTGGTGGGCGGGGGGGGGGGGGGGGGCTTTGCCCGTGTACCTTCGGCCTTCTTTAGCGGACAAGTGTGCTGAAGGCTCTCAGCCTTTTACCCTAACCCCTAAACCCTAAACTCTAAACCCTAAACCTAAACCCTAAACGAGGGTTGAGGGTTTCGGGTTTAGCCCAGTGGTACCCTTTACCCTGTTTCGGAACTTCTTCCCTTCTAAAGTACCCAACCAAGAAAAGGTACCCTTATCACATTTTGGTTACTTGGCTTCCAAGAAGACCCCCAAACCTTCTACCCTAAACCCTAAACCCGAAAGGCCCTAAGGGCCCTAAAACCCTAAAGCCCCTAAGTCCCTAAACCTACGAGACCTGCGGACACGCAGACTTTTGCCGCCTGGTGATGGCCAAACGGCCTCGACTTCTGGTTGGGCCGGGTCCCAACATCTGACATCTAAGCCCCGCAAGCTCTAAACCCTAAACCCTACAGTAAACCCTAAGCCCTAAAACCCTAAACCCTAAACCCTAAACCTTGGACCCTAGCATCGGGCCTTCGTCTCTCTGCTGACATGCCCTTGTGGGCTTGGGGCTTGGGGTTTGGGGTTAGGGGTTTAGGGTTTAGGGTTTAGGGTTAGGGGTCTACCGGTCTACCTGTGGCTCTGTTTGGTTTCAAACTTTTGGGATGCTTGGGTTTTTTTCCCGCAGCTTAGGGTTTCGGGTTTAGGGTTTAGGAAGTTTAGGGTGTTCGGTTCGTAGGTATTTGTAGGTAGAACGCAGCACGCAAACTGAGCACCAGGTGCGGTGCAACTGGTGGCAGCATATGGGCAAAGTAGTCGATTCCTAAGCCCCAAACCCCATGAGCCTCAAGCCCTCAACGAGAAAGCCCTAAAGCCTTCAGCCCCCCTACGCCCTAAACCACCCGTACTCCCTGAACCCTAAACCTAGGCTAAACCCTAAACCCTAAACCCTACGGTGAACCCGTATTTACCCCTATACAAATTCCAAAACCGAACACCTGTAGCCCGACATGCCAAGAGTTCGAATCCCCAGCCTTCAATCTTACCCTAAACCCTAACCCTAAACCCTAAACCCTAAACCCTAAACCCTAAACCCTTAACCCTTAACCCTAAACCCTAAACCCAGCATCCTAAGCCCCAGACCCCAAGAGGGTTTTTGGGGTTGAGGGTCCTAAACCCTGAGTCCTAAGTCCATACCCCTTTCGTGGGCCAAGCCCAGCCATGTTGACTTAGTAGTGGAGTAGGTAACCTCTAACCTTTTTGGGGTAGGAGAACCCCCCTTATAATCCCAAAGGTGAACCTTTAATTCCCCCAGGCTACTGGACAACTAGGCCAAACCCAGCCATGTTGGGACGTGGCAGGTCATCGATCCAGCCATCAACCCAGACAAGATGGAGATGTGCGCCCGCATCAGACGGGGGGGGCGGTTGCAAGGGGGAGGGGAGGGGAGCCTTTGGACTCAAAAGCCTAAACCCTAAACCCTGAACCCGGGTTTGGAGAAGTCTGAGCCTGCATCCCTACTTGTAAGTCAGAGTTGTCCGGAAAGTAGGCCTCCTCCCCCTCAATCCCCCAATTTTGGGTGAGCGGTTTAGGGTTAGAGCTGCTACTATTGACAACTGTTGAGGGAGTTACCCTCTGTTCAGGTACGCCGATGTGGACGCCCGCGGCGGCATCCTTGAGCCACCAGGCATTGTGGAGGTGCCATGGAAGCAACTCTTTTTAGGGCTTAGGGTTCAGGGTTTACGGTTTAGGTAGTCTAATGTGGGTTTATGACCCTCTGCTCTGCACGCTGAGCCATGCAGCCATCATCAAGGGCCTTGCCTGTGACTCCCCAGCCCGGCAAGATGATAGGCTAAGACTCCCTACATTTAGGGCATCCCCCTACATATAGTGCATTGCCCCCCAGAATAGGAAGGTAAGTGGAGCTCTAAGTACAGCTTGCCTGAGCCCTTTTACGGGTTTTGAGCTGTCTTTTTGGATGCTTTGAAAGGGCGCGTTGAGGTTTTGGGGTAAGCCTGTGTATCCCTAAACCCTCAACCCCAAACCCTGAACCCATGGCCCCGAAGCCCTGAGCTCTAATTCCCAGCAGGACTAGGGGGTTCAACCCTGCAAGCCCTACCCAAAACTACAGTAAGCTCCAGAAAGTTGGAACATGGCTGAAGGATGATTAGAGCTGAGATTCCCTTTAGTATGCCTTTTGGGGTATGGGGATAAGGATGTTCAAACCTTTTGGAGTTTACTAGCAAGCTCCAGAAAGTTGGAACATGGGTTTAGGATGAATCGTATTGGGTTTCCCTATATGTGACCTGAAGGGGATCAGGATATTGACGTTCCAACTCTCAGGAGTTCACTGTATAGTTTGCTCTACTTGACACGGGGGACCTACTCTTGAGATAAAGCTCCAAACCCTAAAAAGCCTAAACCCCAAGCCCTGAACTAGACCCCACCTGTTCTTTCGGGGAAGTGCCTGCCTGATACGTTTGGGGTTTGGGGTTTAGGGTTTAGGGTTTAGGGTTCTCGGGTTGGAGTGCTTAATAGGACGCTGGGCAGCCAAGGTGAAGTACCGTGCGCCCCAGCAGGCGGAGTCGGGAAGCAACTGCTTGGGGACACCCAAAACGTAAGCCCCAAACCCAAAACCCCCGAAATCCTTCACAGAGCACGGCACCCTTCATAAAGCACCGGAGAAGGGATCCTAGCCCTAAACCCTAATGTTAGACCCGCTTTAGTAGGGGCCTCCCCTTTAAAGTCAATTTGGCCAAATTATTCAGGACCCCCTGACTGTTTGCGGGGTCTCCTTTAAAGTCAAACCGTCCGGGCGCCGTAAGAAAATTCCACGTGGCGCGCCTTTAAAAAAGATAACCGGGCATCGCTGCCCCTGTTAAACCTATCTAAACTCCTCCCTATTGAAATCATATAAGCCCCCGGGGCCGTGTAATCAGGCTCCCATCCACGCCTCAACTGTTCAGGGGGGAGGGGGGGGGGGGGCCCAACACACTAAAGAGGGTCCAACATTAAATCCTGCCTTAGACCCTGGAACTTACCCAAATCAGGTTTGAGAGGGGCGTCCCAGGTTTTGGCTTCGCGTTCTGGGGTTTCGCCTTCATGGTCTGGTTGGCCTTGGCTCCCTCCGCCCCTACTTGTACGTTCTTATATATTTATTTTTTTTTTTTTGGGGGGGGGGGTTACGGTTTAGGGTTTAGATCTTTGACCCCTAAATGTGCATCTCCGTGTTCCCCCGCAACCTCAAATAGTCATATGTGTAAATGGCTATACTGCTTATGTACTACAACGATGTATATTTGTTACTCTTTCCTGCCGAAGCAGCCCGCGAAACTATGTCTTCGCATTGGAGAACATTGGCTTCTGGAAAGATACAAGACGAAAAATGAATGCCACGAATCTCTGAAAGATAAAAACACAGATAGACAGTGAATGTTTCATGAATCCGTATAGACAGCAACAGGCTGTGATGTGTGATGTTTGGGGTTGGGGTCGGTTACCGGGGTGGCAGGTTGGGGACGGGGCTCGCTCTCTCTCACTCTCTCTCTCTCTCTCTCTCGCTCTCGCTCTCGCTCTCTCTCTCTCTCTATATATATATATACATATATTTATATAATGCACGAACCACTATATTTTCTGCGTGCGTACATGTGTATGTTTGTTTATTTATTTTGTTATACATGTAGGTACAGTACACCTACAGAGATAAGCCCCACACTTCTGGACCCTCGACGCTGGGCTCTTTTATAACCCTAAACCCTAAACCCTAAACCCCTAAACCCTCAACCCTCAACCCTAAACCCTAAACCCTAAACCCTAAACCCTAAACCCTAAACCCTAAACCCTAAACCCTAAACCCTAAACCCTAACCCTAAACCCTAAACCCTAAGCCAGGTCGAGGCCATGCACAGAATCGACGCGAAGTTGAAGGACTTGGACGGCAAGCTGGCGGGCAAGGAGGACTGGAGCCTGGAAAAGGGTTCAAGAGGGTTTAGGGTTTAGGGTTTAGGGTTTAGGGTTTAGGGTTTAGGGCACGCTGTGTGCAGAAGGCTTTATAGGATCGATAGGGGGTTCGGGTTTAGGGTGTAGGGTTTCAAGATCGGGAGTACGATCGAGGGCAGGATTCGAGAGTGAGTTCTCAAGGGTCGTCATTGGGACCCTCCACAAACCCCGGGCCCTTCAGGGGTTAGGGTTTCGGGATTAGGGTTTGGGGTTTTAGGGTTTAGGGTTTAGGGTTTTGGGTTTTAGGGTTTCGGGTTTCGGGTTTAAGGCCTGAATCCTAATCCTTGCAGCCGCACACCTCCAAAACCCTAAGCTCTAAAGGCCCTACAAGTGCGTCTGAAACCCCTGACCCTAAACCCAAACCCTAAACCCCAGAACCCTAAACGGTTGCTACTCCCTAAACCCTAGACCCTAAACCCTAAACCCTAAACCCTAAACCCTAAAAAGCTCTAAACCTTAGAGCTTTGGGGTGGTTGAGTTGACATTGTCCGCCAGGGGGCCGCCAAGGCTGAGGTGGAGAAGGACATCAAGGCCTCCTGCTGGTTTAGGGTTTAGGGTTTAGGGTTTAGGGTTTAGGGTTTAGGGTTTAGGGTTTAGGGTTCAGGAACTAGGGTTTAGGGCTCAGGGTCTAGGGTTTAGGAATTAGGGTTTTTGGGGTTTAGCGTTCAAGGATCATTCAGCAGAGACTGGCCAACACCTTGGATGCGCACCTACGGGAGACACAGTTCGGCTTTCGCCAGGGCGGATCCACCTCACAGCCAGGGTTTAGGGTTTAGGGTTTAGGGTTTAGGGTTTAGGGTTTAGGGTTTAGGGTTTAGGGTTTAGGGTTTAGGGTTTAGGGTTTAGGCGACTCTTGGAGCGGGCAGAGCGCACGGCAAGCTCACTGCACGCCTTGTTGTTGGACTGGCAGCAGGCCTTCGGCCCACAATGACCGTGCGGCCCCATCCCTGGCTCGTCCCCAAAGCCTAGGGCTCACACTACTGACGAGCCCCCAGAGTTGCAAATGCTGGGCTGGCATGACAAGTAGGGCTTAGGGTTTAGGGTTTAGGGTTTAGGGTTCAGGGCCTAGGGTCTAGGAATTAGGGTTTTTGGGGTTTAGCGTTCAAGGTCTAGGGGTTCAGGGTCCAGGGTTTTAGGGTTTAGGGGATTTGGGGAAGTGGGCAATATGGGCTTCAGGCAGTCAACTTTCACAGCCTCTAACACCCGAAGGTCTTGAATTGATGGCTTGGGAGGATGGGGATGCTTCTGGGGTTTTGGGTTTAGGGCTTCGGTTTGGGGGGTTAGGGTGTAGGATTTAGGGTTTAAGGTTTAGGGTTTAGGGTTATAGGGTTTGCCGAAACCGCCCAGAATATGTAAAGTAATAGCTCTTGCATATGAATGTTGAGGCATACTGGAGGTCCAGGTAGGGCCTAGAACAGCAGGGCTTTTGCCCACAGTCCTCTGCCCGAATCCTTCAACTAACCCTAAACCCTAAACCCTAAACCCTAAACCCTAAACCCTAAACCCTAAACCCTAAACCCTAAACCCTAAACCCTAAACCCTAAACCCTAAACCCCAAACCCCAAACCCTAAACCCTAAACCCTAAACCCTAAACCCTAAACCCTAAACCCTAAACCCTACACCCTAAACCCTAAACCCTAAACCCTAAACCCTAAACCCTAAACCCTAAACCCTAAACCCTAGCCATCTGTTAGCAAGGCTCGGGCCGGCCTGGGTTCCCAGATTTACGCGAGCAAATAGCCCAAACACCCGCAAAAAGTGCGATTGCTCGAGTATGTAGAAAAATCGCCGAAATCCCATTAAAGAGGGTGGCTGTTGGGCGGTTGCTTTATTTCTAGTAAGTATGTATAAAAAGCCCCAAGCCCGTAAAAATAGGGCGGTTGTTTTTGTATGTAAAAAAAACAAATCCATGAACAAAGGAGCGAGTGTTTCAATTTTGGGGGGTTAGGTAAGCCTTAAACCCTGAACCGCAACCCACCAGGCGAGGGAAAAGCAGCTGCTCCGACCTCGGCTGTCAATCCACACTTAACAGTAACACTCGTTTAACACTCATGGCAAGTGACAAGGAGGCTTCAGGGGTCCAAAGTAAGCTTTTGACCAGTTCTGCCTAAACTCCCAAGCCCCTAATTTACCCTTGAAACCCTAAACCCTAAGGGGAGTTGGGCGTTAGACTGCAGTTTTTGGTTTAGGGGTCCGGGCTTAGTGACGAATGCCCACCCTCCCTCCGCAGACCACATGCCGGGCTTGTTTGGCTCAGGTCTCAATGAGGATAGGGTCGGGATCTCCTCAACCCTTCAAATCCTTTAAATCCTTCAAGCCCTTCAAACCCCCAAAAAAACCCTTAAAGCCCTTTAAAACCCTTAAAACCCCCGTAAACAAAAAACCTCAAAGAACCCTGAACACCCTTAGAAACCCAAAAAAAAGCCCTTCACGCCCTCAGCTCCCAGCTCCCTCGGCTGAGGCCAGGGTCTTGTGCACCGAACCATGGATCCCGAGCGCCTTGCGCTCCGAAACCTCACTCAAAGATTGGAAAGTCTAAGCAGACCCTTATAGAAAAGCCCGAACCAAGACATCCTAGAGAGTTTAGGGTTTAGGGTTGAGGGTTTACAAGCAAACCCTATAGATCCTAAGTCCCAAGCCCCCCGCCCAAAAATGAGCCAAAACGTAGGAAGCGGTAGCTTGCACCCCAAGGAATCTGTAGGTTGTTCTTCATCGGGCGTGGGGAGGGGAAATCCACAGCGGAGGTGCTTACTGGTAGGCTTGCGAGGCTCTGGGCCATAACTTGGGGGTGTGTGCACCCCCTGCGGCGCGTGCAGCAGCCATGAGCCACGCCAGCAGCACGGCACCCACTGCTTTCGGGCGCCCGCTGCACCTTGATGAGGCCTTGCCTTGTGCGTGCGACCTCTAACTTCAGTAGTTCCCTCCATCGTATGTCAACAATCATCCTACAAGTGACTTATGCGAAATAAGCGCTAATGACCCTAAACCCCAAAAACCCCAAACCACATACAGACCAGCGAAGCAGAGTCTTGCGGTTCAGGGTTTGGGCTTCTGGGTTTAGTTTCAGCACTTGCCCAAGAATTGGGGTTGAGAATGTAGGATTTAGGGGTGTTTAGGGTGGCGCAGATAGTCCCTGTGATGTTCTTAGGGTAGAGCCCGGAGCCCCAAGCCCCAAGCTCTAAACCCCAAACCCTAAACCCTAAACCCTAAACCCTCGACCCTGAGCCCCAAGCCCTAAGCCCTTTTGTCGAGTTCAAAGAGTACTCCGGTGCCGAGCCCACTCCTCAGGGTCCTTGTACCTAGTGGGGGGACTTTGAAGTTTAAGGTTTAGGGTTTAGGGTTTGGGGTTTAGGGTTTAGGGTTTAGGGTTCAGGCTTTGTTGAGGGTTTATAGGGTCCATGGTCTCCCAGTGTCTTGGCTTCGAATAGAGCACCTTCTGCTACAATGTCTTGGCATTTGTGCCTCTCTGGCCCCTGTTGCTCGAAGCCTCTGCGTGTGGGCTCAAGGCCTAAGAGTTTAGGTACGTACATAGCAGGTTGGAGTTTAGGCGTTGTGGTCAATTGGAAAAACTGAGAACGCCCTAAACCCCAAACCCTAAACCCTCAACCCCAGACCCTAGACCCTGAACCCTAAACCCTAAACCCCCAACAAGAGCAAAGCATGCACAGACAGCAGGCTGCGGCCGGCTTGCGCGTGCGGCGCCGGAGAAGCTCTGATCGCTGCAGCCCCCTGGCGCAGCAGAAGCAGGAATTAGGGTAAACCCTAAACCCTAAACCCTAAACCCTAAACGCTAAACGCTAAACCCTAAACCCTAAACCCTAAACCCTAAACCTGTTTGTGTGTAGGACGTGGGGTTTGGGGTCTGGTGCCGAGAGTCCTGGAGGGTTTAACCCCCCCCCCCCCCCATAAGCACGTAACCATCAAGGAGCCCTGGGCTTCCCTTGCTCATCTAAAAGGGGGGTTTAGCGTTTAGGGCCTAGGGTTTAGGGTATAGATTTTAGAGTTATTAGGGTTTAGGGTCATAAGGGTTTGGGGTTTCGGGTTTAGGGTTATTAGGGTTTAGGGTGATGGGGCTTAGGGTTGAGGGATTAGGGTACTCCAGTATCTTGATGCACTAAACCCAACTCTCACCTGGTAATCCTGTGCGTCCAACAAGGTTGAGTATAAGAAACCCTAAACCCTAAACCTTATGTCTAAAAATCGCGGGCAGCGCCTTTCTTTGACACTAAGCCCGAAAAATCCGAAAGCAAAAGCCCGATAACCCATAGTATCGACCCTGCACATCCCACAAGCTCTATACGGCCTAAACCCCGCAAACCCCCATGAACCCTAGAAAACGCTCCATAAACCCACCTTAGATACCCTACAAGCCCTGTAAGCCCCTGTATGCCCTGTAAGCCCTGTATGCCCTCAATCCTCAACCTGGGTTCAGGGCCTCACGGAGACGCCATGCTGTTTCGAGAGCTGCCGAGCAGGGTTGAGGGTGCATGTTGGCTGGCCAGGCTTAACTTATGTTTTTGAAGAAATAGAGGACACAATTGGGTCTAGGGGGCGGGGGTCAGGTTTAGGCATGCAAGCAGGAGCTACATTTCTGTAGCTCGTGTATTCTTTGTTTAGGGTCCCGGATTTCGGGTCACAGTAGTGGCGCTGGCGGTGGGTGCGGCCATAGAGGTTCGGGTATAGACATGGAGGCCATGGCCGAAACACTCAACCTTAAACTTGTGCTTATGCTCGGGGCTGGGGATTCTAAACCCTGAGCCCTAAGCCCTGAACCCTAAACCCTAAGCCCCCTTGGCAGGCAACGTGGGCAGTGACAGCAGCGGTGGTGACGACCCCTGGCTGCAAGAAAGCAGGGGGGGCGAGTTGGGCTGGTCGTGGGGCCTGCCCAGTAGGCCCTTGGTGGTCGATATAGTATGCCCTTATTTGGGGCTTTCCGAACATAGGGGTGCCCTCTGTGGGGAAGGGATTCTATTCTATTTGGGATATAAAAGGGGCACCGCTATTTTGGGTACCTTGTCACGTGCCAGCGCCACCGCGGGTGTCTCTGAGATCACGATCACGTCGTCGCAAAAAAAACGCGGGCTGGGAGGGGGGTGTACT